>CM077243.1:24034078-24596578 GCA_039654775.1 Spinibarbus caldwelli
TAAAATATGGCTTTGCAGAATAAGGCATTAATATGTGCTTTATAAGTACTAATAAACAGCTAATATGCTAGTAATATGCATGCTAATAAGCAATTGGTTAATAGTGAGAACTGGACCTTAAAGTGAATAAATTCTTGTGTTCTGAATTAGGCGAAAAATGTCTGTAAGAAGCTGTCCTGTGAGTACAAATACGTAATAATTTAGGCAATTATCAGTTAATGAGACCTAAGGTGTATCTTTAACAACTGGTTAAGAAGAGCCATTTGTTTGGGAAATTAGACTATACAGGTTGTGCACAGTTTGTTTATTTTTGTATTTATTGTATTATTTTCTTTCACTAAAGACAACCAATTCATTAGAGTAGGCTATGAAATGACGCTGCTAGTGCTGTCCATTTCACAATGTAGATTAGAAGCCTTTTGTGGCTGTGATTACTTGCTCTATACTGATAATAGAAATTTGACCTTTTGTCTGTGAAACTGCTCCTAAATTTCACTAATGTGAGCACACCTTAAGTATTCCAGTAAATTCAGTCATAGTATTTTAGAAGATGCATGTGCGGGAATTGTTAATGAGGTCATGAACTGAGAAACCAAAATTCCCTTGATCTTTTGACATATAAGAGGTCATTGTACTATAAAAACATCCTGTAAGTTTCAGAACTCAAAACTTTCTGGTTAGCCTAAAAACAGCTTATTAAAGCCAATCTGCCAAAATGACAGCTTTTGGAATGTTCTACTCTATGATGTAATAGTGTGGATAAGCACCACCTCCACAGAAGAAGGTCAACGCCTGCTTCTACATCACTGCCTGTTTAACCCCGCCCACCAACAACAAGACAACAAGACGCTATACAGTGCCAAGTTATGGAAAAACAGTGTTTGCATTTCCTTCCTTCTGATCCCAACGTTAGGAAACAGTGGATGAACTTTATTTTTAATGAAGATCCAGACCACGTCAGTAAAAACACGGTCCTTTGTTCACTTCATTTTATTGCAGATTCTGTTACAAACAAGGCACAATTCGATGTGGGATTTTCTGAAAGATTGAAACTAAAAGACGATGCTGTGCCGGCTATATAGGATGCAACAGTAATGCCGCAACACAACTGTAACTGTTTTCATCACATGGTCACTATTGCTTTGTTTCTTTTTATAGATCGTTTGATATGTATTGAGTTATTTATGCATTTTTGACCTAAATCACAGCAGCGTCCATCAATGAGGAATGTACGCTGTCAAACATACACAACTATTAGCCAATCATAGCAGTGGGAGTTTATTTCCGAGTCTACAATCCGCCACGCCTATTCAAACAGAGCATTCTGATGAGAGGGGTCAAAAACAGGACATAAAATAGCTTATTACTTCTAAATTATGATGTTTTTTGATGTAAAAATCTTGATAACATTATAAGTGGACCTCAGAGAATAGTACAAAATAAAAAAACAAAGGCAGTTCATGACCCCTTTAACGGTTTCATTCTGTTCTGGTATTTGTTTAAAAATGGAACCAGTTTATGGCGTCACACATGGTTTGGCTCTCTTGTGTGAGATTTGTGTGATATTCTGTTTTAAGCTGAGGGACCAAGTTGAAATTATTTCTTATGATAATCATCATTATTCCACAAATGCTGTGGAATCGATAAAGCTTAATGTGAACCCAGAGGACTCCTATCATTCCCTTTAACTGTCAATCAAGGCCTTTTCCTTTCACCCCCTCCTTTTTGTGTCAGTTAAAAGAGCATAGGATCAGAGAGGATGTGGATGTTAGGTCAGCAGTGGGCGGGCGTATTTATAGCCTTCTCTGCTTACCGGAGGCAAGGCAATGGCACAGCCAATCCCACAGTACATAAAACTGTCACACAGCAGCTGATGGTGATGAATAGCTGCCGCCGACGTGCAGATCACTGGACATTAAATAAATCCTTAAAATGAACATTATGTAGATGGCCTGGGTGTAATATCCTACAAACCATAAAGGGAAGGTCAGAGCTCCTAAAAAAGGCTATTACTTAAGATTTTTACGACCTGTCCAATAAAACCACTATGGCATTTTAATGTGGACTTAATCTAATGAGAATGTGGCCCTGTGTTCTCTGTGCTCAGGGATTGTTTTATCCATCCAAGCCAAAAAGAATTAGAAATCTTCAAAACACTCTTTATACTCATTGACCTGTAATAAAAAGGTTCATGTCTGTTGTAATAATGACTTGAATCAGTAAGCAAATTAAGGAACATTGTAAAACATGTGCTTTTTTAAGTTAACAGAACACTTGAGAATAATTAGCCTTGGTGTTGATTCCAAAATCCCTTTGGCTCATGATGTCACACCGTCATTAAGAACATGTTTATCATGAGATTCCACTATGATCAAGGCCCAACTTGCTTATTTCATTTAGAGAGCCTTTCACCTCAAAATGAATATGGAGGATTCCTGCTCACATTGCACCCTTCATTTTCGCCTGCTGGGTCAGTTTTGTTTTTCATGCGCTTTCCTGGGTCAAAGGGAACAAAGATGTGTGTGATGGAATGGCAGCTCGGAATGAAATCTCCATCTCCATCTCCTGCCTTCACAAGCTCATTGTCCCCTCGGGGGGTAAAGAGGTCCTCCTGAGGGCCAAAGTCCTAGTGCCCCCTATAAGTGCTTCTTAAGCTTCCTGCCATGGCCCGGCTTTGTTCTGCTGTTGTGAGAACAGGGGCTGCACACAGAGCGCAGTGCCTGCGAGCATATGTTCTTCTAATTTGCTTTGATAACTGCCAGATGATGAGGCTGGGGCCCCTCCAAGTCTGTGCCGTGAGGGCCAGGATGGACTTCGTCTGGAAAGAGGGATGGTGGGGAGCCTAGAGATCTGCTCCTGGAATGAGGTCCCACTCTTCCTTTCTCTTCCTGTGACACTGAGGCTGTTTCGGTCACTTGTCTGTTGGTGAACCTGCATCTGTTGAGGGAAAGCTTCAAGGAACAAGAACAAAATGCCGATGCTGTAAAAGATCTGTAATGGATATCGAAACCACAGTGAAATATAGAATTCTGACTATAGATAGTTTAAAAGTTTGGTTTCAGGAAAGTTTTTTTTTTTTTTTTCAGATAAATAAATTAATACATTTATTCTGCAAGGATGCATTCAGTTGATCAAAAGTGGCAGTAACAACATCTGTAATGTTACAAAAGATTTCTATTTCAAATAAATGATGTTTTTTAAACTTTCTATTAATCAAAGAATCCTGAAAAATATGAATCACTGTTTCGACAAAAAAATATGCAGCAAAAACTGTTTTCAACAATAATAATGTTCTTGAGCAGCAAATCTGCATATTAGAAGGATTTCTGAATGGAACTTCTGAAAAGGAATAAAATACATTTAAAGTGTATTAAAATAGAAAAAAAGTTATTTAAATTGCCCTATATAAATTGTAATAATATTTCACAATACTTTTACTGCATTTTTGATCAAATAAATACAGCCTTGGTGAGCATAAGAGACTCACTAAAAAAAAAAAAAGTGCCATCAAACAATTAATCGTGATTAATCGCGTCCAAAATAAAAGTTTTTGTTTACATAATATATGTGTGTGTACTGTCTATATTTATTATGTATATATAAACACACACACATACAGTATATACAACAGTATACAGTATAAAAAACACTTTTTCTTTTTTTCTATATTCTATCTACTTGTTTTCTTAAAAAAAACAACAACAAAAAAAAAAAACCTTGCTATGTGTACTGCGTTAGGCTAACCGAGACATGTCATATCGCTTGCATGTTGTTGCTCTTTTGTTGATTTTGATTACTTCTGTTGTCCACTTTTGTAAGTTGCTTTGGATAAAAGCGTCTGCTAAATACTAAAAGTAAATCCATACATATATATAAATATATTTAATATATAAACAACACATTTTTCTTAAATATATACATGCATGTGTGTGTATTTATATATACATAATAAAAATGCACAGTACACACACATATATTATGTGAACAAAAACTTTTATTTTTGGATGCGATTAATCGTGATTAATTGTTTGACAGCACTAAAAAAAATCTTACAGACCCCAAACATTTGAATTGTAGTGTATATATTTTTATTTAAAAGTTCTTTCTGGTCCTCGAATCTAATTGGCTGATAAGAGAGTGATATTCTAGTGATAACAGAACCACTTCACCATTATTCCACTTGCAGTATTTCTCACAACGAGTGGTGGATGCCCAAATCCACTATAATTTTAAAAATAATACTGTTTTTGTGTCGCAGAATGTGAGATTGCTCATATATGTTAAGTGCCTCAAAACTCTGAATATCTTACACATGTCACTTACCTGGCAAACCAGTAGACACCATGCAAAGAGCATAACATTGTTTAAAGAACATAACTTATGTTTCCAGGTAGTTTGAAATGGCTTTTACAAATTGCCTAAAGCCACCCAGTCAGATTGGAGCTGGCTATTTTTTATCTAGCTATCACCATTTTTGTATGCAATAAACATGAGATGGTCAGCGAAACAGATAGTGGGTGGTCTGAAGAATGAGACAAGTTGTCACCACTCATGGTGGAGAAAAGTATTAGTTAACAAGTTATGATAGCAAAACTACTCAGCATTTTAATATCATCTTCATTCAGTTTTGGTAACTTACTAATTATATAGTGATTTTGATATCTGTATGTGACATTTTAAATAAATTTGACATTAGTACTCTCATAGACATTAACTGATCTGACATTAACTGATCTAACTGCAAATGCAAGGGTGCTGAGTATCACTGAATCAGATTTATGGGTCTGGTTGAATTAAAACTGAATCATTTCAGTTTTATATTGTTTATTCCTTGCTGCAGACTGGGTTGAACTAATTGCACGTAAAATGCATTTCTTACGTGTGTTATAGTTTTAGTTCCTTCACTGCTCAAGAAACTATTACTCAGTTGTCCAGTATATTGTGCTGATTTTAAATCTTTGCAATAAAGTCCATCCGCTCAGCAGAGATGTTTATTTTATGTATGGTTCCTCTGTGCACTAATGGTATCATTTGTAAAGCGTGTAGCTGGAGCTGCTGAAGTTCTTTTTGTGGAGAAGCAGAGGTGCTTCTGAGTGTGTCCATAACTCACAGCGGGACTCATGGATCTCTTCACTCTCGCAGCTGTCTGGGCAGTTATGTCCTGAACACCCTCACAGATATACACAGAGCGGAGATGAGATGGCAAATTTTAGCAATCAGTGACAAGTCTCCACTATGTAATTTAGTGCTAATGTCTATTTCAGAACTGAGTAAATCGGCTGGAAGGCAAGGTCACGTCATCCAGAGTTGAGAAACAGCAGATGATCACTGCAATTTGAATTATCTGATTATCATAATAGGCAAAGACCACTCAAAAAATTATGATCTGTCTTTTCTATGTTAACATTTAATTTTCCTTCTGTTTAGTTTTACTTTTTTATTGAAAAAAATGTCAGTTGTGCAATTGAAGAGTTCCAACGCAAGAGCCTCTAAAAGCCATCTTGGTCAAAAATGAGATAACGAGTAAATGCTCTCCACACATAGTATATGTTCATCAAGTACTTTCACTTCAAATGCGCTAAATCTCAGCCTCAACCCATTCAGAAATACCAGTACTTACATAGAAACCTATACATATTAGCCAGAAAGAAATACTAATTTTAAAGAAAAACATCAGACGTACTTAGAGGCTTTTGCATCTGAACTCTTCAATTGTATCTCTATTTTAGATAATTCAATTGCTGATATTGTTTTGCTAGTACAATTTTATACGGTAAGTAAAATTCATATGCTATCTGTGCTTTGTTCTTTGTTTAATATTTTTAACCTGCTAGATTATTTTTAATTAATTGAAACTCTGTTTAGTTTGTATCATGTATTGTTTAGTTGTCCTATTTACCTTTTCTTGCAATTAATTTTATTAATATTTTTACTGTATTTCTTCAAAACAGGAATATATTCTTGCTTGTGGATCATTGTTAACAAGAATCTTGTTCTTAAGTTTTTTTTTGTTGTTGTTGTTCTTTTTTTTCTTTTTTTTTTGATGAAATTCATACTTTTATTCAGCAGTATTTTTAAGTAGATTTTTTAAATGAAATTAACACATTTAGCAAGGAAGAATAAAATTGGTCAAAAAAAGACAGTAAAGACATTTATAATGTCTGTATGATTTTTTTTCCAAATATTTTTACTTAAATGCTTGTGGACTTTTTATTCCTCAAACATGAAAAAATATCACCATACAATATTAAGCAGCACAACTACATAATAACATATTTGATTTCTGAAGGATCATGTGACACTGAAGACTGGAGTTGGCTGCTGAAAATTCAGCTTTGCATCACAGGAATGAATTACATTTTAAAATGTATTCAAAAAAGAAAACAGTTATTTTAAATTGTAATAATAATATTGCTATTATATTAAACAAATAAATGTAGCCTTGGTGAGCTTTAGAGACTTCTTTCAAAACTATTAAAATATCTTACCCACCACAAACTTTTGAACGGTAGTGTACATGCTGTATATAAATGGTAAATTATATTAAATAATTCTTGAAAGCACAAAAAGTGGCATGTAATGACAGATAGCCGTTAGACTTTCCACAGAAATGACCCTACAGATGAACCTCCTGTGCATGTGATCATTTGAAACCATGACCAGGAAGCAATTAGTTAGGGCTTGAAGTCTGGACTGCAGGTCACCCCGACAGATATTTCCACTTAAGCTCTGTCTCAGGAGTGAAGAGCTGTGGGTTTCGTGCAATGAGGTTTCCGTAGGGTGGAGAAAAATAAAAGATGCTATAAATATCCACTGAAACGGCAACACTGCCATAGATAAGCAGTGAAGGAAATCACTTAAAGTGCGATGTGTCACTGCTACTATCATGTTCAGCTCTGCTTCTGCGGTTCTGAATGGGCCATATGTTTTTTACACAGTAGCCTATAAATTATAAGACACAAAAAGCATTAAATATATTTCAGTAAGCAGAGGTCATAATGTTAAAGATGTAAACGTTAAGCTGAATCTTGGGGAAAAAAGTTTCCGTCCGTAATTAAATGGCAGAAGTAAAAACATTGCATTTTACAGGACTGAATATAGCTGTCAGCATGGTGATAAAATGTGAAACATTTCCCTTCTGTTCTTCTGTCCTCATAGGACTTCACTCAGCACTGATCCAGAGGTGGTCAGACAGTAGTGAACCAGGATATGGAAAACAACAATGGAGGCAGCCAGATTCAGGCCATTAAATGCTCCATCAAATCAGTTTTACTGAGCCTTATTGGGTAAACACTGCATGGAAGGGCAGTAATAATGATACAGCTCTCTCCTGTGTTTTTAATTTCTTCCTAAAAATATTAACCGATCCTCATGATGGTTCACAGAATGTGTAATGAAAGTCTAATGGGTTGAGAAAGTGCCAACTAAAATATTTTAGGGGATACCAAACAAACATGGTTACCTGACAGACACCACTGAAAGCTGGAGTGTCTAAACATGTGGTCACATTTACCCTTACTCTGTGAAATTTAGGGAGCAAAATACAGTTATTTCGATGGGAATCAGCTTGATGAAGAATTTTTATGTGGCGCGACAGACGGCTGTATAAAGCGCGAGTGAGCGCGATCATCCCTTCCTCTTTACTACTAGCTTTAATGTGAAATAAACATGAATGAACATCTCCTCCTGTAATCATTCAATCAGTGTTTCAACGCGGAAAGATGTCAATAAAACAGATTAAACAAAATGTCACAAAGCATTTCATTTACCTCAGGCAAGTCATCAGTGTCCACAGCTCGTTAGTTTGCTAGAGATATGAAGTCTAGAGAAGAGCATTTCGCAAAATATTAGACTATGTACACATTGTATTTTTCTTTACCTGTTATTTTTGTCTTAATTATTTAATGCATGCTTAAATAAATCTTATATGAAACAAGTTATGACAGCCACTGTGTAAGTGAATGTATTTCAACAACAAATAGAGATTTTATCATTTATACCCTAGTGAAAAATAAATATATTTAATTGTATTTAAAATATATTTATTTCATGATAAGTTTTTTTTTTTTTTTTTGGCACCCTCAGATTCCAGATTTTCAGATAGTTGTATCTTGGCCAAATATTGTCCTATCCTAACAAACCATACATCAATGGAAAGCTTGTTTTAAAAAATGGACCCTTATGACTGGTTTTGTGGTTCATGGTCACATATAGAAAGTAGTTACAAAAGTAAAGATATGTAAACAACATATAGGATTTGAAATGGTGAAAGAAATTCACGAACTTGATCAGAAGGTTTATTTAATATATTCACAATACACTCCAATACAACTTTACCAACACACTTTTTTCCATTAATGGTTCTTTAATGTCCCGTACGGACGGACAGCGACAACGTTGCATTGGGAAATGTGGACTGCAGCTCTTTGGGCTGTCAAAATATTATGAATTATTAAACGAATTATTAAAATGATCCTGACCAGCCCTCAAAACTACACAAAAAGTTAAAATGTCAAATAAATTCAGAGACGTTAACTACATGAAAAGTAATAAAATGCATTAAAATAATTTCAATTCATACTCGCATATAAATCCGCAGCGTACTGCGAGACCGTCAAACTGCCAAAACATTTAATTGCATTTTACATTAACGTTTGTGCAGTGCATTGAGAATTGAAGCGTGCAGAGACAGCGGGCAGAGATGTTATACGGATGGTTTTATTCCTTCCGCATGCACTGAAACATAAGCAGTACGTTCACATTCTTCCACCAACTAACTGAACTGTCTGTGTTTTAGTGCATGTACAAGAATAAAACTAATGTTATGCCGGTTTATCCAACTGTTTCTTGCAGCGTTAATGTACAGAATAGATCATGTCAGTTAAAAGGGAGGCAAAACATTAATGTTGTGTCCACTGAGTTTAACAGCTTCAATTTTAACTCACTTTCGTGTTCTATACAGGCCGTTTCACATTTATTTCCAAGCACCGCTTACTGCGCCTATATTAAGAATTTTGCAGTCTTTAAGTATATAATTTGTACTGTCACTGATGGGAAAAAAAGTTTACTTATAGTAGTAGTTGTCATAAATATAGACAGACGATAAATCTATGTCTGCTCTGGTGGCGCATCTGGTAAAGTGAGTGCACGTGTGTGGCAGCGACCCGAGTTCGAATCCAGTCCGCAGTGTTTCTTTCAACCAATGTTCAAACGGCTGTAACTGATGTTCCATAGAGGTTTTCTGGATTATTGAGGTGACTGGTATGCTTGGGGTGTTAGTAAAAGGCAATTTCTTAAGCTGCGCCATTATTTATAAAGGTTAATTTATTGCATTAGAAACACACACTAATTGTGCCATTAGCACACTTCAAGTTTACTTGGAATGTCATTGCAATGCATTTTAAAGTTACTAAAAGTAAGGGATAGTATGACCTCAGTTTGTTATTAGTATAATATTAATGTATGTGCAACACTCTTACAGTATAATTGAATTGCAACTGTAATGTCACCAAAATACATTTGAAGTTTATGCTGAATGAATTCTGCATTTCAAAAATTAAATAAAAGAGTGGATATTTAACGTGTACTTAAGTATACTTGGAATAGTTCCACTTTAGCACAAACAAGTATCTTTAATACAACTTTAGTTGAACTTCAGCACTGCTTTTGCACAACTAAAATACATTTAGTACAAAATTAGTTGTTCCAATTTAGCAGACTTTAAGTATACCAATTTATAGTGTGCCACAGATATATTTAGTTATACTAAAGTACATACAAATAAATTGTACTTAAGTATACTATTTTTTCACTAGGGTAAGCTAATTTAAAAACTGCATTATGTGCAATTTGCATGTTTGCATACATTTTTTTAATTTTTTTTTTTTTAAAGTTGAGTGTTGAAAATAAATAGTAATTACATTTCATTTTGGGCTCTGTTGTTAATTGTAACCTTAATAATGTAAAAGTGCTCCCTATAGTTTAGAGCATAAGCTGAGGTAGATTTTTATCCCTAAGAAAAAATTAATTATAATTGAATTTATTTAAAGAAAGAGCAATTTGTTCAGTAAACCACTGTTTAATTATTATTATTATTTTTTGTTTATTTTATGTTTAGTTTTTTTCCCCATGCTGTACTGAAACCATACTGAACCGTGATGTCAAAACCAAGGTACGTACCGAACCATCAAGTTTGTATACTGTCACACCCCTAGTAAACATACAGGCAGTTTCCAGTTGAAGTGAACACTAGTGGCAGTAAATCACAAATTTTGATTACAGGTGCAAATTATCGATTAATAGACTGTTTGTTTGCAATACTACATTATGGCTTTTTATCATAGTGCTTGATTTGTAAACTAATACATTTTGGCTTTTTCATCACAGCTCCATATGGCTTTTCTGACATAGTAAACTTGCTTGGTAGCTCACCTGTTACAGCACTGATCTTGCGATGTGAAGTGCTTGGGTATGTAAAACATGAGTCACAACACTCTACAAAGGAGCTCAAAGCCTCATAGAAGGAAGCTTAAACAGCATACAGTAGTTGCTTCAACAAATACATTTTTATCTTATGTTTGCTTTTGTTCGCACTGTCGGTTAGGTTTAGTGTAACATGACAAAGAATTAACCTTTTAGTGCCACTCACCAGACATTTAGTTTCTGAAGCACCATGATATCTGCGCTCGCCAACATAATAAAATGTTGCCACGTGTGCTGTGATGTATACGGCATATTTTGGCAAATGTGATAATCAAGGTATTCCATGCATACTGCAATAGCAATAGTAAGAATAGTACACTAGTATTCTATTGCTACTACATAGTCAAATAACTGAAATTGCTTATATTTTAAAATGACTTAAAACCAAGAAGAAAACAAAAAAAAAATAACAAAGCTCAAAGTTGTGAAACAGTTGTATGGTGTGCGTGTGTATGTGTGTGTGCTGGATGATAAAAAAGATGATGTGTAGCTGATGTACTTATCTAAATGATCATATAATGTCTACAGCGGATGATAAACGGGCTGCCACCTTCACTTTATCTGGCTCTTGATTGATTAGCGGTGTGTCAGATGTTTGTGTTTGTTTGGCACTTTGTTATCAGATCCCACTGGATACAGATCATTTCCACTTGAACCGTCTGAATAGTTCAGCTGTACTGCTGTCTGTACAACATCCATCTAGTTAAGATAACACAAACATCCCTTTAGATATTAAGAGGATAGAAGAGTGTGTTTGGCCTTTACAAGAGCATGTTCATCAATCTGTTCACATCTAACCTCCTCTTCATGGATACTTGATGAAAATGATTCATATTAAGGGGAGAGCAGAGATAAATGTAATGCAGAATAAGTGTTACAGTAATGCACTTAATGCAATTTTTTAAAAACATGTTTAAATTATCTTATGTTTCTTAAGCAGCAAATTAGCATATTGGAATGATTTCTGAAAGACCATGTGACACTAAAGACTGGAGTAATGATGCTGAAAATTCATCTTTGTGTCACAGGAATAAATTACATTTTATAATATATTCAAAAAGAAAACAGTTCTTTCCTATTGTAATAATATTTCACAATATTACTGTATTTTTTTAATCAAAAAAATGAAGCCATGGTGAGCAATAGAAAGACTTCTTTCAAAAACATTAAAAAATCTTACCAAACCCAAACTTTACATATATATATATACCCAAACTATACATAAGCATAATTTTTTGTTGAAAATAAATTTAATCATACAATTTTAAAAAGCTATTAATCTATACAGGTGTTTTGAACCTGATCTCATTTTCAAAAATAATCATGCCTGCATATGCTTCATAATTGAGAATGAGTTTAGTGTTTAAGGATGTGCTTTGTATTGACTAAGATTAGTATGTATATATAAAAATTAATTAATCATCATATATTATACTTTTTAATTTACTTTTACAATTATAATCTCATACCACCATTACAATTATGATTGTTATGCATGTAACTTCATGTACTTCTGGCTTAATTGCATCCTGCTGGATAAGTTTAACATTTTTGAAAATAATGAGTTTAAAAATTCTTGCAAGGCCTTTTCTGTTTCCTGTGATCAGATGTGACCTGTTATGAAGTTTGATGGCTGTGCATGGAAATACTGCCATTTCTGAATTAGTAAGATGACATGCTCTAGTGAAACCATTTTATGTCTCTGTATATACCTGTATTAATGTAGATCATCCATCATTAATTATTCACCTCTGCTTCATTTCTGATGCTAACCATGCATGTGTATTCAACTGAATGTGATTCTCTGATTATAGACTGGTATCTGCTGCCTGAGGCTGAGGCCAGATGGTACAGTCTGCATCGAAAATATGTCTGCGCTCTGGCTTTGATGTCTTATCCTACCAGCTCAATACGCCAGTGATTTCTCAGGAGGGCAGGAAAAGTTGGACTCTACAAACGAGAGAATCACTAAAGCAAGAACCCAGGCATGGGCAGTCATTAAAGACTACATAAGAGCTAATGTTTCCACCATATGCTTTGGATTGTAGCCCTTGGATAAATGGAAAATAATTAAAATTTCAATCTTTAATCCATATGAAATGTATCTTATTGCTTAAAAGCTTAAAAGCCAGCCGAACCATTATAAAACCAGCTACTCCAGACAAGATGCTCAGAATTAATAGTACTTACACCATGTCTACAGTAAATGGAGCTTTCATTAGGCCACGATGTCAGGAACATACGCAAGCGTCCTTTTGATATGGTGGATTCTGCAGTCGGTCTTTGAGGAGATTTATCATCAGATGAAAAGGTTACTGCGTATCTTTTTTTAACCAAGCTACTATGCCTCACTGCACTCAAACTGGGACAAAGAACTGTGCACTTACGCTAACAACTAACAATTGGACCGGTGATGTTCCAGAGTGCTAACAGAATGGATAATACATCTGTTACTTTTTCAACTAGTCCCAGAGACCCTGAGAAGCCCATCAGATATTTCAAAGTTACAGTTTGGAAACCAGGCAAAAGCATCAAAGGAGGGAATTAGTTGACGCTCCGGTGAGCAATACGTGCAGACAGTAAAATCAGCTGTGGTGGATGTGCAGGGAAACGTTAGTGCTTCTCAAAAGACGAATGCTCTGTAATCTGGGAAGAAAGACTCTGTGTCATGCTCGATATGTTTGTTTTAAATTCATCTTTTTGTATGTAAAAGGAAATGACAGTTTCAGGGCATATGATGTCAGATTGATGTCTGAATGTCAAGGTTCTTTTGACAGTTTGATACTGTTAACGATGCTTTTATTTTTTCTTTCAAAGAAAGTGGTATTTCTATCAGCAGGATATCCCTCGTATCAACACGAGTGCCATGGAAACTCCATTGTTTGTTCATTGCTTGTGAGATTATATTGTTTTAACCTGCGTCATGTCTAATATCTCATATGCTTTCTTGACCTATTTGTCCTGGAACGCTGGCTCTCAGGAGTCAGTAGCAATTATATAACACTTCATATAGTGTTCATAAAGGGGTGGTGAATATTCTTTTTTTAGCCCGGACATTATTTGTATAGGTACTTCATGATCACTCCCTCACAAAGGTTCTCTATTCATCGTGAAGTGGTGTGGATTAGGAAGTACCCCTTGTTTCACCCCGGTCCACCCTCTGTGCCAGATAACATTTGTCTCTATGAAATTACAGTCAATGTATATCATTTTTATAGTATATATGTTAATCTGCAGTTATCACAAACCTTTATATTTTGAAATGTCTATACCCAGAATATACACTAATGTTCAAAATTTTTCGGGCAGTTTTTCTTTCTTTCTTTCTTTCTTTCTTTCTTTCTTTCTTTCTTTCTTTCTTTCTTTCTTTCTTTCTTTTTTTTCAAGAAATTAATACTTTTATTCAGCAAGTACACATTTATTGATCAAAAGTGACTGTAAAGACATTTATATTGTAAAATACATTAAAACAGAAAACAGTTAGTTTTAATTGTAATAATATTTCACAATATTTTTGTATTTACTTAAAAAAAAAAAATCCTATTACGACCCCAAATATTTGAACAGTGTAGGTACAATATCTTACATTTACGGAAGCCCATTTTCGCCACTGAATAAAAAATAAAAAAGGTAATTGAGACTTTTTATCTCACAATTCTGACTTTTTTTTTCTCAGAATTCCATTATATAAACTCACGACAAGAAATGAAATCAGAATTGTGGGATATAAACTCGCAATTCTGACTTTTTCTCGCAATTGCGAGTTTGTATCTTGCAATTCTGACTTTATAACTCGCAAATGCAATTCTGAGAAAAAAGTCAGAATTCCCAGTTTATATCTCACAATACAATTCTGACTTCATTTCTCATAATTGCGAGTTTATATCTGATAATTCTGAGAAAAAAGTCAGAATTGCGAGTTTGTATCAGTCAATTAAAAAAGTCATAATTGCGAGATGTAAACTTGCAATTGTGAGAAAAAAGTCAGAATTGTGAGATAAAAAGTCGCAATTACCTTTTTACTTATTTATTTATTTATTTATTTTTTTATCATTGGCGGAAACGGGCTTCCATGTATAATACTGTGTTTTAAGAGTTTTTTTTTTAAATAAATGATTACACAATAAATGAAATACTCTTTTGAATTTAAGAAACTGTAACATTGATGTGCAAACAAATTTACTTAAAGATGTTGCATATAGTATTTTTTAACGTATTGAATTTTAATTTTTAAAAACAATAATATATATAAATAATAACACATTATTATAAATAATTTATAAATAACAATACATTATAGAATACACTAAATTATAAATTATGCATCATAGCAATGATTAAAAATCAACATGTTTTTAGTAAAAGTTAGAAAAATGTTTTTATTTTGATTTCATTGCTGCTATTAACTGAAAAATATCAGTGAAATAGTCAGAAGAGTGACTTGATTTTTATTTAATTAATTAGATATTTAATTTATTTATATTTATATATTTAAATCCAATCAGATTCTTTTTCTGCCTGTTAATCATTTTGCCTGTTCATTGTTTTTTGATTGCCATATGTTAGGAGGGTAGGGTTTGGTTAGATGGTGCATGTAAATTCGCAAAACTGTTATGTTTATCTGTAATATTAAATAACTTATAGCCTGCTTTGATGTTTTATGAGTTATTTTCAGAAAACCACTGCTGGTTATGTCATTTACTAATTCATCAGTGGAATGCCATTAAGTGCTCTCCACTTACATGCAAGATTACATGCATTTTACACAATACAATGAGACTGATCACACTGAACTCACTTGGAAATGAACCGTAGGTTATTTTCCCTGAAGCATATGTGAAAGAAATGATTGCAGCCCCACTGAAAACATTTAACATCTCTGAAAATGTCACTCAGGTCCTGGTAGGGGGAGGAAGAAACCGTGAACAACAAAGTGAACAAGCCTCAAACTCCGTTTTCTTTGTGTCAGTTTTAATAAATTGCTGAAGTTAGGGTAACATTTCAGTCATCACTCTAAGAGAGATACTTGCTGACTGTCAGGTCGAGTAAGATTAAGATGAAAAGAGTGACTTTGAACAAAATTGCCACCCACCAACTGCTGCAGTGGTCATTAATGATAACTCCAGCACCTGTGTCAACAGCCTGTGTGCCTGGGCGTAATTGATTGCTTTAGTTCAAGCGGTTCTGTCAAGTCAAGTGTAACATGACTGCAATTACCCACCATTGACGTTCATCTAACGGAACAGCCGCCTCCCCTATTTATGTTTTTCTCCAGGAGAGGCCAGTTCAGTTTAATGAAACCGAACAAAAAACCTGATTTGGTCTCTTTCAGTCACACAATGTGACTGCATAAGTGCCTGAGGATTGCTAAATCATCAGCATTTGTATGGCAACTGAGCTCTGGACTAAGTTCTGTGAAATGGTATTAACCTGTGCATTAGGAGCAGATAGCCATTAGTCTAGTTTAAGTGTGAGTTAATAAGAAGATGTAAGGAAGATCTATTTTTGGAGTCTGACAGAACAGAACAGAACAGAACAGAACAGAACAGAACAGAACAGAAGAGCTGAAGTTTATGCTGAGCATTGAAATCATGTTATTGTCTATTATTAAAAGACCAACTTCAGCTGGTTTCACTGCAGCACATTCAAGACCAGCAAATGTCACATTGCAAAGAATTTTATTTATTTATTTATTTTTATTATTATTATTTTTTTTCTAATCTGTGTTTTTGTGTTGTTTTCCATGAAACATCTAAAGAATCTTAAAACAAAATACATCTACACTTACCATTCAAATGTTTGGGGTTGGTCAAGATTTTTTATGTTTTTGAAAGAAGTCTCTTATTCTCACCAAGGCTATATTTGGCTATATAAATGCAGTAAAAACAGAAATATTGTGAATTACTATTACAATTTAAAATAACTGTTTTCTATTTTAATATATTTTAAAATAGAATTTATTTCTGTGATCAAAGTTAAATTTTCAGCATCATTCATCCAGTCTTCAGTGTCACATGATCCTTCAGAAATCATTCTAACATTCTGATTTGCTGCTCAAGAAACATTTTCTTCTTCTTCTTCTTCTTCTTCTTATCAATGATGAAACAATTGTTCTGCTTATTTATTTATTTATTTATTTATTTTGTGGGAACCATGATTTGATGATTAGACGGTTCGAAGGTTTCAAAGTCTTTAATGTCACTTTTGATTAATTTAATGCATCTTTGCTGAATATAAGTGTTGTTTCTTTTACAAAAAGTAGTGTACTTTACAAGAAAAATAGTCAAATAATTGTGTAAGACAATGAAACTTGACAGAATTTATCATTAATTATTTTTTAATCACCCTGTTGACAAATATTGTTTTTAGCATAAATGTAACAAAATGTGTTTTAGGCTTTAAAAAAAAATAATACTGAATTGAATTCAAGATATATTCTTTGAAAAAAAAAAACATATTTTTAGAATTTTCAAGTAAATAAACATTTTTAAGGATGTCTAGACTACTTAAAACTGGTGAAACTAAACTGGTAAAACTAAAAAAGCGACAAATGTCACATCATAAAATATTTTTGTGCCATTGAAAGTTCTGCTGTGATCAAATATGTGACACTGTTTTAACCCTTTCTGTTTAATGTACACCTTGTATGTTCAACATCAGCAGGTATATCCTGATTTAAACATGTGAACTTCTGTTGCATACAAACTGCTCTGAGTCCATGTCTTGACACTTTTCCCCCTGCCCTGATGGTGTACCTATGATACAGCCCTTGCACTTCCTCCCTGTGTTGATTCGGGCCCTTCTCTCTTTCCTGTGGTGGTTTCTAACCACCTGGTTTTGTCTCTGCCCTAAGCTCTGTTTGGCTCTGTTGTATACTTGCTTGGCTAATTTGGCTCTCCTTGTGGTTGAACTGAATTAAATATGAGGTAACCAGAGCTGCACAGTAGCACTGATGCTGCTTAGCTTTGGGAAAATTAAGTCTTTGTGTTCCATTAAAATCTCATTATGTCTTGCCCCTAAACCCCAAACGCATCCCACCCACTTTGCCAAATGGGCCCCGTTGTGCACCACACTGAAGGCACTGATGGAATGTGTAAATTCTTTGTTTATAGCCTTGAAAACACTTAACCCTCTTTTTGACCCAGATTGGGTACCACATCCATCCCTGAGGACATGCTGAGATTCAATGAGCCAAATACTGCAGCCAATTGAAGTGGAGCGTCAGACCAATTCAGAGGAAGAAGTTCACCCCAATATTGGCTTGAAATAAATAAATTTGTCTCTCTTCATCATTGAGACAAACTTGGTCAAAATAGTGCAATACCTGTGCAAATAGAGGAATGACAGTCATTTTTAGAGCTTTTAAGATAGACTCAACTTTTCATTTTGCAATGCTGTGATGCGCAAGACCATCGTCAGTCATCAGTTTGTCCACACCCTTAAATAAAAGGAGTGTAAAAGCCATCTGGGATGGGGAAAGTCCCTTCATATTGCCTGGTTAATCTGTTCCCTGTGTTTGGTGAAGGAATGTAATGATCCTCTTTGGTGTCTGAGGATGTGAAAAAAATTACAAGATGGGTCAGTTCAACAGTCACCTGAGAGAGTAAACAAGAAAATAATGGCTGTGCTGCACTCTTTTGACACTTTCCATGATTAAAGCACAAAGTCAGAACTCTTAAAACATCAGTCAGTTTGTATTCGTTCGTTCGTTCGTTCATTCGTTCATTCATTCATTCATTCATTCATTCATTCATTCATTCATTCATTCATTCATTCATTCATAGGATCAGTAAAAGAAAAATCTTAACCTTAAGAAACTGCTTATTGATCATCAACAGGTTGAAGATAAATTAAATATTATATAAGTTGTTTTATTTTACATTAAATATAGTTTAAAACTGTCATTTTGCTACTTATAGCAATAAACAAATTAAATAAAATTTATTTTAATTTTTTTTTATTGAAAATGTATTTATTTATAACAAAACACTATTTTGCAATAGTGTGAAAATCATGCAGTGCTGCATGCAAAATGTGGGAGAAACAAAAATAATGTACTTGGTACTTATTTATTTATTTATTACAATATATTTCATTACAGTTAACTGAATATCAGTTCCCCTTCAGTCGGTCACTCCGAGTCATGTCGGTGACCGATGAACGGGATCTCGCTTTGAGAGACCAATCTACTTCGAGTGTAAACTAAACGAGCCAATGCACATTGGCATGCGATAATTGCATCCAGCTGCTGTTTGTCACAGCACAAGCATAAGTAGGCAGCAGGTGCAACGCATACTCAGCTTTTCGCTTCGAAACCAAGCGGTTCTGTCGTTCTGCTCTGCCTTTCATCTGAAAGTGATTTCTGACGAGTCAACGAGCGCTCTGGGAAGAGGCTTTTTCGACTGGTGTTGGTGTGACGGCGCTGCAGCAGTGGTTCCCCTGTGCGCTTCAGCACTAAAAGAGCTAATTTCCCTAAAAGAGCATACACGGATGCGTCTTTCTAAAGATGCCATTTCACCCGTGCATTTCTGGATGCGGTCGTTTCCTGGAGCCGGATGACGGTCACGATCGCTGCATCACGTGTTTGGGCATTGAACACGCTGAGGCAGCCTCGGTGGATGAGTCATGCCGTCACTGTTGCTGCATGGCCATAGCGGCGTTGAGGCTGAGACTCCGGTACATCAAAACTGGTGGAGTCCCCTTACCTATGCCCCGATCTAGTCGCTCTTCTGGTCTGCAGAAGGGAGCTACTTTGGTGAATAGTCAGGGTAGCCTGAGCGTTACAGTGGGGGCAAACCTGCCGAGTGAATCTCCGTGGGCCCCCCACTCTAGCACGCCGCAAGCCGTGGAGCTTCCAGGTGAACGTGTTGGTTCCTCGTATGGGGGTCTGACCGTTTCATTCGGGCCGACTCCGGATGACCAGATGCCGATCGCGGCATCGGAGGGTGAGCTAGAGTCTGGGGATGAGGACTCGGCTGCGTTACACCCTTCGGGGAGAGTAGCATTGTCCGACCCTGACCCAGAATTAACAGCTATGCTTTCCCGGGCTGCCAAGGTGGTCGGGCTCGAGTGGAGAGAGCCACCGTGTCCTGGGCCGTCGAGGTTAGATGACTGGTATCTTGGGGCGGCCCGGGCTGATTCTCAGTCCCCCATCCCGGTGCCTTTCTTCCCGGAAGTGCATGAAGATGTAACCAGGTCGTGGAATGCACCTTTTTCTGCCCGAAACCGGTCTGGTACCTCCTCCTCCCTCACTACCCTCAATGGTGGGGCAGCCAGGGGTTATGAGGCATTCTCCCCGGTGGAGCGCGCAGTTGCGATGCAATTCTGTCCGAGGAGCGCTTCCACCTGGAGGGGTAACCCTCGTCTCCCATCCAAGGCCTGTAAGTTCTCATCCGTGCTAACGGCGCCGCTGGACAGGCTGCCTCTGCCCTGCACGCCATGGCACTCCTGCAGGTATATCAGGCCAAGGCATTAAAAGAGTTGCACAAGGGTAGTTCTGACCCAGAGCTGATGCAGAAGCTGCGCACTCCCTCGGTCAGACGATGGCCACGTTGGTGTTCCAGGAACGCCACCTGTAGCTGAATCTGGCGGATATGCGGGAGACCGACAAATATCGTTTTCTCGACTCCCCTATCTCCCAGGCCAGCCTTTTCGGTGATGCAGTTGAGAGCTTTGCACAACAGTTGAAGGCTGCCCAGAAGCAGACGGAGGCAATTAAACATATGCCTTTACCCCGCCGCCGGCCGCGGCTGCTCCACCTGCTTGTCACCGAGGGCACCCTCCCGCTGCTTCATCCGCCCCTGCTCAGCCTCAGCAGCAGCATCCACCAAGGCCACAGTGGGGAGCTGGCCGCAGGGGTGCGGCGCCAACCATCCAGACCCCCGCCAAGCCAGGCGGCAAGCGGAAGTGCAAGCGGCCCTGAGACGGGCAACCCAGAGGTGGAAGGGACAGCTCTTCAGGAGATTGTGACCGCACCACTCCTTCCCCCAGAGGAGGGCCGGGTGGAGAATCTTTTATTTCCTTTTCTTTTTGTTCCGCCACTGGCCTTTCAGCCAGCAGTTACCCAAACCATCCAAAAAAGAGCATTTTCCACCATCTCTGGGTCTCAAGAGGTCGCGGATGACATTGTGCCACGCTATACCTGGCCAGTCTCATCCCCCTCTTCTATCGCCAACGGGCAGCAGGGCCCGGTTCAAGGAGGCTATGCCTTCTCCTGCGCCCCCTGCTCAACCGTGGAGCAAGGTAGGTGTTGCACCGCACACCCAGACCCCGCTTTGGGACGCGATCCCTTCCGATCCGGGTCCCTGTCCTCCACCACGCTGCCTCACCGTGGGTACGTCTGTGGTCCCTCTGGTCCCGCTTGTACGGTTTCTGAGGTCCTGGTTAGCTCTTCCCAGTCCATCTCGCTGGCTCATTTGGACCGTCAGACTCGACTCTGCGATTCAGTTCGCCCGGCGTCCCCCCAAGTTCAGGGGCGTCCAGTTCACCTCTGTGCTGACCAGCGATGCTCCTGTCTTACGGGCAGAAATCGCAGTCCTGTTGGCGAAGGACGCGATAGAGTCGGTCCCTCCAGCCGATATAAGGTCAGGGTTTTACAGCCCGTACTTCATTGTACCCAAGAAAGGCGGTGGGTTACGACCAATCTCGGACCTGCGAGTTTTGAACAGAGCCCTTCACAAGCTGCCATTCAAAATGTTGACGCAGAAACGCATTTTCAAATGCATCCATCCCCAAGATTGGTTTTCAGCGATCGACCTGAAGGACGCATACTTTCATGTCTCGATTCTCCCTCGGCACAGGCCGTTTCTCCGCTTCGCGTTCGAGGGTCCAGGCATATCAGTATAAAGTCCTTCCCTTCTGGCTGTCCCTGTCGCCCCGCATCTTTATGAAGGTTGCGGAGGCGGCCCTTCTTCCCATGAGAGAACACGGCGTTCGCGTTCTTAACTACCTGGACGACTGGCTCATTCTGGCTCAGTCGTGGGATCAGTTGTGCAAGCACAGGGACATGGTGCTCAGTCACCTCAGCCAGTTGGGACTTCGGGTCAACTGGGAAAAGAGCAAACTCTTTCCAGTACAGAAGATCTCTTTTCTTGGTATGGAGTTGGACTCGGTCAACCTGACAGCACACCTCACAGAGGAACGTGTTCGGTCAATGCTGAACTGCTTAAATTTTTTCAAGCGCAGGACAGCGGCCCCACTGAAACAATTTCAGAGGCTTCTGGGGCATATGGCATCTGCAGCCATGGCAACGCCGCTCGGACTGCTTCATATGAGGCTGCTTCAGCACTGGCTTCATGGCCGAGTCCCAAGATAGGCGTGGTAATGCGGCACGTACCGAGTGACGATCACTCCGGCCTGTTGCCAAGCTTTCAGCCCGTGGTCGGACCCTGCATTTCTACGGGCAGGAGTTCCCCTAGTACAGGTGTCCAGGCATGCTGTTGTGTTCACAGATGCCTCCACCACAGGCTGGGCTGCCATGTACAATGGGCATGCAGCTTCGGGGCTGTGGACGGGCCCCCATCTGCATTGGCACATCACTTGCCTCGAGTTGCTTACAGTACGTCTTGCACTGGGCCGCTTCAAAATGCTGCTACGTGTCAAGCACGTACTGGTCCGTATGGACAACACTGCGGCCATTGCGTACATTAACCCCCAGGTTGATCTACGCTTCCGTCATATGTCGCAACTCGCCCGCAATCTCCTCCTATGGAGTCAGAAGCATCTGAGGACGCTTCGTGCCATTTACATTCCGGGCCTGCTCAATCGTGCAGCCAACGAGCTTTCACGGCAGCATGCACTTCTGGGAGAATGGAGACTCCATCCCTGGGTGGTCCAGCTGATATGGAGACACTTCGGAGCAGCACAGGTAGACCTGTTTGCCTCTCCAGACATGTCCCATTGCCAGCTGTTCTATTCTATGCAAGTATGCGTTTCCCCCAGTGAGCCTGCTTGCACAGACAGTGTGCAAAGTCAGGAAGGACAGTGAGCAGGTCCTGCTAGTTGAACCTTACTGGCCCAACCGGACCTGGTTCCCGGAACTGGTGTTCCTCGTGACAGCCCCTCCCTGGCGCATTCCTCTGAGGAAAGAGACTTTCTCAGAGACGGGGCACCTTCTGGCACCCACGTCCAGATCTGTGGAACCTCCACATGTGGTCCTTAGATGGGACACGGAGGTCCTAGGTGATCTACCCCAGGCTGTGGTAGACACCATCACTTCGGCAAGAGCACCCTCTATGAGGCGTGCCTATACCTTGAAGTGGAACCTGTTCGTTGAATGGTGCTCTTCTCACGGGGAAGACCCCCGGAGATGCCTGATCAGAGCTGTGCTTTCCTTCTTTCAGGAGGGGTTGGAGCGAAAGCTGTCTCCCTCCACCCTAAAAGTGTATGTTGCCTTAATTGCCGCACATCATGATCCTGTAGACAGTGAGTCTTTGGAGAAGCACGACCTGATCATCAGATTCCTGAGGGGCGCAAGGAGACTAAATCCTCCTCGCCCGAACCCTGTACCCTCTTGGGATCTCCCTCTGGTGCTTTTGGCATTGCAGAGGGCCCCCTTTGAGCTGCTGCAGTCTGTAGAGCTGAGAATTGTCAATAAAGACAGTGCTCTTAATTGCACTGGCTTCCATCAAGAGAGTAGGGGACCTGCATGCATTTTCGGTCAACGAATCGTGCCTGTAATCACAGTATCCTGAGATCCTGGCCCGGATATGTGCCCAAGGTTCCCACCACTCCTTTCAGGGATCAGGTGGTGGACCTGCAAGCGCCGCCCTTGGACGAGGCAGACCCAGCACTAGCTTTGCTCTGTCCCGTTCGTGCTTTGTGCATATATGTGGACCGTACGCAGAGCTTTAGGACCTCAGAGCAGCTCTTCGTCTGTTACGGCCAGCAGAAGGGAAAGCCTGTCTCCAAGCAGAGGTTGGCCCACTGGATAGTGGAGGCCATAGTCTTGGCGTATCAAACACAAGGCGTGCCCTGCCCCCTCGGGTTGAGAGCACACTTGACAAGGAGTGTTGTTTCCTCCTGGGCGCTGGCGGAAGACGCCTCGCTGACAGATATATGTAGACCTGTGGGCTGGGCGACACCCAACACGTTTGCTAGGTTTTGTAGCCTTCGTGTAGACCCAGTGTCCTCTCGTGTACTTGCCTCAAGTAGCCAGTAAGGCCAGAGGAACTGCTCGGTGTCTCGCTTGCTGCGCCAGTCCTACCCTTAATGGCTAGTCCATATATGTAATCTCTACATGATACCTCCCTGCGGGTAGGATGTGGATTCCACAGCGTCCTTGGAAAGGGTACGCTTTTCCAGTGTTATCCAATAAGCCTTACTGTATGGGTCTAGTGGAACAACAGTAATAGTCTCTCTCCACGTAAGCCCTGTCCTATCTTCTGCCCCAGTTCCTGCGGGGGGACCAGTTGGCTTACGAGGGGCGCTGGAAGGGGCAGCAGCCATGGCGCTTTGGTAGGGATCCCATTCGTCCGTCACCGACGTGACTCGGCGTGACCGACTGAAGGGGAACGTCTCGGTTACATATGTAACCCTCGTTCCCTGAAGAAGGGAATGGAGACGTCTCGTTGGCTTGTTTAGTTTACACTCGAAGTAGATTGGTCTCTCGAAGCGAGATCCCATTCGTCGGTCACTGACGTGATGTCTCCGTTCCCTTCTTCAGGGAACGAGGGTTACATACAGGTGTGTCTCAATAAATTAGAATGTCGTGGAAAAGTTCATTTATTTCAGTAATTCAACTCAAATTGTGAAATTTGTGTATTAAATAAATTCATTGCACACAGACTGAAGTAGTTTAAGTCTTTGGTTATTTTAATTGTAATGATTTTGGCTCACATTTAACAAAAACCCACCAATTCACTATCTCAACAAATTAAAATACTTCATAAGACCAATAAAGAAAAAAAAAACATTTTTAGTGCCTTCTGGAAAGTATGTTCATTTACTGTATATGTACTCAATACTTGGTAGAGGCTCCTTTTGCTTTAATTACTGCCTCAATTCGGCGTGGCATGGAGGTGATCAGTTTGTGGCAGTGCTGAGGTGGTATGGAAGCCCAGGTTTTTGTCAGTGGCCTTCAGCTCATCTGCATTTTTTGGTCTCGTTTCTCATTTTCCTCTTGACAATACCCCATAGATTCTCTATGGGGTTCAGGTCTGGTGAGTTTGCTGGCCAGTCAAGCACACCAACACCATGGTCATTTAACCAACTTTTGGTGCTTTTGGCAGTGTGGGCAGGTGCCAAATCCTGCTGGAAAATGAAATCAGCATCTTTAAAAAGCTGGTCAACAGAAGGAAGCATGAAGTGCTCCAAAATTTCTTGGTAAACGGGTGCAGTGACTTTGGTTTTCAAAAAACACAATGGACCAACACCAGCAGA
This sequence comes from Spinibarbus caldwelli, assembly GCA_039654775.1. Lineage (NCBI taxonomy): Eukaryota > Metazoa > Chordata > Actinopteri > Cypriniformes > Cyprinidae > Spinibarbus > Spinibarbus caldwelli. The sequence continues at coordinate 24,058,940 of CM077243.1, forward strand.
TGACATTGCACCCCAAATCATCATAGACTGTGGAAACTTAACACTGGACTTCAAGCAACTTGGGCTATGAGCTTCTCCACCCTTCCTCCAGACTCTAGGACCTTGGTTTCCAAATGAAATACAAAACTTGCTCTCATCTGAAAAGAGGACTTTGGACCACTGGGCAACAGTCCAGTTCTTCTTCTCCTTAGCCCAGGTAAGACGCTTCTGACGTTGTCTGTGGTTCAGGAGTGGCTTAACAAGAGGAATACGACAACTGTAGCCAAATTCCTTGACACGTCTGTGTGTGGTGGCTCTTGATACCTTGACCCCAGCCTCAGTCCATTCCTTGTGAAGTTCACCAAAATCTTGAATCGATTTTGCTTGACGGTTCACATAAGGTTGCAGTTCTCTCGGTTGGTTGTGCATCTTTTTCTTCCACACTTTTTCCTTCCACTCAACTTTCTGTTAACATGCTTGGATACAGCACTCTGTGAACAGCCAGCTTCTTTGGCAATGAATGTTTGTGGCTTACCCTCCTTGTGAAGGGTGTCAATGATTGTCTTCTTGACAACTGTCACATCAGCAGTCTTCCCCATGATTGTGTAGCCTAGTGAACCAAACTGAGAGACCATTTTGAAGGCTCAGGAAACCTTTGCAGGTGTTTTGAGTTGATTAGCTGATTGGCATGTCACCATATTCTAATTTGTTGAGATAGTGAATTGGTGGGTTTTTGTTAAATGTGAGCCAAAATCATCACAATTAAAAGAACCAAAGACTTAAACTACTTCAGTCTGTGTGCATTTAATTTATTTAATATACGAGTTTCACAATTTGAGTTGAATTACTGAAATAAATGAACTTTTCCACGACATTCTAATTTATTGAGATGCACCTGTATGTAACCGAGACGTTTGTCAAAATTATGGCAAATTGTTGGAGTACACATTTTATATGTGTAGAAGGACCTACTGCCTAGGCTATCATAATCTTATGCTAGATAATATTTAACAAATTGGAAACACTTCAGTTTAGAGACCAATTCTCACTTTTAACTAGTTGCTTATTAGCATGCATATTACTAGCTTATTGGCTTACTAACTAAATTGCTAACTAAGCAAAAATTAGGAGTTTATTAAGGCAAAAGTCACAGTTAATGGTTAATTGTGAAAATAGCCTGATTTATTTTAAATGTGGATAACACTTTATTTTAAGGTGTCCTTGTTACATGTTGCATGCACTTACTATTATAATAACAATTACTTATGCATAATTATATGCAAGTAACCCTAAACCAAACCCTAATCTAAACCCTAACCATATAGTAAGTAAATGTAGTTAATTAATATTACACAGTACTTAAATGTATAATTACACTGTAACAAGGACACCTTAAAATAAAGTGTAACCAGAATGTGTATGTATTTTTAGAGCCTGATTTTGTTAAATAAATGGCAATGATACTTCATATCTCTATAGCCTTGAATCATACAGTGAATACAATTGGGAGTCCTTGGTAGGTTATCAAATAGGATGCAAAGGAAGAAACATCTTAGTAAAAGATACTGAAATGAACAGATTACTCAAATAAGCCTTTGTTTCCCACGTTCTGGCCATTTATTTAAGTGCCAATGAAAAATAATAATTCTTTATGATACCATAAGGGACAGACGTAGAGCTTTAAATTTTTTAAAGTTTCTTCATCAAAATGTTACATTTAATTAAATACGTTGGTAACACTTTATTTTAGGGTATCTTAACTAGTTGCTTATTAGCATGCATATTACTAGAATATTAGCCGTTTATTAGTACTAATTAAGCATATATTAATGCCTTATTCTACATGACCTTATTCTACATCCCTACTCCTACCCAATACCTAAACTTAACAACTACGTCACTAACTATTAATAAGCAGCAAATTAGGAATTTATTGAGGGAAAATTTGTAGTTAATGATGAATAAGTGTTCCCTATTTTAAAGTGTTACCACAATAGGTTACTTGCTGTGTCTTTGTAATTATTTGTAAAAAGCAATTTCTGAATAAAATTAGTTTCAAAGTAAATTGTACACTAATTTTTTTTTTTCAGTGTGTCAGTCTGTGACTTTAAAATATGTAAGATGGCTTGGCAGGAGGGTGTTTTGAATAATTACTGGACCAGACTTTACAGCAACATCAGTGTGTTGAGGAGGAACTTTATACTGAGAAACAACTTAAGAGCAGTAAAGCTCACAGCACCTGGGCTTTAATAGGGAAGCGCTGTTTGTGCTGTGAACTACACAGCAGGTTGGATTTCTCTAGGCTACAAATTTATGACATTGCCCTTGTTTTGCCTTAACACTAAATATAAACAGTGACAGCTGAGGTGGGATAGAGAGAGTGCTTCGAGGAGTTTGTGTGGAATCTGATTTATGCCACGTGAAGACTAACAAAGCCTTTAATTGGGTGCTCTGAGGGCTAAGGAAATTTATAGAGCAGCTGCCTGTTACACAACAAAATAGTGGTTTCTTTTCTGAAAGTCATGATGGCATAAAGATGAAAACAAACAATCTACAATCTACACATCTGCTTCTCATTTAGTAAAACATGGATTGCAAGAAGTGTTAGGGTATATAACGGTGTTAGACATATAAGACTCTTTTACACCATCAAGCCAAATGGTTGTCATTGTAAAACTGTATGTTCTGTGCCAGTTGAGCCCATTAGGTACAGTTGCAGTTCATTTTTCTATTGCGTTATTAAATACAGAACATACATTACCTAGCTGATCCAAGAGTTGGGGACAGTGATACTGAAGGTAAATATTCAATATTGGTGCCACGGAGGGTAACCACATCATATAGTGAGGTAAAAGTTTCCAGACCACAAAGGACATTTATTGACATAATATTATGTGTATTATATTGACTTATTATATGAATTTTAATGGGCTAGCTCGTATAATTTACCTTGTTGATGAAAGAGTCATGTAGAAAAATTCTATAATATACTATATAAAAAATCATTGTTTCACTCCAGGCTAACCATGCTGAAAATTGCAAGCTGGATCATAAGCCTGACATATAAAATAATAATAGTCAGAAAAATCTCCCTCTCTCTCTCTCTCTCTCTCTCTCTCTCTCTCTTTTAATAGAACTTGAAGATATGCTTGAAGAGGAAAAAAAAACAATTTTATTCAGAGGACCATACTGAACAAAAACATGCATTTGCTGCAGGTACTGATCTTTATATGGCCAAAAAGTAAGATAAGATGAAATTCTGAAACCTTGTAATTAGTGCTGTCAATCAATTAAAAAATTAACTAATTTACACATTTATACACACATATATATAAATACCCTTTTTTTTCTGAAATTAATCTTGATTAATCTTGATAAATCCCACCTAACATTAGAGTTTTTAAATCTACTTTTATATTGTATTTCACGTTCAATCTTCAAATTAATGTAGAAACAACATAAAGACATATTTTTAATATTTGTTTATTTATTTTTATGTTTGTTCTTTTTTCCCTAATATTTAACCATTGACTATAGCCATTCAACATTACAGTATAATTGTGAGCTATCAATTTATTAGAAAATAACAGCTTCTAATTTAAGTGAACTTAAAACAATCTTCAGATAAACCCATTATAATAAATGTCACATTTACTTGTGCCCTTCAGCAAGTAGGAAACATACAGAAATTGAACAAAGTTAATTCTAAATTAAATATAGATGAATCCTAAATATCTTGATTTACTCTTTTTTTTTTTCTTTTCTTCTTTGATTAACAGACATCACAGCAGCTGGGTTATTAGCTTATTTGGCTGCTATTACTTTAAGAGCTGCTGCTGCTGAATGACGCGGATCTGACATACATGCTCATAGTTTAATTCGTGCTTCAATATGAAATGATACAGACTACAGTGCGTGCCGCCATATTTGTGTGTGTAATTGAAGAGCATGCGTTATGAGCACAGTATAACGGCTGACAGGACAGGAAAATTTGATTTCATTGACATATGGCCATCTCATCTGACTGTAGTTCACTGTTGTTCTACTGAAGCTCCTTCATCACCTGTACCGTTTCTGTGCTCGTTTGACTTGCGCTTGGCGCTGAGGTGAAGTTGGAGTGCGTGTCTGAAAAGTCTCCCATTTGATGTGGTCGTAAAGAAATTCTGTGTCTAAATAAATGCAATTCTTGTCAAGGAAAAATTGACAGAAGCAGCAGCTGTGAGTGGGGTGGCCAATCATAGCCCCGCCCCTGCGTTAATTGCGTTAAATATTTTTAACGCCGTTAAACTGAAAAAATTAATTGCCTGCGTTAACACACTGACAATGACAGTACTACTTGTAATGTAAATCAGTGAGATCTTTATACCAGTATAACAGACTACTTTCATAATACAAATAAATATCAGTCATCCTCCATATCTCCCAAAAATATGTCTTAGTAAGATGATATTTAAATGCTCAGTTTATGATCAAATTTCTGTAGTTTAATCAAACTGCTTCAGTCCAGTTCATCTTGAAATATTGGTATTACTAAAAGTTATTTTTATGTTTCCTTTATATATAAATCAGCAAAGATTTCACATAAAAAAATACCACAACTTGAAAGTGGATGTTTTTAGAGTTAGAGTTTTTAGGCCTTTTACTTGCTAAAAGTATAATAAACAACAGAGGGCTTATAGTTTCAAATATGAAAATTCTGTCATTATTTACTCACCCTCATTACAGTCTGAACTCATGCTGTTTTGTATGGAACACAACGGCAGTTCATAGCTTCTATAAAGCTTTAAAAAGCACAAAAACACTATAAAAGTATCTTAAATGTGGCTTATGCCTTATATATTACAAGTCATAAGATAACTTTATGCGAAGAAGAATTCAGTTTTAAGTTGTTATTTGTTTTACTTTTGAATTTTTCAAAAATTGTGTTCAACAGATGCCGTACAGGTTTGGAACAACATGAGGTTGAGTAACTGAATTGTACCTGAAGTGACAGATGAGCTGAACACATACATAATAATCAGGAAAAGCCCAGTGTACTCTATAACAAATAGTTATAACAATTGAAAGTGCTGCAGAGGCTGAAAGTGGTCAGGGTGAATGGCTATATGCCGGTATTTCACTGATCCTGCCAATCTAATTTGTTTCTCGGGGCGTCTGATTAGGCCTTGAATTGCTGTGATTACGAGAAAAGCTCTCATGTTTTCTCAGCTGACAGTCAGTCGTATCTAGCTGCAGGCTAGCAATTAGCCATCCTCTGCCCTCTAATAGTAAAAACATAGCCCGGCATTCAAGGACTGCTTTTAACACAAATTATCTCTCTGTAAAAGGGCATGTTTACATTGCATTGCCAAGTAACCTTATATTATGAAGTGCATTGAGTTAAATGTAGTGGAAAAATAATTTTTCTCTAATATAATTATTATATAATAAAATAATAATTCTCTAATTTTCACTCTCAGTGTTAAATTTTACCCTATTAAAATGTTTCTTATTTGCATTACTTTGGCAAATCATCTTTTTTATGTTAATGTCGCAACTTTCCTTTGTGACAACTAGCCCTAGACTCCTCTACTCTCTTGTGTCAGTTCTCCTCCTTCCCCAAAGTGATGAGCAAAAGCATGATCTCAAAACCAGCTGGGAACAAATGTGTCCTTTGTCTCTGCTGCTACAAAAGGTGGGTGAAAGTGGCCAAGACGTTTGTTTATTTTAACTGCAATAAAAATCCCCTTTCTCCTCTGGAACACAAACATTGTTGTTCAGTGCCCGTTAAGAGATGAGGTGGGTGTGGTATTTGGTTTCGAGAACATTTTATATTGCCAAAACTGACTGACTCTTAAGTGTGCACCTTTAAGTCTCATGTGTCAGTATATTGATGTGTGGACATTTAAATTTCCTTTATATATCCTCATTTGACCATAGGGTGACCTCACATTACCACATGCAATTTGTAAAACTTTACATAAGGAAATATATTCTTCTGTGCAAATCTGTGGTGCTTTTTCATATAAATCTTGTGTGAGATCCCATTACCAGGCTCAGATAGATTCTTTTGACTTTCTTTGTGCTGCTTTTGGATGAAAATCTGAGAAAAGTATTTGAACAAAATGGTACTGACTACACTCTTATTGACTGCTGAAAGAGTAACTGAATAAGCCAAAATATGAACTAACTAAATAACTAATTTCATACTTAACATACAACTGGTGGGGATGTGCCCTATTAAAAGAAGTGCACTGAAACACTTTTACAGAGGTAATATACTTTAAAAGAATATAAAGTACAGTACAAACTGAATGTAATGCATCCTATTTATAATCAAATTAAATGTATTATAGTTTAAACTTATATTAAACGCAATTAGCAATTATTTGACCCACTTAAGTAGGACTTAAATTCATTTTATATGTGTATTTCATGATTACTTCTGTTGTCTTTGAAATATGGTTATGTGTATTGTCAAATGTACCGACAAGCATAATGTCATTTCAACGTCATGTATTTAAATTTATTTGTAATGATGAAGCTGCAATTTAGTACATTTAAAACATATTTATTTTAAACCTAAATATCAAATAACACTACAATTCCAATTACAATAAAGTATTTAACATGTGTTTTAATGTTAGTCAACACATCAAAATAAGCATACTTCTAAAAGATTATTAAAACAATGATTTAGAATGTACTTTAAAGTAAAACTTTTACAGTTTTTCTCAATTGATTTGACACATTTCTCCAACTCAGGTCACTGTTCTCAAAACAGTTAACACAGTCAACTGTTACTGTAACACAGTCAACTCAACTCAGGTCACTGTTCTCAAAACAGTTAACACAGTGATATTGTCACAAATTTAGCCTCTGTGGCTCCCTCCGATCACCACCAGAGGGAACCATCGCCGGAGTATTAACCGGCCTTTTGGACTTCACTTCCCACCTGACCCCGTGCCTGAGACTGATTACCTGCACAGGTGTTTCCTATTGCCCAACCTATTTAAACAGCGCTGCCCTTGCTCTCCTTGCGAAGTCTTGTTTTGCCATGCAGACATTTCTGAGCGGTTTCCCTGTGTTTGGCTACCTGTTGCTAACCTGGATGGTTTACCCGTTTATGATTATTTTCTGCCTGCCTATTCTAGCCCTGCCTGCCTTGCCGAGTTACTCTATTGTCTGTCTGCCGCCTGCCTCGACCCTCAGCACGAACTCTGTTTATGAATCTGCCCAGCCTTCATTATATCTGACGCCAGTTATTGATTTATGCCTGTCTGACTTGCCTTGTGAAATAATAAAGCTGCACATGGATCCTAACGCCACTGACTCCTCGTCACAGAAGACTTCGCCATCTATCGATCCAGCAGCGTTCTACCACTTCACCACAGAGGTATCTGCTCAAGCTTAGGTTCTAGCCACACATCAGCAGCAACTAGACCGACTTACCTCGCTAACCGAAGAAATGGTAAAGGCCTTGCAAGCCCTACATCTGCAAGCACCCGAAGCTCACGCTCCTCCTCCGAATCCACCACCTCAAGCCCCGGCTTCATTTACCTCCACCGCCAGTCCTCGTTTGGCATTCCCAGAAGAGTTCGATGGCTCACCCACGAAGTGTAAGGGTCTTTTACTCCAATGTTCCATGCTTGTTAACCAACAACCCATGCTGTATCCCACAGATGATAGTCGCATCGCATTTGTCTGTTCGCTTCTCACTGGAAGGGCGTTGGAGTGGGCTGCCGCGGTGTGGAATGAGGATCATTCTGTCTTCCCTTCCTTCTCTGCTTTCATCCGGCAGTTCAAGGAGGTTTTCGAACATCCCGCTGGTGGAAAGGAGGCAGGTGAACAGTTGTTATCTCTACACCAAGGAAGGGGTTCGGCGGCTGATTATGCTCTCTCTTTCCGCACACTTGCAGCTCAAACAGGACGGCCGGATGATCCTCTCAAACTACACTTCCACAGGGGTTTGAGCATGGAGTTACAGTCAGAATTAGCCTGTCAAGACGAGGGGAGATCCTTGGATCAATTCATTGAGCTGGCCATACGGATTGATAACCTCCTTCGCTCTCGTCGTCAGACCCGATTCTCTTCGGCTCCAGTTGGCACCATGTCACCACCTCCTGACGCTGAACCCATGCAGATCGGCATTTTACTCATCTCAGCGGAGAGGAGAGAAAGCGACGCATTCACCAAAATCTGTGCTTATACTGCGGATTATCTGGACACATGAGAGCTTCCTGCCCCACTCGTCCATCTCGCAATCCTACTGCGGTGAGTTCGAATCTTAATTCTTCCACCGTGTCAGAAATTCCAGTCACCCTAAAGATAAATGGGCAGATCATGGAGACTATGGCTCTGATCGATTCGGGGGCTGCAGGAAGTTTCATTGATGCTAGTTTTGCTAAGACTCATAATGTTCCTCTTGTTCCCTGTGCATCTCATTTGGCAGTGGCAGTGCTAGATGGCCGTCCGCTGGGCTCCGGCCGAGTTCAATTCATTACCAAGGACATTCAATTATGCACTGGAGCTCTTCACACCGAAACTATCCGCCTCTTCGTATTCCAATCCCCACAGACCCCTATCATCCCGGGACTTCCTTGGCTAGAGAAGCACAACCCCTCTATTTCATGGTCCGAAAGACAGATTACTCAGTGGTCTGAATCCTGCCGTCAGAATTGCCTCAACGTTACTCCAGTCAGAAAGGAGAGGGCGCTGACACCTGTATTTCAACTCCCTGTCGAATACCACGATCTCGCAGAGGCCTTCAGTAAGATCAAAGCTTGCCAACTACCTCCGCACAGAACAAGTGATTGTGCCATCGATCTCCAACCTGATTCACATCCCCCCCAAGGGAAGAGTCTTCCCTTTATCACAACCTGAAGCGGAGGCTATGAAGTTATATATTGAAGAGGAACTCTCTAAAGGTTTCATCAGACCATCCACGTCACCTGCCTCTGCTGGGTTCTTCTTCGTCAAAAAGAAGGATGGAGGACTCCGTCCTTGCATCGATTACCGAGGACTCCACGACATAACCATCAAATTTCACTACCCCTTACCTCTAGTTCCGGCAGCTCTGGAACAGCTCCAAAAGGTAAGATTTCACCAAATTAGATCTGCACTGTGCATTCAATCTTATTCGCATCCGAGACGGTGACGAATGGAAGACTGCCTTCTCCACAACAACTGGGCACTACGAATATCTTGTTATGCCGTTCGGGCTTGCCAACAGTCCTTCTCTGTTCCAGGCCTTCATCAACGATGTGTTCAGAGACATGTTAAATCGCTGGGTTATCTACATTGACGACATCTTGATTTACTCAGTCATACGAGGATCATGTCAAGCACGTTCGGGTGGTCTTACAACGTCTCATCAACCATCAGCCGTATGCCAAAGCTGAGAAGTGAGTTTCACCAAGAGACAGTATCATACCTGGGGTACGTGAACAGATCAGGAGGGGTAGCCATGGACGACAAGAAGATACAAGCGGTTGTCAACTGGCCTCAACCTGCCACCCTAAAAGAACTGCAACGCTTTTTAGGATTTGCCATCTTCTATCGGAGATTCATTCGCAACTTCAGCACAGTAGCAACTCCCATGACTTTGATTAAGAAGGGTAGTCAATGGCTCACTTGGTCCTCGGCAGCCCGTTCGGCCTTCCAAACACTCAAGGAGAGATTTACAACCGCATCTATCTTGTACCATCCCGATCCAGAACGAGAATTCATTATGGAGGTGGATGCATCCAGTACCGGCATTAGGGGAGTTCTTTCTCAACGTCATGGTAATCTGCCTAAATTATATCCCTGCACCTTTTTTTTTCTCGCAAGCTCAACCCCACTGAACAAAATTACGATGTGGGCAATCGAGAACTTCTCGCCATGAAGGCCGCTTTTGAAGAGTAGCGTCACTGGCTCGAGGGAGCCAAACACTCCTTTACTGTCCTCAACGACCACCTGGTTAGACTACAAAATAACCTACCGTCCAGTCTCTCAAAACACCAAGGCAGACGCTCTTTCTCGACTCTACGAATCATCCACTCTGACACCCAGCCAAGAATTCATCATTCCTTCTACCATCATTCTCGCACCCATCCATTGGGACATTATGACTGAAATCACCAACGCTCAAATCACTGAATCACCACCAGCTGAAACCCCACCTAATCTCACATGTGCCTCAAGCTTTGCGACAGAGTCATTCATCATCCACTCAACTCCCAGCTCCGGACACCCAGGTATTGCAGCCACACTTCAGTTACTGAATAACCGCTTCTGGTGGTCCACGCTACAGGCAGACACAATTGCCTTCATAAGAAACTGTTCTACATGTAATATAACCAAATCATCTCATCAACTGCCCGCTGGTCTACTCCAACCATTACCCATCCCACAGCGCCCCTGGTCACACATAGCCATTGACTTTGTAACCGATTTGCTGGTCTCACAGGGTCACACTACCATCCTTACAGTCATTGATCGCTTTTCCAAAGCCTGCCGCCTAATCCCTCTACCCAAATTACCCACAGCTCTCGAAACCGCTGAGGCCCTCTGCAACTACTTGTTCAGGTTCTACGGCCTTCCTGAGGATGTGGTCTCTGATCGGGGCCCACAGTTCACCTCTCGAGTATGGTCAGCATTCTGCCAAAAACATCAATGTCAGTCTCCCCTCCGGTTATCATCCTCAGTCTAACGGTCAGGTGGAACGCCTCAATCAAGAACTCACTCGATTCCTCCGATCATACTGCCATCGTAATCAGTCCGACTGGAGCCGCTATCTTCTCTGGGCCTAGTATGCTCAGAACTCACTCCGCAAACCTGCAACTGGTATCACCCCGTTCCAATGTGTCCTGGGTTTCCAACCCCCACTATTCCCATGGTCAGAACTCCCTGCTGTTGACTCATGGCTACAACGAAGCGAGGAGACGTGGAATGATGCTCATGTTCATCTCCAAAGAGCAGTTCATCGAACAAGGGAACAGACCAATTGACAGCGGCGCACCAATCCCAACTATCAACCGGGTCAATGGGTCTGGTTGTCCACTCGGGATCTTCGTCTCCAGTTACTTTGCAAGAAGCTTAGTCCCAGGTACGTGGGTCCATTCAAAATTCTTAGAGAAATAACTCCTGTTTCATTCCGTTTGGCTCTACCTTCCCATTATCGTATCTCACCCACCTTTCATGTTTCCTTGCTCAAGCCCGCTGGTGGCCCGAGAGGAGCGGAGGACCAAGAGGAGGCTGGTGACCAGAGGGCCCCTCCCATCATCATAGACAGCGAGGAGGCATACCGAGTTCGGGAGATTCTGGACTCTCATCGCCGGGCAGAATAATCCAGTACCTAGTGGACTGGGAGGGGTACGGCCCGGAGGAACGGTCCTGGGTCAGTGCAGAGGATATTCTGGATCCCTCTCTTACCACAGACTTCCACAGAGACCACCCAGATAGACCAGCCCCGAGACCCCGTGGAAGACCCCGGCATCATTTGCCTCGTCGCTTCAGGAGCCACTCACAGGGGAGGGGCTCTGTCACAAATTCAGCCTCTGTGGCTCCCTCCGATCACCACCAGAGGGAACCATCGCCGGAGTATTAACCGGCCTTTTGTACTTCACTTCCCACCTGAACCTGTGCCTCAGACTGATTACCTGCACAGGTGTTTCCTATTGCCCGGCCTATTTAAACAGCGCTGCCCTTGCTCTCCTTGCGAAGTCTTATTTTTCCATGCAGACATTTCTGAGCTTTTTCCCTGTGTTTGACTACCTGTTGCTAACCTGGAATGTTTACCTGTTTATGATTATTTGCTGCCTGCCTATTCTAGCCTTGCCGAGTTACTCTATTGTCTGTCTGCCGTCTGCCTCGACCCTCAGCACGAACTCTGTTTACGAATCTGCCCAGCCTTCGTTATATCTGACGCCAGTTATTGATTTATGCCTGTCTGACTTGCCTTGTGAAATAATAAAGCTGCACATGGATCCTAACGCCACTGACTCCTCGTTACAGATATGAACACTTTATAATTGTCCTAAACAGATTGTACGTTTTCATTCATTTCATACAAATTATAAATCATGCAAATTCTCAAAACAATGTGCACAAAACTCTCAAATGTTTTCACAATAGTTAATACAAACAACCAATACTTTAAAATATCTGAAAAAAATCTTTTACACATCACAAACATTTATGTACCATTTGTCCAAACATAAGAAACAAAACTCTGTAATTTGTCATTCTATCAAATGAACATGGTATATTTTCGATTGACCCTAAACTGAAAACTATTCAGTTAATCATACACTCAATACAGGAAATGCAGTTTTCCTAATCGTTTACATATTTATCACAATTGCTTTAGAGTAATAATAAAAGGGAAAGTATACAAAGAGCAAGAACGAATATGCATAAATAAATACAATATAAATAAAAATAAAAACGAAAGAAAGAGGGGTTAAGAAAGAGGGGTAAGTCTATAAGGTGGTGGAGTGGGTAGAGAAAGGGGTGTAACGAAAGTGAAGAACACTTATGTGTTGTACTATGATTGTTGACAGTACAGATTTTTAGTCCTCCTGGGACAACTTCTGTTATTTACTGTAAATGTCCAAACATTTTTTTCAGAATTTAAGTTTGAGATTCAGGTGGACAATCAAGATTATTTTGAATGGAACAGAAGCATTGTTGATATGGTGGTCCAGAACAACATCGCCAGCCACAAAGGAAGAGGCCTGTGGAGATATTGAGACAGGAGCTTTTTCAAGCATGAATTCAAACTTCTTACATTTTTTCTCCTATGATGCAAGTGCAGCAAATATATAGTGTAGATAAAATGCAATGAAATTCTCTTCCAGATGTAAATGAAAGGCAAGATCAATTCAGGATAATTCATGTATACAGCACGCACACACACGTGTGTGTATTTATATACACACACACACACGCACACACACACACACACACACACACACACACACATATATATATATATATATATATATATATATATATATATATATATATATATATATCCACCACTGTGCTGTAAAAGATTGATCTGTAGTTATCAGAAAAGTTTGTTTGCAGTTCTTGCTGCTAAACGTGACATAAACAGATTTTAAGGGGCAATTAGTTTTTCACATGGGTGACAGGAGTTGGATAACATTTTTTTTCTTATTTTGTTTAGATATAGACAATATGTATAAAACAAAACTCCCTGTTGAAGAATTGCAATAAACGTATTCTCATTAGTGTGAATCTACAGCTGACTCTGTTTTATAATCATTAGAGAACAAACCTATAGATTTGATGTTAATATTTACTTTTAATAAACGCATAACTAGAAAAAATTGCAGTGGTTCATTTTGCAGTAAAGCTGAACTGTTTGGTTAAGATAATTTTGTGTTTGGATGGCTGTGCTAATTGTTTTGAGAACAAGTACACTGCATTGGAGAAAAGTGTCAAATCAATTGAGAAAAACTGTAATTTGACATTATTTCAAAGTGCACTTTTTAAAAGTCTACTTACAGTAAGTGTGTTATGAAACATGAAGTTGTGAAAGTGAACTCTCTTTAAGTACACTTATTTGCCATTACAGTTTTTTTTAAAACTATACTACAAAGATTTAAAGTACACTATAAGTGCACTACATTTAAGCACACTTCTTTTTCATAAGTGTGCGCATCTGTGAGTAATGGAAATTTATGTGTAGATTATATGTGGCTCTTCAGGTGAAATAATTTGATCAGCAAATCCAGTTTAGCCTCTGTTGCTCATTTGATTGTCATTTTGAAAACAGAACTATTTTATTTTATTTCATAATATCAAAGAAATGCAAGGCCGAGCTGAATGAGACAGTAAAACATTGCTGTTTACAGTACCATAGAGATCAAGGATCATAAATGCAAGCTGCTGAGGAAAGATTCACTCGTAATACATTGCATCATCCTTAGAAGTACTTTTGCAGCTCTCACAGAAAATTTCCTCAAGACGGTGAGGAAAACAAAAAAGTTGTCGTCTGTGTATGAACAGATAGATAGATAGAGTTCCAGAGTTACAAATCTTTCAGTGCCCATTCCAACTGAACTTTGTTCAACTCACAGCTGTCGAGCTCAGAGATGCAGAAAAGTCTTCACTTCAGCTTTGAAATCTATTATCACTCAAACATGTGTCAGCTCTTGTGAAAGACACGGCAGGCCCATAGTGAGCCAGCACTCCTACGATGGACCCATCTTCTTCCTTTAATGAGGTATACGATCGGTCAGGGTCTGAGGAATGACAGGCTGTCTGCTTCAAGTATCATGGAGTTTAATGTTGGAAGTGCCGGAAGCATCCATTTCTCTGTCCTCCCCCTCTCCACACCTGTTCAGACTGCTTCCTCTCTACAGCGCCGATGATTTGAGCAGCAGCAGGTTGATGGAAAGCAGCACACATGGTCAGACACACACACACACGCACAGCTATGCTAGCTGGAGGTCAACTAATACATTGCATATGGACAGTGTACAGTGCACAGGAAAGCTCTGCAGTGTCTTCTCTTCTTCTAATCCGTTCGCTGATTGGAAGACAATGCATTTCACACCTGGTCATTAACATGGGCTGTGAGAAATGTGCTTGGCACACGGCTGAAGATTTTACTACAGTATGGAAGAGACAATCCAATGTTTCCATTGAGAAAATGTGTATTACAAAGTCGACTGCTGTGGGAGAGACGCACAGAAAAGAAGAGAAGAAATGTGGTGACGACTTTTCCCAACAATGCTCAACAGCTAGACTGTCATAAAAAAAGTTTGGCAACAACTTTGTTCAGTTAAAAATGTCATTGCATTAGATATTAAATACCAAACCAAGTGGCCTGTGCACATCCATGTCTTCTGAGAACTAATTACATTTTTCTGAGGCCTTGGATGTATGTGTCACTCACAAATGTGCTTGAGCCATTTTTCTTATTAAAAAACAACACTACACTACTTGGTTTAACATTTTGTTTTCTAATGCAACAATAGTCATACATTTGTAAATGTTTCATACGTTTTGAGGCCAGTGTACTTTGATGAGAAATACATCTATGCAAAGACTGTATCAAATTTTTAGTGATCAATACCATAAAATATAATATTTTACTGCAGATTTGAAAAGACCAAAATAAGACTGTTAAAGAACCTAACCCTCATTTTAATGCATTCCTGTCTTTTTAGGGGGATTGGATGCTATAAGAATGCAAAAACAGCACAGGGACAAGGCCAAAAACTGAAACTGATGCAGATCTTTTCAGAGAAGTGATGACCTCACTCACCACAGCACAGTCAAGTCATGTTTGGCCTAAATGAAAGTAGATGAAAATCTGGTTTATATATGAACACTCTAAATCAAATTTAAAGCAAACTGAACTAAGTCCATCTCAGTTCTCTGAAATGAACACTAGATGCAAGAAAATCATTAACAACTTTTATTCTTATGATTACAGGAGCAGATTATTGATTAATAAAGGCTTATTTTTTGCATGGTTTCTTGCAACAATACTATGTCATGACTTCAAAACTCTTACCATGATTGCATGATTTGTAAACTAATACATTTTGACATTTACATCACATAATCCCCTCCATATGTATGGCTTTTCCAACATAGTAAACTTGCTTGGTAGCGCACCTGGTACAGCATTGCACTTGTGATATGAAGTGCTTGTGTACGATGAAAGTCATGACACTCAGTAAAAGAGCTCAAAGCCTCATAAAAGAAAGCTAAAATAGCATGGCAAATGCATTTTTTTCCTCACATTTGCATTTGCTCACATGTTAATTTCAAAAGTGATGTCCACCCAGTGGACATTTCATTTCCGAACTGTCACATTATGTACAAACAACATTATAAAATGTTGCCAGAGTCATGTTTAACTGTTTAAAACTGAAAACATTTAACTGTGAAAGCATTTAACTTTTAAACTGCTAATTTTGCAAAAATGTACCACCACAGGCATGTTTTTATGTCGTAACACTGGTCCTGCATCTGCAATCGGGGAAAAAAAATTATAATGCTTATTGCACCTCTTGTGTACATGTCACTTGAAAAATGCAGTAATTTTTAAATTAATTAATTAATTTATTTATTTTTCCAGAAAAATGTAGCCAGTCACATATTTCCAATGAGCCAGGGCTGGATTTGAGGAGCAAATATATATTTTTTCTACTGTCAAACACATGCAGAAGCTATTGTTTAAGCCATTGTATAAGCGATCCACATGGTCCATATAATTCATGGCTTTTAAAAACTCATTTAGACTTCATTTAAAGCTTTGTTAAGCCAACATTGTGTAATCAGACATATGCCAGGCACAAGTTTGGGCAGACTCGGAGTCTTTAATATTGCCATTAAGATTAAGATTAAGTTTTGCCAGAGCAGATGTGATGACAACTTACATTTCCTATTCAAGAACCCATATTACCTGAAACATAATCAATCATCAACTTCAGTTCATAATGTGTTTAGCAATGGGTAAACTGGCAATTTAGCTCCACAATAACATCAAGAAATGGACATGGACTCATGGTGAGAAGCTATGGGGTGAGAGATCGGAGGAAAAAATACAGCTGTGAAAATAGCCCATAGATCACATGTTACCAGACAAATAAATGGAGGGATTCAAAGGATGCACTTTGACTTAATATAAAGGATACGCAGTGTGAGGGATTTCAGCAGCATTAAACCAACACATTGATTGTGTTCAAATGATTTGCACTCTACTGTTTATTGTTCTTTCTTCATTAAAGTAACTCCACATCTGCACACAGTACCTGTTTCTAATTTGTTCTTCCACACACTTTATTAAAGACAACTAAAGCTAAATAGACCCAACTGCACAAGTACAAGAGGGATGGTGAGAAAACAGAACGACAATAACTAAAAACGCTGACTTGAGGCAGAAGAAAAGATGAACAGTTTAATTTAAATGATCTTTAAAGTCACACACTACAATAATATGATCTGACAGAATATGCATATGGTCATTAAAGTGCTTCAGATGAAAAGGAAGCAGTGAATGATGTGATTCCCCCCCCCCTCACAGTCTTTTTCTTACAGTAACTTTCAACACGATAGATGTGCCAGTGAGCCTTTAGTCAAAACCTCCAGATGAGTTTTGAGTCCACCTATTAGTTATGCTGTCAACCCTCTCTTCTATTTTGCACAAAAGATGTTGGCAAATGTTCAGAGCATGCTCATTTGTACAGTAGATTAAGAGCAGACTGTATTAGGGATCATTATTTTTGGTCAGCTTGTGCCACAGGCAGACAGGTGCGTACATATAGTGAGTAAAGCGCTGAAGAAAATGAACGAAACTCTCTCTCCAGCTTTCCTTCAAAAGAAAAAAAAAAAAACGAAATTACCTGACCATAAGTGCTCTAAGGCCTGTAATTTATTTGATGTGGATGTCAGCAATACTTTAATATTCAAAAAGAAAAGAAGTTTGAGGGTGGAGCCGGGGCCTAATTATAGAAGTGTGAGAGAACCATACAGACCAGAAAGGGGCCTGAGGCTTGAGCTAACCACTGTAACCCGGGACCAGCCATCCTTTGCACCTCATGTCATTTAAAAAAGAGGGCAGCGCTGCGTTTTGGCCACTCTTCACTGCGGAGAGGCAGGGGGACATGAAACGAAAGAGGGGGGCAGGAAAGCTTGCGCTCATTAACATCTGCACAGGGATTAGGACACTCTTTTAACACGTGCAACCCATAACAGTCCCAACATGTAATAATACAGAGCTGGAAGCAGAGGTAGTAATTTTGATATTTAAGAGCCACAGCTGTTTGATAGGCTGGTTAGAGGTTGGTTAGCAGTCACATGAAAACGCAGAGCCTGGAAGATCAACATGCTTTGCATGATGGTTACTCAGCATCACAAGAAGTTCAAAGGGGTCACCAAGAATCAAATTTTTTTGATCTTTTGAGATAAGAGCTTGATGTACTATGAGCTAATACAATAAAAATTAATCAAGCTCCTAAAATAACAAAAAAGCACCAAAGTACCCCAATGTGATTCTGTGTGTGACGACAGTTGAAGAAAGCACTCATATTTTAGATATTTAGACAGAAATCTAGATAGATATTTCTTTGTGCAATTCTCATTTATATCTTACAGTTCTGATCTTTTATCTCACATTTCAGACTATCTTTTGTGCAATTCTGAGTTTATATCTCACAATTCTGACTTTTTTCTTACAATTCTGAGAAAAAGGAATTGCAAGATACAATTCAGAATCGCAAGATATAAGCTTTTAAAAACTGACGTTCTTTCTTGCAGTTCCAAGTTTACATTTCTTAATTCTGTGTGTACATCTCACAATTCTGACTTTTTTTCTATGAATTCTGTTTACATGTCACAGTTCTTTTTTCTCTGAATTCTGTTTATATCTCACAATTCTGACTTTTTTCTCTGAATTCTGTTTACATCTCACAATTCTGAATTTTTCTCTGAATTTTGTTTACATCTCACAATTCTGAAATTTTCTCTGAATTCTGTTTACATCTCACAATTCCAACTTTTTTTCCATCTGAATTCTGTTTACATCTCACATTTCTGCCTTTTTTTCTCTGAATTCTGTTTACATCTCAAAATTCTGAAATTTTCTCTGAATTCTGTTTACATCTCACAATTCCAACTTTTGTTTCCCTCTGAATTCTGTTTACATCTCACAATTCTGACTTTTTTTCTCTGAATTCTGTTTACATCTCAAAATTCTGAAATTTTCTCTGAATTCTGTTTACATCTCACAATTCCGACTTATTTCTCTGAATTCTGTTTACATCTCACAATTTAAACTTTTTTCTCTGAATTCTGTTTACATCTCACAATTCTGACTTTATTCTCTGACTTTTTTCCTCTGAATTCTGTTTACATCTCACAATTCTGATTTATTTCTCAGAATTCCGTTTACATCTCAGAATTCTGAATTTTTCTCTGAATTTTGTTTACATCTCACAATTCTGAAATTTTCTCTGAATTCTGTTTACATCTCACAATTCCAACTTTTTTTCCCTCTGAATTCTGTTTACATCTCACAATTCTGACTTTTTTTCTCTGAATTCTGTTTACATTTCAAAATTCAGAAATTTTCTCTGAATTCTGTTTACATCTCACAATTTCGACTTATTTCTCTGAATTCTGTTTACATCTCACAATTTAAACTTTTTTCTCTGAATTCTGTTTACATCTCACAATTATGACTTTTTTTCAGAATTCTGTTTACATTTCACAATTCTGACTTTATTCTCTGACTTTTTTTCTCTGAATTCCGTTTACATCTCAGAATTCTGACTTTTTTTTCTCTGAATTCTGTTTACATGTCAATTCTGACGTTTTTCTCTGAATTCTGTTTACATCTCACAATTCAGATTTTTTTTCTCTGAATTTTGTTTACATCTTACATTTCTGACTTTTTTTCTCTGAATTCTGAGTTTACATAAGGTTTTTTTTTTTTTCTACCACGAAATAAGTAGGCAATTGTGACTTTTTAGCTCACAATTCTGACTTTTTTCTTTCAATTTTAAGTTTATATCTCACAGTTTGGACTTTTCTTATCTAACTCACAGTTAACATCTCACAATTCTATGTTTTACCTTGCAATTCTGCATTTATTTCTTGTAATTCTGAGTTTATATCTTGCAATTCTACATTTTTTCTCAGATGGTCAGAATTGTGAGATAAAAGGTCACAATTACCTTTTTCGCATTTGCCCTCACTTGAAATTCAGTGGATTCCTGGACCTCAAGGGATTTAAAAAAAAATTAAATAAAAAAATATATATTTATGTGAATTATAAATTAAGCCTTTTACATTTACAAGAAAGAAAAAAACACCTACTGAGTAAAAATGATAGATTTTAGTTGACCTGAAGAACTAATTTTTAAGGTCAACCATCTGGGCCATTAATTGTGTTTACAAAAAGCTATTCTTAACAGTGTAATAAGCGATTACATTTTAATAAGATATCATCAAATGCATATGTGGTTACTGAGTCACTGGCTTGAATTTGAAGACATAAAAAAACCTTTGAGAATCACTTCCCATAATATTTATCCTTCAGCACCACAGATCTCCAGACCACACGATAAATGCACCAGAGTTCTGATTTCTCAATCATCACCAGGAGTGCTCTTGAAACAGTCTGTTTAGCATTAAATATTAGTTTAGCAGGCAAACATCTCTTTAGAGAACCAAATCTTTTATTCCCCATTAAAACACAAACGTAACCAAGACAAGAATACCTATTACATAAATGAATAACCTGTTCTATCACAAGAAAGATGAAAAGAAAGAGATTAATGAAAAAAATATTTCTCTTGTCTCCTTCAGAAATGTGATGTTGCAGCAAATAATTGCAGTGCATACGAGAAATCTAGAAAACACATCTCCCTTTAGATGTATGTCTCCCTAAGCTACTTTTCTTGTATACGGTAATGAAGTATAGACATAATAAAATATTCACTCAACAGATCATTAGTGCTGGAAAATTTGCTGTACTCTCAAAAAACTAAGTAATTGCTTAAATGCTGTCACTCTTAAAAAGAAATACAATACTGTATATAACAAGAAATATAAGTTTTTTTTTTTTTTTTTTCATTTTGGCTGGACAAAACCTCGACTAGAAGATTACAGCAGTTTGGAACTTTGTCAGCTTTGAAGATTGAAGGTTATAAGCCTTGTGTAGTTAAGCTTGGATAGTATGATGAGAGATTTAAAGTGATATAGATCTTTCTCTGTGCTGTAAAGGTTCAGAGTGACTACTAGGCAGTTGCTTGGCTGTTCAAGTAGGTTGCTCCAGTGTTTCATTCTCATTGTTTGCATTCATTTTATTTCATAATACTGAAGAAATGCTGCAGGACCGAGCTGAATGCAAGACACTAAAACAATCCTCTTTAATTGCCCGAGAAATTCTGTATCATAAGTGAACACAGCTGAGAAAAGATTCACTTGTGATACACTGCATCATCCTCAGAAGTACTTCTACAGCTCTCACAGACAATAAACCCCATCAAGACAGTGAGGAAAACAAAAAGGTTGCTGTTTCCATGCACAAATATCCAAACATAGATAGATAGATAGATAGATAGATAGATAGATAGATAGATAGATAGATAGATAGATAGACAGATAGATAGATAGATAGATAGATAGATAGATAGATAGATAGATAGATAGATAGATAGACAGACAGACAGGCAGACAGACAGACAGACAGACAGATAGACAGATAGATAGATAGATAGATAGGCAGACAGACAGACAGACAGACATATAGACAGATAGACAGATAGATAGCCTATTTTATGAATAAAGTTTGGGTGACCAAACTTCTGAGAAGCCACTAAATTTAGAACAAGAACACACTGCATCTTTAAAGATCACTCACTGTCAGTGGCCATACAAGGACACTGAACTCACTGCATGATTACTAAGTAGTTGACCAGAAAATTGTCATGTTCAAATTGTGTCCAGATGCCCTTGCATTATGGTGAACCAGATGAAATGGCTCTGCTTTGAGAATGTGCTGGGATGTTCTCAAGTGAAAACGAATAACTGGGGCTGTTTCCTCATGCACTGATATTCTCTGCAATGCTGGGAATTTGATCTGCTCAGTTAAAAGATATTTTCTAAGTTTCCACAATCTGTCACAGATGTATCTGACAGTTTGTGTTCACATTTAGTCAGTATTTCTTCAAAACTGATGTCTTTCTTGTACATATTCAGCAGGGTATGTATAATTGTGCAATACGTTGCACAACAATATTCGATCATTTCAAAAAGGAAGTCCATTGCACTCATGTCCAGATTAATTTTTCATTTCTAAAATCAACTGGCAATTACATCGATTTCCTTCAGTTCCTTGGATGCTCTCCAGTTCGCGTGTAATGAACCTCTGTGGGGCCATCAGAGCTTCAGATGTGGCTGATAGTGGAAGGACATCTCTTAGTTTGACTAAATTCACAGCTGCACAATGTGGGCCAGGAAATTCTCTATTAGCTTTTTAAAGCTTTCTGTGGGCCTGTGGAAAGCGTACTATAATCTAATCCACCCGTGTGGTTTTGTAAATGTAATTAGAGCCGCTGCTGCTTGAGGTCGGCTATCTTGATTCTGGAGGTCCAAAGCTCATCTGCTCAGCTAACCGCAGGCCTAGTTGCTACAGACAGCAAAACAGCAAACAAATGAAGTAGTAATTATGACTGGCATGACCTTTAATTTACAGATTAATGAAAATCTATTAAAAGAGGTATTTTGAAACCAACGTAAAAGCCTCTACACAAATATAAGGCTGGTAAAAAAATACAAACACGCTCTGAGCTGCCAGTTTGACCGAATGACAACACTCACATCCCTGCGCTCAGGCGGTCTTTGCGTCAGGAGCAGAATTAGCTATCGTTCAGTCCACTCTATCAGCCCTTTGCAATAGCTGCGCTGAGCCAAATACTCCCCTGACAGCCAGCTCACATGTGTTCTGTGGACAGGGGACAATTGTCCTTTTGTCCTCGTGCATGGACTGTTTCTAGCTCCTGTTTTAGAAACTACTATTTTGTGTTCTCTTTCTGGTTTGGCCTAGAAACTTTCTTCTGTAGAGATATTTGGCGATAAAATGCAAGCTTGCTTTGTCCTGTAGCTGCATACTTTGATTAGGTGGGACAATTTGTTGTTTGTTTTTCAAATGAAGAGCCCCTCCTATTCTCTCCAGCTCACTCAACACAGATTGCGATGAAAGGAGGGAATAATCTAAGAGTTAGTAGCGGAGGTGGTAAAGATTGACGAGGGGGAGGCTAGTTTGTTTTACCTCATGCTGATAAAGTTTTCTTAAACAGATCAACCAGATTCATGGGAATTTATAGTTGCATGAGGAATGTTTTGAAAGGAGATTCTTATATTGTCGTAAACACAAATTCATTAATTTCTGATTCTATGACACGGTATGCTACGTGAAGCTTATCATTTAACATCTGTGTTGGCAATAAACTGGCAGATTATAGTTACAGCATCTAATGTATGTGGTGTTGGGATGGGTAAAGGGGGCTGGGATGGTTACCAAAAGGTTGCAGGTTTGAGACCTGTAAGCTCAATGACCCATCGCTGCTGTGTAACCCCAGGTTGTTCCAGAAAGATTGTCCCTGTAATAAGTGTACGGTAAGTCATTTCGGATAAACGGATGTCTGCTAAAATGACTACTTACTTGTATCCAAGGCATTCATTAAAAGGAGGGATGGGAAATAAGACGTAACGACAGCAGTGTGAAACTTTGTGCTCTGGCTACAAAAGGGACCTTTAGTTCAAAACAAATAAACAGTTGTAGATTGTTGATTGACTGATTCTGTAAGAAAGAAAAATGATACCTAATATCTCATTTGTTCTCTAAGGGCGATCCATAATCATTTTATAGCTAGACTTTTACTGTATGTCAACTGAACAAAGGTTATAGTAGTTCCGATATTTGCAAGATACATAATATAGAACTTTACAGACTGACTGACTGACTGAATGAATGATGTTTTCAAAAAACCACTTAATGATTATATATATATATATATATATATATATATATATATATATATATATATATATATATATATAATCATTATATATATATATATATATATATAATCATTAAGTGTTTTTTTGAAAACATCATTCATATATTATATACAGCATATATATATATATATATATATACATACATACATACATACATACACACATACATATAATAGAATGATGTT
Organism: Spinibarbus caldwelli; assembly: GCA_039654775.1. Taxonomy (NCBI): domain Eukaryota; kingdom Metazoa; phylum Chordata; class Actinopteri; order Cypriniformes; family Cyprinidae; genus Spinibarbus; species Spinibarbus caldwelli. The sequence continues at coordinate 24,082,639 of CM077243.1, forward strand.
TGATAAAAAAAAAAAATTATTCATTCAGTCGGTCTGTAAAGTTCTGTCTGTAAGCCAACAGATTGCTTCCTCCTTGCAAGTACAGTAATTGGCAGATGTTCTGGTAGGCGACATTCAACTGGAGACTATTCAAATATGTATGAATCTATTCTAAGAAGGTTGGAGGCTGTATTAAAGCAAACGGTGGTAGAATATTTTAATAAAGAAACACTACCTATTTCCCAGGTGTTCACATTATTTTGTCCAACCCCTATGGATAGTGACAGAGCTGTGGATCATTTACAGCTGAATTGAGAGTGAGACATTTCGGTAACACTTTATTTTCAGGTCAAATTCTCACTTTTAACTAGTTGCTTATTAGCATGCATATTACTAGTAAATTGGCTGTTTATTAGTACTTAGCTATACAGCACATAATAATGCCTTATTCTGTATGACCATGTTCTAGATCCCTTAACCCGACCCAATACATAAACTTAACAACTACCTTACAAACTATTAATAAGCAGCAAATTAGGAGTTTATTGTTACTCTTAATAAACAGTGAATACGTGTTCCCTATTCTAAAGTGTTACCGAAATTTCCTTTTTTTTTTTTTCAAGCATCCAGACAAAATCAAGATAAACTTTAAATACTAGCTTGACAATCTTGTTTAAAGGTTAAAATAGTTTCAAAATGAAGCGTGAAGGTTTTATAGGCCTTACAGAAAGACATGGCTTTACAAACCACTTAATTTCCCAGAATGCCATTACCTGTTGAATTTTAATTAATTGATTCCTCTTCATTCAAATTCAGCTTCCTGTGGAGTGTGGCCAATTCGATTAGTAGCGATTTTTGTTGACAAGTTGATGCATTGCACGCTGGTTTTTGACTAATTTGTAGTTTTATGTTTTGGTAACTAAAACGTTGTTTGCAAACACCCCATTAATTCGCACCTTGGGCCTAGATGTGTGGATGAAGAAACAGTTTCTCTGACTTACGATTGTGTGGATATCACGTGCGCTTTACGCACTGATTCAGCGAGGCACCTAAAAATATCGTTCTCCAGAGCCGGATCAAAGCCAGGGTCAGGTCCTCCGTGAATCCCGCCCTACCGTTTAGCCTAAATAAACCGAAAGGAGGGGCTTGTCCCCGACAGAGAAGCGAAGGGTCCCGCGGTGAGCGCTGCAGAGCCGTGTAGTGTGTGTCAGGTTTCATTCTGAGAGAGACTCAAGCGCGCAGCGGACAGACAAACCCGTCAAATGGCACGACCGAAGCACACAGACTCCCACTAGAGCCGGAGCTCACTCAACATTATCTCCATGCACTTGAATGAGCAGCATGCCTCAGTTGAGGTCGCTTTGAAGATTGATATTTTCACCTGAAAAGCGGTTTAATTGCCTGAAAGGAGAACTTTAATCAGTTTATTTGAGCACGATATTCAGCGTGATAAACATCATATAGCCTACATAAGTCTCACAGAGATGGAGGACAAGAAATTGCGAGTATCACCTCAGTCCAGTCTGGAGAGGACCTGCGTTCAGCATCCATGCCAAAAGCGCATTTTGACGAACTGGAAGGACGTGTGTGCAGTCTGCGTGTGTTTGATCTCGTTTGGAGTTTGTGTGTTGCTGTACCTGAGGACATCAGATCTGCAGTCGAGGGTGCTCAGTTTGGAAAAGGACAGAGATCCGCGTATCTCCAGCTGGATCTCTCTGGAACAGGTGGAGCCCGTCCTGTGGAGTCGACTGGATCAGATATTAGAGGAGGTGAGCGGTGACTTTTATTCTTCAGGCATTTGTCTGTGGTTGTAATAATATCTAGTCAAGCTATTTGCTTGAGTCATGAGTGCGAGGACAGGGTGAAAGAGAAGATGTTCATGTTGTCGCACCTTGTTGATGTACTTTATCTCAACGAGAAGTGCCTTATTCAGAATGAGCAGAGAGACTTTAGAGGTAGAAGATGAGGAATATGTTTCAGGAACTTCGTTCAGGTGTGTTAAAATATGAATTTGAAGGAGGAGAAATTGACAACCCAAAGCTCTCAGTCTCCTCGTCTGTATTTTAGTTTGTTTACGCACTTTCAGTGCGCACAGTTTGAGTCTGTGGACTTTCAAACACTCATGGATTAGAAAAATGAGTTTTTGAGTGCTGTGACCCGTTTTCCTGGGCTTTTGATTAGTTCTGTTTATTAATTATTATTTGGTGTTATTTTATTCCTTTGTTTTGTTGTCTGTTACTGCGTTCATTGCTCTTTTTTCTCATTTTATCTCAGTTACTCCTTTTTAAAGATAAAACTTAAAAAAATAAAGAATTAACTAATTACTAACTACTTTTTTAGTTTAACTGACCAAGAAAATAACTTTTATACTGTCTTTAAACAAAGTTATTTGTTCATATTAATATTTTAACCAACAAATGTCATTCGCCGTCACACATAAGTGATAAATAATTAAATCCTGATTATTGAATTAAGTTTGTTAGGCATTATAGCTCTTCAAATTCTAGATCAGACTGTTTTACATGGCTCAAATTTTTCACATCCTCTTTAGCATTGCTCTTGAATGAGTGTCTATAAATAACACAATCATATTGGCAAAATTTCCTGCTGCCATTTTGACATATCCATTAGTGTATCTGTCTTAATAAAAGTACACATAATTGATGTGATCCAGTAAGTTATCCACATTAGACTGACTGAATTTTAAGAGAAGTCTGTTCAGCTACTGAAAGCTGTGACTGTTGTTGTTTAGCAAAACTATTATTTGCAGCATGCAAGACCTGCTGAACACATTGTGTCACCATACGACCACCTGTTTTACATCAACAATCAAGCAGTTAGGGCTCTCACCAGCTTTAGCGCTGGCCGAGCAAAGCATCTGTGCAGAATAGGATTGAGCTTGAAGTGGTGAGGTGGAGAAAAGTGATATATATATATATATATATATATATATATATATATATATATATATATATATATATATACAGTACCTTGCCTGCGGCTGTGGTCCCTTCATACTGGCCTCTGGTGGTTCATCACCTAGCTGCATGTAAAATATTGGAGGTGTTAAAAGTATTTTGGGTAGAATTTTGCTCGGGGAAAGGCTGCCATCTCCCTATCTGCGGTTTATAAAGTAATAGAGTCTGCAGAGGATGATGGAGGTGAATATTTAGTCTGTTAATGAGAGTACGCCAACTGGAGTAGAGGCAGCCAAGTGTGAGTCAATCTGAGGTTGAGTGTGATACAGTATCTGAATAATGTTGAGTCATTTACAGGTGGATCGCACTGAAATCTGTCAAGAATATATCCAGGGCGTAAAAATATGAATATGATTTGCTTCTTAGAAAATAGCCACCTTTCAGGCATTGTAACGGGATGATTAGGCATATTTCATCACCGATTCTGATTTACGTAATGCAAAAAACGGAAAAGAATTACAGCATTATTGTAATGAGAATGTAATGAGAGTCGTCCTTCAGAATAATGGCAATTACTAATAGTAAAATGTCCACATGCATTACAGTAATGAGAGTTTTAGGGGAAAATGTGCTTAATTGTAATGAAAAAATGCTAAAAAAAGGCTTCAGTTTGGTTTAATACTGATGGGCCTTTGAAAAGCATCTGAAATGTATTAATCTCAGGGGTGTTCTGTTATCAAGGGCAGATGTTTCTCATAGACGTATTGACAACGGACGTTTCAGCATCACCATAAAATTGCATGTATATGTCTCCATTAAAGCTAAGAAACATACACATTGGAAGTGCCTGTTGAAGGTTAGAATGGTGCTGATTTCACAATTTATAACAGAACGTGCCTTTAGGGGTGTAATCAAGATCTGTTAGCTATTAATTAGCTAAACTCGAGAGAGAGAGAGAGAGAGAGAGAGAGAGAGAGAGAGAGAGAGAGAGAGAGAGAAAGAGAGAGATAGCGATAGAGTTAGGCCTGCAGGCACAAAGTCTGGGGGTCTTACTAGTAATCGGACATTGGAATTGTAAAACGTTTTGTCATCCTTTCAAAATAGATTGTTAAAACCAGATCAAATGCTGGGCATCGAGTTACCGTTAAAGCTGGGAGGCAGAGAATGTCTCCTCCCTCCTAACCTATCCCTGCAAGCACTGGGGCATCAGCTGTCTCATGCCATTACCGCAACCGTACCATTTACATCACGTCATCTTAAAGTCAGCATTAAACATGTTCGCAAACCATTTCACTTCCATGTATTGATAAAAATAAAGGGTCCAAGAAAGGGCCACAGCGCTGACATTTCTGGTTCCTCAAAGATCCTTTTAGCAAACAGTTCTTAAATAAACCATTTTTTTCTTAGTGCAAAGAACATTTTAATAATTTAAAGACCATTTTCCACTATAAAGAACCTTTTGTCCAATGGAAAGGTTCCCTGGATGTAATGAAAAACCATATATTCCACTAAAGAAGCTTTGTTTTTGTAAGTGTAATCATTTTCAAGTTTTAATGAGGTATTTTATGAGAAAAAATGGAGGACAGGACGTGATCTAGAATTGACTGGATTGTGAAAAGTGGGTATTGCATTCCAAAATAAAGCCAGATGGTTGAAAAACATTCTTTGTCACATCAGCCGAAAAGGAGAGACATTTCAGAGGCATGCAAGTTATTACTTTTTGATGAAAGATTACAAAAACAAACATTTTTTTCTCTTTGGAATAACGTGCACAGATGAATCGTGCACAATAAGACCAGAGGTGCGTATTAAGAAAGCAAATAGGGTCATTGTTAATTTCATGTTGACTTTAAGAACACCTTTATTCGAGCATAAAGGAACACACCCTACCAGAATTAAATGCTTCAGTAACTTAATGAGCTTCAGAATGAAAGCTAAGTCTTTGTTGCTTTAGATCTTGTTCAAGGTGCTTCCCGTCAATGTAACTGTTCATGCTAACTTTTCATCACTGGTTATTGTTTGCTTGGTAATTGTTTATGAGAGCTCTTAGATTTAAGTGAAATGGGGTTTTGGATGGACTTTTCCATGGTTTAATGTAAAAAAAAAAAAATGATTAAATGCTTAGAATATATTTTAAAGAAACATTTTATTTGGGAATGCAGCACTGGAAAATCATGAGTTAAAGCTCTGGCAAACCCTGTTGCATGTGCATTATCCCTGGACATTGCTTCTGTGGAAAAGCAGTTTACACATAGCACAGGTTCCCTCCAAATTGTAATGCATTTTCCACGGCTTCTGTGCTTGCAGAGCAACCGTCTGTTGGTTAACCCTGCTGTCACACGTACAGTATATTTTCATCTTAGCATTCTTTAGGTTTTCCTTTTCTTCTTAACCTCCATTAGTTCTTTCTGTTTTACAATATCTGTAGAGTTGCTGAGTTCAGTAGTGTGGAAAAACTGCTACAATAGCTTGTAGTGTCTGAGAGCGGTTTGAGTGAAGACTTCTCCAGCTGGGAAGAGGGTTTGCCAGTATCAACCAAATAAAGCCCTGGAACGATCGATGGTTAATATAAACTGGGGCAAGAAATATGTCCGATAGCAGCCTCAGAATTATTTAGCCTCAGTCTTTCAATATTAGAGGAGAGGGCATGACCTGTAATACCACAATGCAGACGCCTGACAAACTTTACAGTTCAGTCATAAATGTAGCCAGTCAATGATTGCTCTACCAGTGAAATGGCACTGCATACAGTAGGTAAGTCTGTTTTAGCTGCGGTTTTGTAAGTTTGGGCCAAAAATACAGTAGTAGCTCTGTTTAATGTCACTTTTGTGGAAATTTCATTTTTTAAAGAGCACTAACTGTTCTTTAAATCCTGTTCATCTATAGCTAAGTGTTCACTTTGATACTGTATCTTCACTACCCTAGAGTTTCGGTTTGTTTCAAAAAGTGACCTAGTATGCACATATGCATTGTTAATCAAATAACTAAGGCGTCACCTGTCAGTGCCTTCACTGCACACAGACGTGACACTGCTAATAGAGTGAACGGCTCCAAAATCTATGCGGAAACAATAGAAGTTGTTCCCCGGTGAATATATTTGTTAAGCTTCTTAGCTCAATTCAAAAATAACGTTTTCTTTTGTTATTTCAAAACAAATGTCATGCAATATATTTATATATTACATGACATATTCTATTTCAAATGCCATGTGATATATTTATATATTTAATATATGTCTAAAAATATTTTTTCTGTATATTTTATTTATTTCTTTGTGATGATAAAAAATAATGTTATTTAATAATAATATTTTATGATTTTTGTTTTGTATAGGCTACTTCAATATTTTTTTTTTTTTAATTTTTACTGTTCAAAAGTTTACTGAAATAAATGAATATTTTTAATTAGCAAGATGTGACAGATATTTATATATTGCACAAAATTTGTATTTCAAATAAATGCTGTTCTTTTGAACTTTCTATTCATCAAAAATCCTGAAAAAAATGCAACCTTTTTTCGCCCAAAAATTTAGCAGCACAAATTTTTTCAACATTGATAATAAGAAGAAATATTTCTTGAGCAGCAAATCAGCATATTAGAGTGATTTCTGAAAGATCATGTGACACTGAAGACTGGAGTAATGATGCTGAAAATTCAGCTTTGTCATCACAGGAATAAATTACATATTAAAATATATTAAAATAGAAAACATTTTATTCATATTTTGTAATATCACTGTTTTACTGTATTTTTGATCAAATAAATGCAGCCTTGGTGAGCATAAGAGACTTTTTTTCAAATCTTAGCAACCTCAAACTTTTAAACGGTAGTATATATTCTTGGTTAACTCTTGGTTAAACTTCTGTGAATGTATGAGAAATGTTTGCATGAATAACAAATAAAGACTAACAAACTAACACCAACTGCTAGCTTTGCTGACTTCAAATGTCCTGACTTCAATTTTTATTTATTTTTTCTAGAAACTAGCAGCACGTCTACCGAAGATCCGGGCGGCTCGGGATGCACCTCACAGCTGCATCTGTCCACCTGGTATGTCTATTAACCCCATTCATCCACAGCTCACCCCTCCTCAATCTCTACACACCTGTGATAGTGTGCTCTGCCTGTCACGTCTGATATGCAGTTGAATATATGTTGCGGTTAAGCCTTTTGAGCTTTCCTTCCGCGAAATAGTCTTTTGTCTGCAGGTATGTGAAGAGATGCTATTGTTGCGAGGATAGAGATGTGATCGACTAGATCTCATTTCCCATGTAATGTAAATGAGTGAAAAGAGCCTCCTCTCCCTGACCCATTCGCTGGTGCCCTCGGACTGGCATTGCTGTGGTGACAGGTGCAGTCGTATTTTCGGGCGCTGTTGGCAGTCATTGCTTTCACTTTGTGTTTGAGCGGGTCGTGATGCAAGCCGGAGTGTTGGGATGGCATCATCCGGCCGTTCCTGAGAGCAGGGAACAGTCAACAAGGTTCAAAGAGTACGACTAACAAGTCACATCCGTGTGTCTGACAGGACTATCCTGTTAACTCTTTGGCGGTTAAATTTTTTTAAATGCTAAATTAAATAATATTAATAATTTATAGTAAATATATAATAAAAGTATTAATACGATTGAACAATATTATAGAATATTAAATATCTAAAAATATTTTCAAAATGTACAAATTAGATTGTGTATTTGTGTATATATACACTACCAGTCAAAAGCTTTTATTTAGCAATGATGCTTTAAATTGATCAAAAGTGACGATAAAGAGATTTATAATGTTACAAAAGATTTCTATTTCAGATAAATGCTGTTCTTCTGAACTTTCTATTCATCAAAGAAACCTGAAAATATTCTCATCAGCTGTTTTCAACATAATAATAATAATAATAATAATAATAATAATAATAATAATAATAATAAATGTTTTTTTGAGCAGCAAATCAGAATATTAGAATGATTTCTGAAGGATCATGTGACTGGAGTAATGATGCTAAAAATTCAGCTTTGAAATCACAGGAATAAATTACGTTTTAAAATATATTCAAATAGAAAACCATTATTTCAAATAGTAAAAATATTTAAACATTTTACTGTATGTATTTACTGTGTGTATGTGTGTATATATATATATATATATATATATATATATATATAAAATGGTATAAATATTAAATAATAATAAATGTATAATAAATTATTTAAAATTATTTATACAATTAACATTATAGGATATTAAATATCTAAAAAAAATAAATGTATAAATTAGATTTATATATGTTTTTGTAGTTGTTTGTATTGGTCTCAATTCTGATAGTCTGTCACTTTTTCTAGTAACAGCAAAGCTTCCTAGCAGCTACATTTTTACTTGCTTCCCTAACATAACCTCCAGATGTCAGTCATTAGACAACCTCTTGTGTTATAGCCTGTGCTTGTGTGTGTGTGTGTGTGTACTGGTATATATGGTTTATGAGGACACAAATGTGTATAATGACATGGGTACTACAACGTAAACATGGTTTATGAGGACACTTCCTGTGTCCCCGTAAAACAAAAGGCTTAAAAAACATACTAAACGGTATGTTATGAAATTCAAAAATTGCCAGTAGTTTCCTGTAACGGGTAGGTTTAGGTGTAAGGTTAGTGTAAGGCAATAGAAAATACAGTTTGTACAGTATAAAAACCATTACGCCAATGGAGAGTCCCCGTAAACCACAAATTCAAGTATGTGTGTGTGTGTTAATTAGGCTAGTCAGTACTAGTCATTGTTGTGTTAACTGAGAGGGAAGTGACTTCAGACAGTGTAGTGAAACCAGTTTAAGATGGACATGTCTTGGATAGGCACTTTCAAACCAGGTGTGGGAACCATTTAACAGCAGGCATCCCAGATAATGGCCGTGTTGGTTGTTTATTGCCGTGCCGTGGGAGAGCGTCTGATCTCGCAATACAGCCTGCGCTTTTACTTTGTTTCAACCATTTGATGTTAACCAGGCAAAATGTCAGCATAAAACATGTCCGTTGACTGTAGATACAGTACAGTTTGTATGCATTGTGCAAGTTTTTTAGAATGCATGTGTATAAATACTGTGTATGTAAGGAAGTGTCCGCATATATGTTGTTCCCCATGTCGCCAGCTGCCGCTTGTCAATCATCCCAGCACACAGTGTTCAGATGGCTTCCATTCCATTGTTTATTTTGAGTGCTCAGCGGTGGGTAATAGTCTGTGACTCCTTCATCAAACGCACAGACTCACTTGTATACGTATAGCATTGATTTAATGTTTGAGCTACAGTTCAGGCGTGATTGCTTTTCTATCCACAAAGGTGTAATTGTACAAACCCATCAACAAAATAGTGATTTAGCATATAGTTAGCGCGTCCTCTTCCAAGTTCATAAAGAATGCTATGTGTATGTCATGTGTAGTTCAGCCCAAGGACAGTATATTATTATTCTTGGCTTGGCATGTTTAAGCGCAGATGATGTGTGGTGTGACTGTCTGTAAGAGTACCTGGTGGTTTTATACGCGATTTTTTTAATTCTGTGTTTAGTCCGAGCCTATTCCTCTTGCAGTACTACTATGCTCTCAAAACAGCTGGCATATGGGCTTGGGGAATGTTTCAACACATCCAAATGAGTTTATTTTTTCTGATTTTGCAGATCCCAAGGGGCTTCAGAGGTTAAATTCACTCAACTCGTGTTTAAAAACCCATTTGGCTCATTCTCATTCACTCGGAAATCCTCCAAGATTTGTTTTTATTAACAAAGTCAGCGTCGGTTCATACACGCAACTGTTTACCCTCCAGCGCTGCACATTTCAGCACTGAAGCGGTAACAGTGCCACACATTCTTACTGTGAAGAAAGTTTTTCATCATCTCAGAGTCATCTTTACATTGCAGGTATGCATAAGCCTGTTATAGGGCTGCACGATATTGCTATAAAATACTACATTAATTTTCACCTGATGATTTGAATAGCTTTGTTTGGGGGGGAAATCAATCTAGAATAACTGAGGTGTGCATCTGCATAGAAAATAAAAATAACTTAAAATTATTTAATCATATATATATATTTTTGAACCCAAAAATATCCAATAAATCTATATTAAATAAATATTCCAAAAAAATCTTGGTCCAACTGTGTTTGACTCATTCAATATGAAATATGTTAAACAAATATTAAAATATTAAACAAAATAAGAAATACATTGCAATAATACTATTACACTGTAATATAAAACAAGTATTTAATAAATTATTTTATTTTATTTTATTGTATAAAATTACAATAATATTTATGTCTAAATTTAATATGACAAACCATCTCGCTTTTATTTAGTCAGTTTGCTAAATAAATATAGTTTTCAGAGTGAAATGCAGCACTGTGTTCATTTACACACTTGCAGCTCATGATGCAGGTCATGATACAGTGTTTCAGTGATTGGCCATTACAATAAATTTCATTTTAATACATCATGCAACCTTAGCTATTAAAATATCTGGCACAGAAATGTACTTACACATTCCCACATTCTGATTTCTAATATCTTATACTGAAGATGTTTAAGTAAATTCCCCTCACTTGACATGTTGCTGTAGAATAAATGTTATGATGGTGGTTTTCATTAATAATTTAAGCCTTGATATTTTAACTATTATTATGAGAATCATAATAGACAGATGTAAATACGGCAGGTTGCGTGACCTGAACAAGCAAGGTAAAAGAAAATATGGTCCAGATAACATTAATACGTGTTCACTTGCAGAGAGGATAAAAATGATTTATGCGACCACAGCGTGTTTTGTGTGGTGATTTATTAGCTGCCAAGAGCACGAAATCATTGAAAAGACATTTAGAAACCAAACACTCAAATAAACCAGCTGAAATGACCTTAATACTTTAATAAATATTTAAGTAAATTTCAGTCTTGATTTAGTTTACTTCTGTTGATAAACAGTTTTTTTGGTTGTTGAATCGCCGTTGGTAAAACCAGTTAAGCACCACTAGTTTATAAGTGTTTTAGGTCAATTTTCAGCATGTGTGTTGTTTAGCTGTGACCTTCTGGACAGATGTGTATATATAAACATCGTTATTAAAAAAATGTCATCCGCGGCTTATCGTAGATGACTGGATGTGTGACAGTTCTGTTAACAGCAACTGAGGCAATGTCGCTATTTGGTCATCAGAGAAAACAAAAACGTAGAATGTATACATAATGACAATGATTTATAGCTCCAAAAAAATATTTTTGGAATGGCGTGTTTATCTGCCCAGCCTTTTCGCTGGTATCGAAGGGTCACAGTGACATGAAAACCAAACGCACGCTGCTCGAGGTGTGAATGAACTGTGTAGACAATTGTGGCATACTGATGGATATGATGCTCTTTGTTCTAGCAGAGATTTGTAAAAATGATCCCAGAGGCGCTTACTGCCAACAGCTCTTTCAGTGTACAGGAAAACTCCCATGACAGTTAGATTGAATCCAGGCCCAAGCACCCAGAACGCTCTTGAATCCACACATTGTTTCCCGCGAAGCTGAATGGCACTTTCTTGGATGCAGTAGTAGGAAACAGAGAGAAAGAAAGAGACGACCGCCCTCTCGGCTTCTATGTGCCCCCCCCATTGCTCTTATTTCTGAAAAACCAAAGAGTCGATTGCCTGAAGGATTTAGCGTCTTTGTGACTGGATTCCGACCGCAGACCAGCATGGGTGGCTTTAGTTGTGTCACCAGGGGTCGTAAGCGATTGAGTAAGAGTGCTATCTTTAAACTTGTGCATCACGGACACCTCTCTGTTGGTCTTCTGGTGGATTGTTTTGGGTGCCATAAAGAGCGGGACGATGGATTTCATTGCATGGGATTAATCACGAGTACAACAGGAAGGGTGAGAGGCCTCTAAAGCCCCAAGCTTCATTGCAGGAAGTGACATTTGGCAGTTTACCTGGATGTGGTCCTAAGAGAAGCCATATCTAGCGTGTGTAATCTTAGCTTGACTCCGGGAACTGTACGTATGACATATTTGCCATATTTAACATCCCCATCATCCCAAAATGCACAACACAGCCAAGAGGAAAAGTGTATTACTCAGAGGGTAATTGAGTTCTCAGTTACACTTCAATTAAGTATCAACTCAAATGTTTTCCTAATATGACTTAGTAGAAACAAAAATAGACACAAATGAGGCAATTGTTGACAAACAGCAGGAGTACTATAAAATGCAGATGCTTAGCATTGATAGAATTTGGTGAGAAATATTTGATTGCGTACTTTGGTATCTTGGCAAGTCTGAGCACAGTTTGAGACCTTGTTGTGATATCTTCTGAAATTCTCAAGGCCCTTGTGAGATTACTAGGGTATTTTCTCAATAGAGTCAGCCAAAAGTCTCTACGTTTGAATCTCATTGCTGTCTAGGAGAAACTACTGAGATATGAAAGAGATAGAATTTGTGGGAGAGACTGTTCACCACTCATTGAGGTTTGTCCATAACCCAAAACAAACCTTAAAAAGACTTGTTAAATATATCCGTGTTTAACTGTTTTAAATAGTGTTGTCATAACACACACTCACACACACAAACAAAAAAAAAAAGAAAAAAAAAAAAAAGGTTCCATAAAAATCTATTGGAACTACTTTATTTAACTATTTGAATATGCAAAAAAAAAAAAATGTTATAAATGAAATGAGCGCATTAATAATGTATATTAAGCAGCAATATTATAACATCACATCAGATCTGTTGTATGGAACACATCATGGAATACATTATAATGGAATGGATCTATTTTGAAATCACATTTTTTGTGTCTTTTCCACTGCTATAGTTATCATTATCTGCGTTTCCATTACCCTTCAAATTGTGCAAATTGAAAATACACCCAATGGAAAAAAATTTAGCAAAAACTCCCATACATCGCAAAAACTTTAGTATGCTCGCATGAGGTGGTTTCTTAGGCAATTCAAAGAATGCAAATTAATGAAACTGCAATGGAAACTGCAATGTTTTTTTTTTTCGCATTTACAGGTCACCTGGCATATGTAAAAGTCACATGATCATTCTTTAATGTAGTATAACCTCCAAGAAACACCTTTGGCTCCTTCGACTAAAAATAATGGCTAGTGCTATGGCTGCGATATACGTAAACCTACCAACATCCGTCATCTGTCGCTATGACTTAGTCGCATAACATTGGTTAATGGAAACGCCATAATTTTGCAATAGTTTTTTTTATCGACATTTATAAAATAACCCAAAAGTTTTGAACAAACCTGTAATGGAAACCAATTGCCAATCGTTGACACTTAGGATGCAATCATGCATTTAAATACAATTGTCACTCCCAAAACTTTGCTTGTGTACTTGGCAGCATGGAAAATAACACTTTTATTCTAATTTCGAATGGGTCACATACAGATAGCAAGCATAGAGTGCTTCTTTTATCATCACTGAAGTTGTCAATCACTTCAGGTCGGCACAAGCTCACTTTTATAAATACTCCAATTATAATCAGTGAAGCTGACTGCACTGTACAACAAAACTCGTTTACATATTGTTTATGCTTTGTTGAAAGGGATTCATAGGCAAGAACTTGTGCTAAACAAAAAAACATTTTGTGCGTTTATTCTTAAACACCTCTAATTGGCCATTGCATTTACATGCTCAACAGACATGATTGGCTACAATGCTCAATGCCTCAAAAACAAGTTGTGATGCTCCTTGAAGCACCTTTGATGCTCTTCAAAGAACTCTCATACAAATGCCCACCAGCATCAGCAAAGCTGCCCATCAGTGGGTACTAGGTACTTCAGAAAGGCTGGTATTTTTACATTTTTTAAATATCATTATCGACTGATAATAACACTAGCTAGTCGAAAAACAGAAGTGTTGCTTTTGTAAGTTTTCATTGTGGGCGGAGCTACCCTCACAAATAACTTAGAAAATGTTTTGCAGCTCATTGTTTCTTGTGGTTCAGAAACATTGGAATTAAATGCCTTTTTTCACTTGTTGCTTTATTGTGTCACACTTGTTAGAATACAGTGTAATGCTCTTGCGTTATGGCTGTTGCATTGCATACGGCACACAGTTTCAGAGTTATCAGAGCGTCTCCGGAGCTCCCACAGGGACATGGTGCACACAGCACATGACATTCTGGGCACTCAGAGAACGCCCAATGCATTGCCTGATGACAGACCAATGCAGACCCTCAGGACTGGATCAAAGAGCGCTGCGGTGTGTGTTGGATAGAGAGAGAGAAATACACAGAAAGATCAGAAGCAACCTCACAGTGCTCAAATTAACTCAGTACATTAAAACCAGTTGATACTATCTCTCGAACAGAACAAGAGAAGAAGGAAAGGAAAAACGCTCTAGCAGTTGCAGATAAAAGTGCTTTAATGCTCTTGTAAACAAGAGGCTTCCTCTGATCCTCACAGCGGGGTCAGGTGAAAGGGTCGTGCTGCTGGTTATTTAAGGAGCTCCAAGTTCACCTTGACGTGTCTGCTGACGGGAAGAGGGGCTTTTGGATCTTGTTTCCTTGCCCGTGATTACTTTACACCGCAGCTGCCAGAGAGCAGCCTTACTTGGGAGAGGTGTAGTCTGTGAGTCATGACCGACACAGACGAGAGATCTTCAGATGGACAGAGAGTGGATGAGACTGTGAGAGAAACAGGGTTGGGAGAACTCAGAATTTAAGACTTGGCTTCCTTCATGAGTGTGAATCTATCTGTCTATTGTTGATGCATATGTTAACTCGAAATGAGTTTATCTGTTTCTGATTACCTAAAATACTGAGTTAAATTTGAAATTATTCACAACCAGTCAGTTTTGTACGTGAGAGAGAGGGAGTAATGTGTCTGTTTTTCACATAACACATGTTGTGCTGGATATTTATTCCTGAAGTCCTCACAGAAGATGTCCACATTGTATATTTGATTCTAAACAGTTTGAATCTTGTAGAAATATTTGTGGCTAGAGTCAATGATGGCATGAGGAATCTTCACTCGAAACAAAGGAAAATGTATTATGAAAATTCAGTGGTTAAATATGTTATTCTGTGAATGTTGCTGGAATGAGTAGTTTGAGGAAATGCACAGTCGTTCAACTGTGGTTGGCCAAAAACGAGCAGCAGTTTTTGATTCTACAGATGCATGATAGTGAATCTATGAAGGTGAAATTAGGTGTAATCAAAACCCAACTCTATTTGGCCTGTCATAAAAATACAGTTGGAATGCCTGTAATGAAAAAATGTACGTCGTCTGGAAATCTTGCAATATTATTTGATCTGTAACAATGCTTTGGCCCTCAATGTAAAAATCCCGAGAGGTATGAAAATTGTTTCCTAGAACTGGGTTGACATAATGACTGAATAATGAAGCATGGAATTATGCACATAGCTCAGTGAAAAAATAAACCAAACGTGCAAATAATTTAACAAATTGTCAGATTGTCAACAGTCCCTATCTGCTTGTTTATTCTGATTCACTAAGAATCCAAAAATAGACACTTCAGGGCAAACAAACAGCAACATACGGCGTGATTTTGGTTTACAAACAATTGTGTCACTGTTGGTTTAATTGAACAAACTTTAAAGTGAGCACAGCATGTTGAAATCTGTGCAGACGTCATCAGTCTGCTCTCTCACTCTCTGGGTACAAAAAACATTAATAATCAAATAATATTAGTCAGTAAATCCAGGCAATAATGTCTCCATTTGCAAATGAGAGTGCATTTTTCTCAAAGATTTCTCACAAATATTTTGAACAAGGCAGAAATTCATGCTGGTTTTGATTTTCTTTGGACGTGAACCAACAAACATAAACATCTTCCCACCAGGTTTTAGATTCAGAGAAATTTTAAGTACTTCTGCAGATGCTGATAAAAATTAGAAGTAAACTGAACCCATGCAATCTCCCAGCTGAACATAGGAATGATATCAAATGCTTTGCAAACTCATTGTGGTCACTTCTTCTGGTCTTTTTAAAAATAGGTTAGTTTAGTCACAAGCTGGAAGAATAGCTTTAGTTTGGACACCTGAAGAGCAGATCTTCTAAATTTTTCTGCCTTTACAGATCATGCGTATTTGTGTCCCCTGCTGAATTCCACTCATTGCACACTCTGTACACTCAGCTTTTGGAAGAGACGCTGAATCCAAAAATGTACTTTGAAAAAGCATTTTAGTGAAAATTTAGAAAAATTGTCTGTGGCTGTTAGCAGTTTCCAGTGGTTAGGCCACGTAAGGTCAGGTTGGCATTGGCTCATCTAGTCAACCTAATAAAAATGTATTGTACACTAATAGTTTCATTAAAAGAAAAGCATTTTGTTGCACAATAATCATAGCTTACATTTTTATATAATAATATAATATAATATAATATAATATAATATAATATAATATAATATAATATAATATAATATAATATAATATAATATAATATAATAAACATATTTTTATTTCAGACTTTCATCTAAATGCATGTTATAAGACAAATTTATTAGTTTAAATTATTACTTAAAAAATACTAGTTAATTAGGAAAAGAATATGCTTTATATTCACTAATGATATTCACATTTCACAAAGGTTCACAACTCATTTGAAGATTTGCATGATTTATTAATATACACATTATTAATATTATATGTTCATTCACTATAAAATTTACATTTTAAAATTGCATTTAAAATGATGACTAAATAGCTTTATTTGGTGTAAGAACTGTTGGCAAGGTACAGAACAGATCTTGGAAAATGTGGTTACTGGTACAATGTCCCTTATGATAGATGTTAAATTGAAACTTTATTGAATAGGACTCTTAGCAAAGCCAACACTGCAAAATCAAAACCTAAAGTGTATTTATATTATGTTCCAGATCATTGAAGCACTGGAAAGCAGTAAATTTCACTGTAGACAGACGAAGGATCTGCATTTACTCCAGGAGTCTGATAGTCTGATATCATAAACCAGTGCGGTTTGTGTGCATATGTGTGTGTGTGTGTGTGTGTGTGTGTGTATGTGCGTGTGATCCATGGTCCTGCTCCCCTGAGGCTGAGTGTGTGCTGGCATCATGGTTTGGTTTGAGGCCCCGCGACTCGCAGCAGATTTCCTGTGGGCATCAAGGTGCATTCCGCTCACTGCTGCTCACAGGGAGCTCACTCACTTCTTATGTTAACAGCTCCGGGCAGACATCCAAAAACAAGTTTTTATTGAATTTGAAAGAAGAAAAAAATCCCCTATTGGACTATTTCTGTTCCTCAGGCTATTGCTTTAACGGTAGTTGAAATTGTAGTAGCACATTTCTAAAGGTCGTGTGTCACCTTTTAGAGTCTAAGACTAATTAAGTGCTTGAAAGTCTAAGCAGAAGAGGATGTCGCCAGCATGGCCCCCCGCTCAGAGGCAAATCTCAGCCCTTAAGTCCTTTAAATATTTCTACATTTGTTTTACATGGCATTCAGAAAGTATTCACCCCTCCATACAATATTTATCACTTTGCTGTGCTCAAGTCAAATGATAGACCTACCATTAGACCACAATTTGTCATTCATGTTCAAAAGAGAATGATGCAACACATAGGATAATATGATGCTTTCTTATGTTTGTATGTTGAGTTAAGTCTTAACGTAAAACAGTTTTTAATGACTTTTCACAGTGGTAGAATTACATACTTCTGGGCATTTGCAAAATATTAATGAATAATAAATTAATAATGATTAGTTGGTTACAGTAGGTATTCTAAATAAGGTTTTTACATGCCCCAAAATCTTATTTCAGGCTACTAGAAAACATAATTTTAGATTAGTTATAGTTTAACAGATGATGCATTTACAGTATAAATAAAATGACCAAATTGCAGTTAATATCAGAATATTTGTCATGTACATTTTGAATTGTGCTGAGATTAATGGTTACTGGTTCCTGAAGATGTGTAAATACAGTATAAATGTGATCTGTTAAATTCTGTATGTTATTAAACATTAGAGGAATGAATTGGTGGTCATGACCCAGAATTGGCTGGAAAGTGGCCTGCTTTATATCAGCCTTTCATTTGGTACTGAAGCACAGGTTTAGTTATTGTGTTTTGTAGAGAGACACAGTCAGCATAAAACTACGCAGACTCATAAAACATGGCTTGTTTGGCTTTGTCAATAATTATAGTCACCTTCAGAAGAGTATATAACATGCAAAGCACAAGTTTTATTTTCTCCTGCGCTGCTGATCAGACGGATACAAATCAGTCAGATACAAATCTGATATCATCAAACTTCTCACTAACAGAATTTGATCAGCAGTGACAGTGCGGAATCTATGCGCTGTCTAATTTAAAGATTGTTGTTACTAGATGTTAATCTGGTCTCTGGATTTTGAACATGATCTGTGTGAAAAGTTTGAAAGAAAAGGTAATTTCATAATGATAAAAAGAAGTAATTCATGCATAATCCTCCACTTTTTCAAGCATGCATGGTCCCAAATAATGAAGAAATCAGCCCTCTTCTGACTAAACCCTTGGCATCAACACTGGTTTTAAGCTAATAAGGACTAAAACAGTATGAAAAGACTCACGTAGATGACTTACCTCTCTCTTTTATGTCCACATCAGGCACTTATTTGGTAAATCATCCTTGGAGCCTTGCTTATGTCATTTCCTCTGAAATTCAGTTGCCTTTTCATATGAGACCAGAACTCATTAGATCAGTGACGTGCACGTTATTATTGAGAGGCATTTAAAAAGGATTAGGTCACTTGAAGGCAGCAATTATTAGTTATTAATTTAAGGGCATGTCATAATATGAGGCTAATTTGACTTTTACTACTAGCAAATGTATTTCACATGATTCTTAAATTTAATTTCATCTACATGTTTTTTATTGAAAGGACACACTGTGCTAGTTGAATTTGTATTCTCAGCTATTTATATTTTGTTGTATAGTGTTGCTCAGTTGTACACTACTGTTCAGTCTGTTCTATTTTAACATATTTTAAAATGTAATTTATTCCTGTGATCAAAGCTAAATTTTCAGCATCATTACTCCAGTCTTCAGTGTCACATGATCCTTCAGAAATCATTCTAATATGATGATTTGCTGCTCAAGAAACATTTATTTTTATTATCAGTGTTGAAAACGTTTGTGCTGCTTAATATTATACAAAATAGATACAAATAGATTTAGTCTTTACTGTCATTTTAGATCAATTTAATGCCTCCTTACTGAATAAAAGTATTAATTTCTTTTAAAAAAATCACACTGATCCCAAACTTTGATTATTAATAGCGTACACTGTAAAAAGTATTTGTTTTTCTACTTGATCTAACCCATTGACAAATTTAACAAAAGTAACAAAGAATTTAATATAGCTTAAGTGTTTGCAAATGTTTTTGAGTCTCTCCAGCTCTGCACATTTTGAATGCCTCCCGACGTCCTATTGACTCCTTTTCTACAAAGTGACAGGTTTAAGGTTGCATTGGTTTAAGATTGGTGATAACCACCAAAGACTGCTGCTAATTCAGTAGAATTTCAGGCTAAAGGAACTCCTGGAGGCTCACATTGAGCTCTGACCTCTCACCCCCCTTCAGTCAGTGCTGATTACCTATAATCCTGTGACGTACTCATTGGAATGGACATCGGAGCCTTTTGATTGTCACCACAACACAAATCCAACTGTTTTTTACAGACCAGTTTTTGTAATTCTTTTGATTACATGAACTTTATTTCCTCTACTGTTCCACTCTATTCCACTTCAGTGTTCCCAATGTCCAGCCCCCATCCTCCCCAACTTTCTCCCCCCGTCAATGTTAAGCACTTAAGAACTAATTAGGCTCATTAAACAGATAGGCAGCATTTCCTTTCCTTTGTTTGTCCTGTCAAGTCTGAGAGCTTTGTTACCTTCTTTCTCTCTATGGTCTTTTACCATGTTTACCTAAATCAGCCATTTTCTCAATCCCTCTTCTTCTCTGCACTTTCATCCCCCTCTCTCCTCAATTCATTTTTTCCAGCCTTCTACCCTCAAGTCAAAACGAGGACAGAATCATAAAAGAAAAACTTTTGGGTTCAATTCATGTGATTTGCTACAAAGCTACGGAGGTCTTTGATGTTTTTATCAGCATACCCTCAGGACTTTACCAATTTATAAGTATGAAATTGCCTACATATTTTTTTTATTTTTTATGTGTAATATAACCAATTAGTAATGACATTTCAGACATTTTTAATAAAGTTCAAACACATTTATAGACTCTGTGAAACACTTATCAAAGGGTCTTTTTTACAGATTATTTTATTACTTTAAAATATTAGAATTGTAGTCTTTTTAAAATGTTTTAAAAATAAGAAAATATTTTAAAATGAATTTTTTAAAAAATTTTTATTATAAGGTGGCAAAACTGTTTAGTCATATTGCCTAATTATATTGGGTGATTTAAAATTTCCCCATTTAAAACAGTGTGTAAAGTAGACAGTAATTTTAAACGTTTAGGCCAGATATTCTAAGTACACAGACACGTTTGCTTGGCCAATGCATTCTTGAACTCCTTACGAAACCTCAGTACTCAATGTGATAGCCTTCAAATGACTGTGCCATTAAACCGGATGTTTCATTATTCGGGTTGCTAACTACAAACGTGTTTATACTAGATTCTCTTGTTGCATCCCAATGACGGTTATTGACCTAGTGCCCCTTGTGGCAACACTGAGAATACAACACACGCTTCACATATGAATATCTGACACAGGAGATTATTTATCTCTCTCTGCCTGAATACACTGCCTCCAAACAAGCAAAAAACATTCTCAGAGTCCATTTTCTTCTTTGAAGATGAGCTGTGGGTTTCCTGAGCTCAAGGTTTATTGGATTACCAAATTCACGGAATTGTAAAGTAGCAAGTCATTTAGCCTTGGTGGAGGTTCATCGGTTATATGGAACTACAAGCATTTTTTTAAGTGAGTTTTATTCAAGAAAGAATTCAAATACTCCCACTAAGGAATTTCTTTCTGCTTTTTGCTGGAAAGCTATTTCACAAATGAGGTCTATGTGTTTAGCAGGGACACTGACTTAACTTCCACTCTAATGTCAAGAAGCTCAAGACCTCTGGTTGACTTCCTGGTCAGGGAGATGGGGAAAAAGCGAAGAAAGTAAAAGAAAGTGGGAGAGACTGAGGGGAAAAGTTGCCTCAGATGTTTTGGGGTCCAGTTACCTTCAATCAAAGCACTGTGATTGCCACGTGACATGTTTTGACCGTCCAACATGGATGCTTGTGAATGTGTCTGAGAGTGACACACCAGAGCTTAATTAATAGTTAAACTGTCAGAGAAGCAAAACAGATGCAAGCTCAGCGGAGGGTCGAAATGCGGCCCGAGTGTGATCGTTTCACACACCCCTGTTGTTTCTCTTCCTCACTGTGCAAATGACTGACACTTATCAATTGCAATATCCCAGACAGGGACGGAGTTCACGGGCTGCGGAGTCAGACGAGCCTCCTGTGCTGTCAACACGCATCAGGCTTCCCAGAAATCTGCCCGTTTACTCCTTTTATAAGACCTTTGGATCTTGCCAAATGGCATGAATTTTAAGAGACTCTGTGGGAAATTACGTAAAATACTCAAGAAGGAAAATAAGACTGCTGCCAAATTGTACAGAAGTTTGCTTTGCTGAAATAAGGGAAAATCTATTTGTTAATGCTAAACTGTTAGGTATGTAATTCATCAAAGGGTATTTTCATGGACTCGTTTACGAAATATTTACTTTAGACAAATGAGCTTTTCAACTTCTTACGCAGCCAACAGATGGTTTACCAGTTGCATTGGAATTGAGAAACTTAAAGGTGCATTACATTTATGTTGTTTATGTTTCACAGACTCTTTTCCTAAACAAACAGTATGATGGTGGTGTTGGAGTTTATACAGCCACCTAATGGTGTGGAGGCAGCATTACGTAAAAGCAAAGGTTTTCAGATACAGATGTCATTGTACAATACCCTAGTAAAAAATACATTTATTTCATACTATATATAGTTCAAATCTATTAACATATTTACTGACATATCGCTTGAGACTTACTGATATAAAAAAAAATATATATAAGCTATATTTGGAGTACTACTTGTGCACAATGCACATTTCTTAATATTAAACCTAAAATGTGTTTTAATGTCACTGTTGATGAGGATTGTATGATCTTTGAATAATATCGGTCTTTAAATGCAAGATATTTCAAGTGTACCTGAAGTATACTTGCAATAGTTCCACTTTAGCACAATCAAATATACTTCAGTATATCTTTAGTTTGACTTCAGCACAACTTCCACACAATTAAAGTGCATTAAGTACAAAATAAATTATAGAGTATTTTTATTAAGTACATAAATATGTAAATGTATTTGTAGTATACTTAGTGTGAAATAAATAATTTAGTATATTTATTTTTCACTAGGGTATACACAGCCATATTTTCACCAATTATTAATTTATTTTACACCTTCAAGAGTCATCTGATCTCAACGCTGCATTCAGACCACTGTATTGTACACCACTAATATGAGTAATTTAAACTTTAAAAAGTATTTTTATTAGCCTTCTCCAGGTGACACAACCTGGTGTTTGTCGAAAACAGTTCATTACTTTTCTTCTGGGCAGTTGATTTGTTGTCTAATTGATGTTCTGGTTATGGTAAGGGCCAATTAGCCTAAGAAGAATCTGGTTGTATTTACTCCAGATTTATCTCCAGGTATATCTATGATTTCGTGCTGTACCTGAGGTCAAAGTTCAGCTGCAGCTCTTCATCAAGCCACTGTTGTTAAGACATATCTGATGATGCCCTATGGGCCCTAGGGAATGACTTTCCCAGCTGTGAAACAGGAGTTCGAGTGGCTGCTTAGTTTATGTGTTGGAGAAACCAATAGGAGTGATCAAACATGTAGAGGCCAGAGGAACGAGGGGTTTGTAACCGTCTACAACTCCTTAACTATCCTACCTTCCCCCAGCAGAGCCCCAGTTGATTTGCTCATCTTGCTGTGAAGCATCCGTTTGATGTCCTCAAGATAAACAGGGTTATTTACAGTGCCGAGGGCTTTTACTCAGGGGCCTCTTTCTGGGTTGTCAAGCAGAGGTGTGTGTGTAAGCGTGGGACAGTGTCAGAACCTTGTTCTCGATTGCCGTGGTCAGAGTAGACTAGCCATATATACACGTGATCCATCAATGCTGACCTTAACTTACCCTGTTGACCACAGGACGCTTTGTACACTACATTATCTTTTCATTTATAGAGTAATGAATGGGCGGCGTAATGACTGGATAGTGTTTAGCGTGACCTCCCCTTTAATCAGGATGCTCAGCAAATTAGAGCAAACCTCAAATAAGCACCGTAACGCAACCACACACTATGAGTAACCCCTGTGACAATAAAGTGTAATCAGACTACGGACAATTACGCTTTTCAAGACAGCATATAAATATTCATATGAAGCATAAACTGCTGAGTCTGTAGCTTAGTTTTAATATTCAAAGTTGTTCAAGGTTTTTGAGCTTTTTGCCTTGTCTTTGACACCCTGTTCCTCTATCATGATGCCAAAGGCGTTTCCACCAAAGGGTGGTTCTGGGCTGGAAAAATAGACTCACTTTTTAAACCGACTGGAATTGAACCTGTAACCAGTAATGGTGGAGGCCAGAAGAGGGGACGGATATTGTCCTCAACAAGTGTAATTCAAACAGACAAAGCAAAACTAAATAGTACAAAATTTGCAGTGCATTTTGGGCCAGATTTACTAATAGCTTGTGACAGCGCAAACTGTCTTTTGGCGTTAAAATAGTACTGTCAGGATTTACTAAAGTTGCATGACCTTATTGAATATGCATTTGTAGGAGTTTCTCTTTCAGATGCAAAATTTATGGGAGGAGAGTATTAAAATGAATCATGCAACGCGATTTACTAATGTTTGCGCTCGTAAAATTACTGGTATTTGCTCAATTATTCAACATCCAAAAAAAAGCATGTCTTAAAGCAGGAGGTAGTTTGCACTGCTTTTGGTAGATTGTGCTGTTATTATGGAAATGATCTGGCTGCGTCTGTGTTCTTTAATGTGCGCATTGTCAGTAATTCACACGCAGAATTTTCCCCTCCCATCGGCGCTTTTATGGAATTGCGCTCTAACACATATTTGCCCTGTTTAGTAAATCTGGCCCTTAGTGTGAATAAAAAAAAAATCATGATTTCAAGAATAGTCATAACTTTATGAGAATAAATCTTTTGAGAATTAATCAACTTTCTACAAGAATAAATTCAATAGTTTAAAAAAAAATTCTTTCAAGAATAGAGTCACCACATTACACAATTAAACTAGTTAAAATAATAAAATAAAAAAGAATAAAATCAAACAATTAAAAAAGAATAAAATCAAATGGCTGTTTTTTAAATTTCTTTAGGATTTTATAATAATAGTAATTTAAAATGATAATAAATATGATTTTTTTTTTTTTTTGTCACCATAATTTTGTAAATTTGCAACTTTTTTTCTCGTAAAAGGCCTAATGAGATATTCTCAAAACATCATGGCTTTATTCTTGTAATTACTTTTTTTTTATTACTTTTATTTGCACTAAAACAGCATTGTAAAAACAAAATCACCCCCATTATAATCAATGAAGTGGCAAATTGTAGTTAATTGACAAACACCAAATTCCTATTTTTTTGGCTATGCCAGTCACTTTATTATTCCCTTTTGTTTGAGCTAAAAAAAGAATTCAGAATTCATATAATTTATTGAATTGTTTGTTTATAGTTAACTTTTCACCATTACATGAGTCAGTCTGTCATGACAAAAACACTGAATTTATTTTTTTTTAAATCATGCAAAAATATGTTCTCTAAGACCATGTTGCTGTATGTTTATTTGTGGTAAGTTAGCTAAGTCTGTTACGTCATCATTGACTCCCCAGACTATATCAGGGACCTGTCTGTTGTAACAGTGAGTGCTTGGAGATAAAATCAAGCATGTTTGCAGGCTCCAACCCTATATTTACTGTACCCCAGCCCAACCAATGCCACAGGGCAAGAGAGGGGGGTTTAAGCTAGGTCTTTCACAGTCACAGGTGAGCTAGTGTGGGGATTGTGTTATCAACTAACCAAAGTGCACTATAATAATCCAGGATTAGAGCACAAAGTGAGTGTGTGCATGTGTGTTGCGGCTTTCTTTTTATGTCCCTACCCACTAGATCCCCATGTTTGCCTTCTCTCATTTACAGCTCTTACTGCAGCAGGAACCTGGTAATTGATCTTAATCCACAACTGAAGTTAAAGATGGTAAATTAGACTTTGCTACACTGTGGACACAGATCATGAAAATATATATATTGGAATATATATATATTGGGGTGACCCCGAATAGTCGACGATTCGATGCTTCGATAGGAGGAGCCTGATTCGACTCCCAATCTCACAGTCGAATATTCACAGTCGAGGGTGTTATGATCATGCCATTTTGGCTATATGGGGGTGCTCAATGTCTGATTTCACATAGAACTACCGGTTTTCTCCCAATAAGTTAATATACAGTCTATTAAGAGAATTCTGTAAATAAGAATCTGAAAAGAAATAAGCCTTAGATAAATATTAAATAAATCCTACCACCCCTATAGATTTAAGTTTCACTTTCCATGATCCGTGACCGACAGAGGAGCATCTTGGCGGCAGGGATTTAAATCTTTAACAAGACTAAAACTGACACAGGCAGAGTGAAAGACTGGATTTTTTCGATCAGGTAGGGTACAAGTGATTTCAAAACATTTCAGCCAGTTTATATATATCATGTATATAGTATTATTTATCTCGTATAAGATGCATTTGGTTGAGTTGCGGTAAAGCGCTTCATTGTAGTACTACGGTGATTATCTCTTCAGTGCGAGCAGTACAAACAACGATGCAGAATATTAATAACTATGACTGGGACTGTCATATACATAACATTATAACAAGAACACTATTATAATAAAACGCTGTGAATTTTTAGAGTTTAGTTGGCGTGTTTCTGCACATTTTTGCGCGAAGAACGCGTCCACAACAACAGTTCATTCAGAGCCACGCAGTCAACAGTTGCTAATGACCTTGTGTTTTTTCTTTTCTGGTCGACAAAGTGATCTTCAAGGGCTTAAATGAATAGTTTAAGACTTTATTTATTCACCCTCATGTTCCAAACTCGAACGCTGTTATTTTCTGTGAGCACTAAGTAGAAACTTGTTAAATAAATGTAGCACATTGGCTGTCAAGCTATTAAAATAAAATAAAAATGTTACACTTTATAACAGTATGACTTTAATCTCATAATGCTACTTTATGCATAATTTAGATTTTATTCTCAAATATTAGTACCATAATCTCATACTTTTGCATCTTTATTCTTGTAAAAGGCCTATTATAAAATTATTCTCAGAACATCATGACTTTATACTTTCAATATTAGAGTTTTTTTTTTTTTTTACTTATTTGCACTCAAACAGCATTGTGAAAACATAGTCACTACAATTATAATCAGTGAAGGTCCATGTTATGGTTATTTGTCAAACACCAAATTCATATTTTGTGGCTACGCCAGTCACTTTATTTTCCCCTTTTGTTTGAACTTAAAATACTCATGCATATATTAATACATACATCTGTTTACACATAATATTAAAGGACTTGAATAGTTCCCCCCAAATACTGTATTTTTTATTCACTTTCATGTTCCAAACACTGCAATTTTAATTTTTAGAGTCCTTTAAAAACACCACTCGCATTTACTCAGATTTGCTAAAATGATAGTGTCAAAACACCGTCTGTTTAACTCTCTTACCTTCTCCATCAGGCTGTTGTGTTTATAGTAAAGTGACTTCCGAGAGTCTGGCCGCTCACATGATCTCTTACTCCTGAAGACTAAACATTGCTGTCTTTGTTAGAGGTTGGTGATTTTGCCGTCATGGCTGTCACCTCCAGCTCTCGCTGTCTCTGTGTGATTAGTGGTATGTGTTAAGAAGGATTTCCCCATGTGTGAGGCCCAGACGATGGATTGGGGAGGACTCCGCTGAGCGCCAGCGGTGGGCCCGTGCACTTGAGCAGAATATATCGGCGTCCCACATCAAACCTGCTTTGTGCATGTGAGGTGCTGTAGGTAGAGGGTGCAGAGCAGCCGGTCAGCAGTCGTGGTATTTGGATCAAAATTCTGCATGGCTGATCAGAGGGACGGAGAAAAAGAACAGGCCGCGATGTGAACAGGAGCCCACGTTGTTCGGTGCATAACAAGCCAACAGCAGATGGTGGATGAGCCAATATGGCTTACATACACGTTACACGTTGACATGAGTATGCCGGACATCACATATATCCAATATATTGTCTGTCATGCAGCCTGCAGGAATTCAGAACCTGCAATTGAGCAAGACTCGCCGGGAGCCTTTCGCAGTTAGATGTTTTTATTGGATTACGAGCTTCACACTGAACACTTTCAATGCTTTGAAGTTTGATTTTTCCTGGACTTCATTTAGTAGGGCTTAAAATAGCACCATTCATGCTCAGGATGTTGTATTTGAATAAAATGTCAATTCCCATCTGTTGCCCAGTGATTGATTTAAAGGAATAGTTGACCAAAAAATGAAAATTCTCTCATTATTTGTTCATGATCATGTTTTTCCAAACCTCAAAGACGTACTTTCTTCTGTGAACCACAAAAGGAACGTTCACACCACTCTTTTCCAAACAATGGAAGTAAATGAGAACTTTGACCTCCAAAAAAGTAGTCTGTTTAACTTTTGTGCAGTGTTACAAATCTTTCAAAGACATATGATAGCTTTGTGTGTTGATGTAATTTCTAAATTAGAAATGAAATCGCCACATATCTGGATTTTGATGAGACACGCAAGAACCAACCAATTTTTAAATTAATCTTAAAAAAACATTAGTTTAAAGGAATAGTTCACCCAAAAGTGAAAATTTTATCATCATTTACTCACCCTGATGTTGTTCCAAACCTGTATGAGTTTCTTTCTTATCCTGAACATAAAAGAAGATATTTTGAAGAAATATGGTAATCCGTTGATTACCATATGGAAGTCAATGGGGACCAATAACTGTTTGGTTCTTCAAAATTCCTCAAAATATCTTCTTTTGTTTTCAACATAAGAAAGAAACTGATACAGGTTTGGAATGACATGAGGGTGAGTAAATGATAAAATTTTTTGTTTTTGGGTGAACTATTCCTTTAATAACACAGTTTAATAGTTTAATAAATGTCATGTAAAGCTTTTGCATATCTTAAAATGAATATGTGTTTTTCATGTTGTACAGTTGTAATGTTGTGATGTTGTGTTATATTTTTAATTTATTAAAAATTTTTTAATGGATTAATTTTAGTGTTATATTTTTAATTTATTTAGACATTGTAGTATAGAAATTTAATACAACATCAGCCATTTGTCATTTATCATCCATCACATCAAAATCTGTGCATCCCTAATGTTTGGAGCTCTCCTTTTGTGTTCCACTGAAGAAGAAAAAAGAAATGTGGGTTAGAAAAGAACATGAGGGTGAACACTGATTTCTTACAATAGTAATTGATATAATATATGCAGCAGCCTGAGCAAATATGAATCCAAAATAACTGTTGTTTTTGTGCTGATCTTTCAGTTACAAACTTGTTGTTGCAGGACAATGTCTGTCATCAGAAAATGCAAGTGTGCATATCATACGTCGCGTGGCCAAGAATACAAACACAATTTAGCCATTAGGATGGTGGTGAGGCAGCGGGTTGCTTGTTTTCTCTGAAGAGCTTTCTGACTTCATGCTGGTGAAATGCCTGGAGGGCAAACATATAGAGGCCCCCTTGCAAACTGACCTGTTCCTCTCCACAAAATGTGAGAGCCTCCATATGCTAAACTCTGTGAGGCTGTAGACAAACAAGGCCTGTTTCCTGTTTATTTATGCTGTGTAATGTTTTTTTTTTAATGTGTGCATACACAAGAGGTCACAGCTCTTTGCGATTTCCCAAAAACATTAATGAGATTTTCACCCTCTTCCCTTGAGAAATATTCAAAATGCATATTTAAAATATTTAAAATCACCGCTAATGTGAAGTGCAACACATGGAACTTGATTGGCTCTTTTGGAATGTTGAAATTCATTCCATCTTCTTTACACCCACTACATACTGACACCGGTGTCTGCAGTAGAGCTTGGCACCAGCACCCGCTCCAGGTCTGGTGGAGAGAGGGCGTCCTGGCCAGTTGTGCAGGCAGGGATGGTTTATGCCTTCGGTGAGACAGCATGTTTGGATTCCAGGGTCAGGGTGGCACGCAGTGGTGTTGGGTGACCTGCTCGGCCGCCTGAGAGCTGAGTAGCATCTGGACATTGCCAGAGCTTCCAGTGGATCTGATGAGCAGATGGACAGAAAGCAGTCTTGAAAGAGCAGCACTGATCCTAGACATGCAAGGAGAGAAATATTCACTAGAGGGAAAAAAGAAAAAGATGGGGTTCATAGGGTTGAGGTGTGTTTGTGTGTTTTGTTGGAACGCGTTCTGGGAAATGGCAGTGTGTGTGTTCTTGCAGCATGTGACAGGAACTGAGCTGAATCAAACCTCTCCAAAGCACAGAACATCTCAGGATAAGTACTTCCCCTGCTTGAGATCTCCATGGCAATGTAACATTTGTAAGTCAAATAAACACACATGAGTTCTCAGTACTATGCTTGCATAAAATACTACATTCATCATTTTAATTGGGTTTGATATCTTTTAGCATAAAATTGTAAAGGAAGAGTTCATCCAAAAATCATTCTATCATCATTTATTCTCCCTCATGTTGTTCCAAACCCTACCTGGTACTTGTGGGAACTTTTTCGCAAAATGCGAAATATGTACCAATAAGTACATATCACTGCAGTTTCCAACAGAAATGAACACTAGAGGTGGTAAAACATCGAGCACTTGTAATCACGTTCATACAAAGTTATGATTACAGCTCCATATGTTTCGCTTTCCGGAAATAGCAAACTTGCTCGGTAGCTCAACCGGCACAGAATTGGACTTAGGATGCAGAATCATTGAGTACGAATCCCATTAAAAACTCACGACGAAAGAGCTGAAAGACGAGAGATTGAAAAACAAGCTAAAACAGCATGCTTGTGATTGCGTTTTTACGTCACATTCGCTTTTGTTCATACTATTGGATAGGTTTAGGTGTAGTGCAGATGGTACGTTATTTTAAAAGGGAAAAACCGAACACTTTTTTAATGCCACCCAGTGGACATTTCACATCAAATATGTCACGAATCATACACGGCGGTATGTATTTTGCGTCTTGCGATAAAGTTCCCACAGGTACGTTTTTGTCATAAGACCAGGTTGTCCCAACCTGTATCACTTTTTTTTCTTCTATATGACTTTTTTTCATGCAGTTACAATGAATTAGTATGACACTTCTGAGATCCACAAAGTGCATGTAAGCACAGTAAAATTATTGTAAAACTTTTCCAAAAGTAGTTTGAAAAGAGAAGTTCACACCAAGGACAATAACACACACGCTGGAATCCCTTTCAGAACTTTTCCAACGAGTTTTTGCCGCTTATGAATAATAAAAACATTGACAGCCAATCAGAATCCACCCAACTTGATTTTAAAAGAGCTTAAAACTTTAAAGTGGCAGATAACGTAACTGCAGTGTTCGCTTTTAATATACATTATTGGATGCTAATATGGCATAAGAGTATGACATGAGAAAGAGTAAATGATGACAAATGTTTCATTTTTCAATAACAAAGCAGGATTTTAAAAAAGAGGTGGTTCAACTTGTGATTTCAAAAATCCAATTTGCTTGATCTCAAGTATCCATCAAATACTCTATCACAGCTTTCTCTAGTCCCCTCACCTCACATGTACAGTATGTGATGCAAAACATGTCTTGCCTCTGTTATTCCCATAAATATATTTACCCTGGTATAAAACAGTGAAAGCAGTAGAAGTAGACGCTTCTATTAACACAGTATTACCATTGCCATGATGGTCTGAGTTCAACTGGAGTGTTCTGATAGAAAATTTTGTATGCAAAGTCTAAAGGTTTTAAAGGAAAGCTCAGCTAGTTAAAAAAAGAAGTAGTAGTAGTTGCACAAGTTTCTCACATATTGTTCAGTCGGGGTAAAAGTTTGTGATGTTTGTGACTCTTTGGTTTTGTGCCACTGAATATTATTTTGAGGTGTAATAGAGAAGGGTGTTGAAAAGTTCTCTGTCCTCGTCAACAGGCCATAACTTTGGCGTAAAGATCCGAGTGCACCACAGCAACAATTTACAAGCAGGTTACACGTGCCTCATGTTTGATTATTTGGGTTTTTGCTTCAGTTTAGTCTCACTTCAGTTCTGTTCCCAAATGTAAATCTTAGATGAATGGGAGTTACAACACCACGTTTACCAGCTTTGGGTTTGGGGACCAGCGGAATGTCGGTATTTCAGTCACTCCTGACTCGTTGGATGCTGTTCTGTGTTTGTGGCTGAGCCTGTTTCTCTCATTTGAGTTCGTAACATATAACGGAAACACAATCCTTTGTGATTTCTCCCTTTTATTCCAGTTTACTCTTTGTTTGGGCATGTCATCCCTCACCAAGACTAGGTTTATTATAATGACCTGTGTTGGTTTATAGATTTGTACATGCTGCTGATTCGGGAACAAACTTGAGGTTTCCGTAAGGGGTGAACTGCCCCAAACCTTTATAGTTTTTTTTACATCTGCTGAATGTTTTATTTTTTGTATAAATTTAAAGTACACATACATTCCACAATTTGGAAAGTACTCTACTTCCTTTGTGGCACACATGGAATTCAGATCAGGGGGGAAAAAAAGTAAATTGGGGGAACTGAGCTTATCACAAAAAATGCATGTTACCATGAAAAGATAGTTCATGTTTAGTTCATTTTTTTCCCCAGAAAATACTCTTTCATTAGGTTTGCAGACATACATTACTTTTCTCATTAGATAAGACTTGAGTTGCTCTACTAACGTTTTTGTTGAACCAATTTCTGTTCCAGTGGTGTTAATTGATTTTATCTGCCCATCTATGATGAAATGAAGACCACTTGGAAATGTTCTAGTGAAAAAAAATATACTAAAATGTATTTGAAATAGATTTATTTTGTGCTAAGTATACTACAAATACATATTAATGTGCTTAATAAAAATACCCTGCAATTGTACTTTTGGTATACTAAACTGGTATACTTAAAGAATGCTAAACTGGAACAAATAATTTTGTGCTTAATGCATTTTCATTGTGGGGAAGTAGTGCTTAGGTCGAACTAAAGATGTACTTAAGTATATTTGGCTGTACTAAAGTGGAACTATTGCAAGTATACTTCAGGTACACTTTAAATATCTTGCATTTAAAGACTGATGTTATACAGAGATCATACAACCCTTATTAATAGTGATAATAAAACACTTTTTAAAGAAAGAAAGTACATAAAGAAATACTCCAAATCATCAGTGAGTCTTAAGTGATATATTAATAAATATGTTAATGGATTTGAAGTATACTTATTTTGGTTCTGACTTTAAAGCATGACAAGTCTTAATAATGACGTTTGCTGGCCGCATAATTGTTGCACTCACCAAGTCTGTCCTCTTTACCACCAAGGATGTGTATTGAAGGTGCTGTATGCAGTGTTTTTTTTTTTTTATATATATACTGTACCATGCATAATATTTCCCTGATTGTAGCTTTATTTCAGGTATGGTAGAAATATACAAAGCAGCCCTTAAATAATATAATCGTCTCTCCTGCCTAGTAACCCAACATTAGTCCCGTTAACAATGCCAGCGCATGGCTATTCTAATGTGTTTTTAGCTGTGTAATGTTTATTTCAACAGTTCTGCTTTTGTAATCAGCCGACAAGCTGCATTTATTTGATGGCCACTTTTGACACACCACGGTGTGTGTTGAGAGCCGCTGGCCAAATGCCAGCCCTGTAACACACATGGTAAAGACATTGAGCTGCTCCCTGTTTATTTCAGCAATGCCACTCCTTGTCAGGCTTCTGTTGTAATAACTCTTGGCATGGCATGCCTTTTTACCCTCAGTAACCCAATATCGGCGGACGCCGGCTTTCTGAGCTCTCATCGCACTTCATTTTTTCGCTCTTGGCCGCAGCGTGAATGGGAGCGGTAAAACCCTCAGCGTGGAGGTCCTATGGGAGCTCAGCAGTCTGCAGTTTTTCGCTTAACCGATGTGACAAAGCTCAGTAACGGATTTGTCTGCCTCGAGCCTTGGGAGAAAACTGACGCCATGTTGGGGAAACCTCCCCTTTTTAAGTCTGTCTTTAAATTTCTTTTTAAGAATGTGTGGTAAGTAGCGAAGCTATACAGATTGATAGGTATTTATGGAAGGAAATTTTGCTGTCCATTTGCAATTATGATGTCAACATTAATAAACATGTTGTTTCATCATTCTGATGAATTGTGTTTTTCCTTTCAAGCGAGTGTACTTTAGGTCAGATCTTTTTTCAAAACAGACACACTAATCTTGCCCTTTTAACACTGTGTTCATATAGTCATCACATTCAGAGCTCCAAAGGTCAAAGGTGGGCTCACAAGCGTATGCATCGCAATTACAATTGTCAAGGCAAAAGCGTAAAGCATCCCTTAAGCTTCCTCTAAATATTTTCTGTTCTGCAGTAGTGAAGGTGTTGGTTTAACCTTTCCCTGACGGCCATTTGTCTTGTATAAGTAACGTGTTTGTTGCTTTAGAGGTTATGAGGTGAAGGAAACAAGTTTTTAAATCATGCTGCAGTTAATATAGGCAGGTAAAAGGTATTTAATACCTTGTACACACTTTTTAAAAATTTTAAGTTTGTTTCTCCCACATTTGGAGGTGTAACAAAGAAATGGTAGCCGGTACTGTAAAACAACAATTTTAAGCCCAGTCTGAAACCTACACTAGTCATTACATCAGCAGGTGACTGAATGATTTTCTCAGAAATTCTGTCTTGTGTATTTACATTTTTCTGGTTATGATTAAAACATTAATTTAATTTATCTTTTAATTAAATAAATTTACACAAATTTTATTTTTTTGGCAAATAAAGTGGATTTGCTATTACAGTTTAAACATTGAAGAAGTATTGTATGATTAAAAACATTGAAGAAATATTGTATGATTATTCCTTAAAAATAAGGTTTTAATAATTTTAGTAGTAGTAGTAGTAGTAATATTACGTACATTCTACTGAACAATAGTAAGGTATTTCTGTCACAATGTCTTCAAGTTAAACCGAACTTTTATTTTGACGGGTTGCCGTGAATACCTTTACATTTCTGTGTGTGTGTGTGTGTGTGTGTGTGTGTGTGTGTGTATGATATGACGATAGATTTACTCAAATGAAACAGAGCAGTTCTGGAGATGTTTGTGTATTCATGTCCTCATTTAGTGAGACAGCAGACGTTAATATCACCGCAAGCGTCATGCGCTTCAGTACGAGTAGTAAACAAAATCGCGCGTTTGCCCCATTAACACAGAGACATGCAGAATTCATATTTAATTTCCTTTTTCTTTATTATTTATTTAAATATTATTTTCTTTTTGCAGCTTAATATTTACAAATACTAGTCCATATCCTGATTTGATTGAAGTGTAATGACCTACTTTTAAGTCATTTTAATTCTACATTAATTCATCCAAACTTTGACAAATTCTGTGACATTCCACATTAAATTCCGTTTTAACGACTGGATTCCGCGATTCCGTCCACGTTTTCCACATCGCGGAAATCATAGGGCACTACTAATATGGCTAGCAGTCATTATCTATTTTTCAGAAAATCAGTTATGGTTTACTATTAGGTGAATAGGTGTCAGCTAATTAATATGCATGAGTCAAGCTGTAGGGTGGGGTAGTGATATCGATTCCAGATTATTTATTATTTAACGATCATGATTTTGAAGCGTAAAATCCCAAGACTGATCTTTTACTTTGCATTTTTTTGGATCCCAGTTTGTTGAGTGTCAGTCATTTCACATTTTGAGTTATTTTTAGTTGTGCTGAATAAGCCCAGACGAGACTTTCTCCGCTGTTACTACCCACACAACCTGTCTTCTGACACTCATCCTGCTTATTGGGCTGAGATCCAAATTCACACCGGATATCTTCACACCATAAAGACTGTTTGATGCTTTCTCACAGTTACAGTGAGCATCTGACACTCTGCAAACAGCTCTGAGGTTACCAGGTACATTCAGCATTCCCCTGGTTAGTTCACTGTGGGTCAAGATTGATCATAATTTTGAAGAATTGCTTTATAAAGTGGAATATGTGAAAGTTTAAAGTGCAAACACCTTTTTTCACATTTACTCACGTTTTCTTCTAGACCGACTGTAACATACGCATGTCCACACACGCACACATATTCTTTTCATTTCATAGCACTTTTGCTACTGAAGTATAATGACTTCAGCATCTGTGAGGGCTGGCAGGTGTTAATGCAATTCTTTCTTTATAATCTGCATTTTATTTGTCGTAGATAAGATGACCTCAGGGCCAGTAACAGAGGATTTTTCCGATGGGTGTGGATAAAAAAGTGGAATTCAGTCGCTCTCAATGGCCCTATTGAGATTCCCGATGCTTCAAATCCCTCCTGTTTCTGCTAATGAATTCAAACGCTTGTCCTCCTGGCTTTGCCTCCCTGATTCATTGAGCAGGACCCAACAAAGTTTCAGAGAAAATAAAAGCCAACCATGTCAGCCTAAGTGAAATGTCAGTGGATTTCAATTCAGATAAGCAAATTGGCTAAAGACGAAATAAGGCAAACTCTGTTTAAACCAAATGCCCCTTGCACTACCTGACCACACTTTTACTGTACATCATGGCTCAAAGAACTTCAGCCCTTGATGAATCATTTTACACTACTACTTTGTTTATTTTAATCTGGTAATTCAACTACCAAGATATATTTACAGTTTAACCTCAATAAAAGACTAAGAGCACCACTTAAAAAAAAAAAATAAATAAAAAAATAAAATAAAATAAATGAATTATCAGTCTATTATTTAAAAATTAAACTGTAAATAAATAGTACTTTAAAAGTTAAGTCTAAGATTATCAGTTGCTCCCATGTGTGAACTCTCCACATTTGTTAACAAAGCAATTGCTTTAACAAGCAAATTAATATTTTTTAAATACAATTTAATATTTCCGTTTTAAATTAAACTATTAATTTCAATTATTTTATTGCTTGGCATTTAACGAAAATTAAGTTCTGAATTTATGTCTAAAGATTTGACACATGATTTATTAATTTTATTATTTTTCTGTTACATTTAACATTTTTTAACAAATTAAATTCAACAAAATTTTCAGCAAATAAATCAAGTTTTAAATATGTCTCTTGTCAATTTTAGAAGTGATTAAAATGCTTATTTATTTTTTAAATTTAATTTAATTGTATTTATTTTAAGAGGAACTCTTAGTCCTCGGTAAAGTTATAAGGTGTTCAAAAAATAATTGTCCAGTTGAAAAGACCAGCATGGATCATCAGCAGCATATGTTATATTTTGCATGCTTGTCTCTATCATGGGATGCTGGTGTCCCCATAACCAGCTAAACTGCCAAGACTTCCTTGGTTATTCTGGTTATGCCAACATTGCAATGCTGACCAGCTCGAACCAGCGTAAACCAGCCTGGAAATTCATGCTGACCCACATTGGTCTTTTCAGCAGACCAGTCAATGGTAATGGCTCTGTTGGGCGTTTCTCAGATTCCTAATCATGAATGAATTTCTTTAGGGCCAAATTTCAATGGATGACTATCTAAATCACCCATTTAGATGAAAAAACGGGCAAAGAAAATTCACTGAAAGATTTATGTGGCGCTCCAATTCTCCACTTCGCCACCCGGTACAACTGGAGTAGGAAACCCTTCGTCTACCCAGAACGAAGGAGATGGGGTTAAATTTTTTTATGTATATTTTTCCTCCTGGGAGCAATTTGGGAGAATAATGGTAAAGTCAGAGTAATAGTGGTTTTTCTGGCATCATCACAGAAGCGTCTTTGTAGTGATCTCCTGTAAGTGGCTCACCGTAATTATTTAATCCCGGACGTAATGGCGCACTTTTTCCGCTCCAGGGATTGTTCGGGAAAATATTTCTCCACCTAGCCACATCTTGGCACAGGAATGAATAAGAGCTCTGCACCAATTCAGGCTTTCTGGGAATGCTGCAATTGGCCAGAAGTACAGTATACAGAGTGAGGCGTACATTGACTTGGCTTACAACTTGTGTGCCCTTAAGAAAACTCGCAAAGTTATTTTCCCAGCCTTCTAATGTTGTATATCTCCTTTCTTATTTTTATAAGCAAAATACTTTGTTGCTTTTGAGCCTATTGTATGTGCGTCACATGTTTTTTATTGACCGGTATAGGTGCAAGTGTAGTCGAGCGTTTACCAAAGTCTTTCAGCAGAGAACTGGCTGGTGTGCTTCTGAATGGTCATTCCTCGTGGTATTTGGTTAGCACAGCAGCGGCCAAGAGCGAGGATGAAAAATGACTTGTGCTTTGATCCTTTTTCAAACTGTGACTGCAGTTTAACGAGGCAACAAAGCGGTGAGGGATCATCGTGAATGGGTCAACTGTCATCAGTGGGCAGAAAGGAGCAGACGCACCGCCGTTAGGCTCCTGTAACCGGGCCCGCACTCTCTTTGGAGTGGGAGATGTCAGTCACCTGGATTGGGGTGTGTGATGGACTGTACGTTTCTCTAGGCTTGAAACGTTTGTGGACCTATCGGAACTTGATAGGGCCTTTGTTTAAGGTTTATTGGTTCCCTTAGGATACTGGAGGTGCATGGAGCACCACATCCCTTTTTCAAAGAAGTCAACTAATCTTCTCGGCCTTCTGGAATTGCCACATAACCGTATTTTTATTTGGAGACCAAAAGAACTTACATTTGACAAGGTTATATATAACAGTTGTGAAAAGTCATGAAATGTGTGCAGTGATTTTTCCAGATTTCAAAAGGTGTGGGGAAGTCTTTGTTCAACTTAATAGACATAAGTGCAAAAGTTCATATCTTTTCTTTTGACCGCTATACAACCCAAAGCAGAACTAGTTTACTGTTGCTAAAATTGCAGATCATAGTTCATGAATTGCTGCATCAATAAATTATTTTCTCTTTAAAATGTTTTTTATGGTTTAAATAATTTAAATAGGTTACATTTTACAGTGCATTATATTTTATTTCATTTTGTATATTGTATATATTAATTTTGTGTATTGACATACATAAATGTATAAGCAAACATAGTTAAAAATCTTAAGTATTGTTAATCCAATAGTGAACATCAAAATATATTTTATTACGGTTAATAATTTTATGCCTAATTGTCATGCCTAAATGTGTGCCATCCATATATATGGAACACTTAATGAATAGTTCAACCAAAAATGAAAATTCTGTCTTCATTTACTTATTCTCATGTTGTTCCAAACCTGTATGACTACTTCAGTGAAGAGTGGTGGTTCCATTTGACTTTAATTGCATGGAAAAAATCTTTTATGTTCCACAGAAAAAAGTAAGGTGTGGGACTACTTGAAAAAGGAAATAATGACTCATTTTTTGGGGGGACTATCTCTTTAAGGACATCATATTGCCTGACAGAAACAGTGCTGTGTTCTTGCACTAAAGTTGTCCATGTCTGACAAGCAATCCATGCATTTGCTGTTTTATTCATATCCCTGTCTCATCCTCTGCTTGGACTTTTGCTGTGCTGCGCTTGCAGTTTGGAGGTCTGGAAGCTGAAACATTCATTCTTGGGCACTATGGCATGTGTTCGGGGCAATCAGAGGACAGAGCATTTGGAAAAATTGGCAGATGAAAAGGGGAGTGGAGCTGGCAATGGATGGGTATTTTAGGCTGTATGGTATTCTTGAGGTTATTCCTGGGTCTATATAAAAGAGCTCAGATCCTAAGATAGTATCCTGGCTGGCTTGAGCAAGTGGGCCTAGAAATGGTTAAAACAATAAAATGTGTTTTATTTTCATGTAGTTAACACTTAAAAAAACAAATTATTTTCTAAGTGCAAAATTGTATTTATTTATTTAAGTTAAGGTTAGGTTAAGTTAAAGTTAACTAACTTAAGTGAAGTGAAGTGAAGTGAAGTGAAGTGAAGTGAAGTTAAGTTAAGTTAAGTTAAGTTAAGTTAAGTTAAGTTAAGTTAAGTTAAGTTCAGTTCAGTTCAGTTCAGTTCAGTTCAGTTCAGGTAAGGTAAGGTAAGGTAAGGTAAGGTAAGGTAAGGTAAGTGAAGTGAAGTGAAGTGAAGTGAAGTGAAGTGAAGTGAAGTGAAGTGAAGTGAAGTTAAGTTAAGTTAAGTTAAGTTAAGTTAAGTGAGGTTCAGTTAAGTGAGGTTACGTTAAGTTAAGTTAAGTTAAGTTAAGTTAAGTTAAGTTAAGTGAAGTTCAGTTAAGTGAAGTTCAGTTAAGTGAGGTTAAGTTAAGTTAAGTTAAGTTAAGTTAAGTTAAGGTAAGGTAAGGTAAGGTAAGGTAAGGTAAGGTAAGGTAAGGTAAGGTAAGGTAAGGTTAGGTTAGGTTAAGTTAAGTTTTGGGTTCAATGTGATCTGGACCTATTTTTGTTAGAAAAAATACCAAAATATTACTATCATTGCACCATTGTGCCGCCACAATTTCCAAAGGTCTGCCCAATACTGGAAATTTTTTTGGGGAAAATGATACCAAGAATTATGAATCTATTTGTATCTTCATAGTTCGATATTCAGGGTTCAATACTATGAAACGAGGTGGGGCGAGTGGCTCGGTTGCCTTCGTGTCAGCATGCAACAGAAGATCTCCATTTCCTATCACTTTCCAGTCTTCTTGCATAAGGCCGGTAACAGGTGGTTGTGATATGCGGCTTGATATTAATACTTTAACTGACATAGCACTGCCTAAACATTTAATGGAAGCATTAAACGTTCCTTGTGTTTATAGTTGAGTGTTGTTTGTTGTGTGTAGCACCACAGGCTCTCTCACACAAACATACCCCTCTAGACACGCATAGTTTTACACCTAGAGTCCTCTAGGCATCATCACATGGGGTATTTTTGATGCCCCGGCTCAGTTCGCCTTTGGATGAAGGTTGTCTGCAGAGCAGGAAGTGGACGCAAGTCCAGAATGCGTCAGGAATCAGAACAAATGCTTCCACATGTCTGTGTGCTCGGCTTTCACTTCGGGGCTAAGGCTCTCCACACCCAGTCTACCAAAGTGTCCATTCATCCTACTGCTGGCTGCGCCGTTGCAGTTTTTGACACGTTATCTGCTTCTTGCTGCCGCCACTTGCCATGACTCTATGCTGATGTATTTTTAGCCCCGTTTTTGCCTTTAATTATTGCAGCCACGGTGAGCTTTGTCCAAAGAACTGTCATGAAATTATTATATAACTGTGTTGCTTAGCAATAAAGCATTGTAATACAATTCTCAAATAGCTCTGCTAGTATAAATCATAGCAGGGAAGGGCTTTACTGTGGTGTGGAGCTATTGCTTGGGTCATTCAATACATAAATGTAACTGTGGGACTAACTGTAGGCTGTTTTTCAATCAGGACCTCCTGGTTTGAGGGGAAAGAAAGGCCGTGATGGGGCTCCAGGTAGGTCTACAGTACGCATATGCCTGTGCCTGCTATGCCACAGACTGCTGTTGTGCATAAGCTGCTACGTATGTGCACACCTAAAGCTTTTAATAGCAAGAGAAGCATGAAAACACAACCCTCCATTAAGATTTCGAAGCATTCAGAGATGGATATAAAGTGCAGAGTCCTAGTGCAGAATCAGTGGTATTAATACAAAATTTTGGACACAACATTGAAAGGTGTTTGGGGTCACATTCATCAAGGTGGTATATTTATAAGAGTTTATAGACTTTTGACTTGAAACATAAAGTAAAGAACTGCCCACTTAGGCAGGAAGTGACTGATAAGTCTGACTGATAAGTTGCTAATCACAGTTTGTTTGGCTTTTATTTGTCATTTAGGGTGTGTTTACCTGAAATTGATTAATAATACATAATCACAATGCTAACTGGTTCCATGAATTCAAACAGTAGTGCAGAGCTCCACAAACCTTTGTACAGTGTCAGAAAAAAAAAAGTACATTTAGGAAGGGACAACTTTGTACCTTATCTGACCTTAAATGGTACACATTGTACCCTTTAGGTACTACTTTGAACCTTTTAGGCCTAAATAAGGTACTTTTGTGGCACTGTCCCAGTTACAAACTGTTATACCCCTAAATGTAAAATTATGCACTTTTTTGAAAGTATATAGAAAATACTGTATTAAATTCTAATTCTCAGCACTTTTCAGATGTATTTACTCCTTGAAGCCATTGAGATTTGATTTGATGATTTCAGGCATTTTTGTTTCATCCAATATGTATTGGATGGTCAGTAAATGGACTGTAGGTGATTTGAGGCTGCTACTATACGACCTATAGATTCCTCTATATTTTGTGCGTATGAAGTGGTTTCATGTAAAGAGTCATGGATCACATGGTTAAAATGAGAACGTTTATGATGACAAAGATTGATCTGGAATGTTCAGAGAGCTATTCTTGCATGACCACACATATTTCTTTGACATTATTCTTGCTTTTAGGCCTAAAATAGGGCTTGCTGTCTCAACAGCAGCTTAGATAAATGCCGGTTCTGATTTCTAAGAAAATACAGGCTTCTCAAAACAGGAAAGGAAAGAATAATGATGAACCCATAGGAAAGCTTTGTCACCGGTGTGACTGCGCCATTACTTAAGGCTGCCATATTTAATGCACCAGTTTGACTGCAGAGCTCAGTCGAAATGTAGATCTTCTCCTTATTGAACAATTTGAGCTCATGTTTGCTCGAAAGATTTCTCTTGCAGTAAACAATGGTTTTATTGGGACTTTTGTTCTCTCTTCCATCCATTACATAGTTATTTTTTAAGTCAAAGGTTCATACTGTTACTCCCCCAAGTTTCTGGCCATGAATCAGAGAGGTGTTGCCTTTTCATACTCATTGGAGGACAAAAAAAATGGTTTCTGGATGAAAGACCTGGAAAGAAACCTTATGATTCTGGTCAGATTGTTCAATAGCTCTGTAACAAATTGCTTCGACGGACTGGTTTCGTTTTTGCAGTTGTCCAGATATAATAAGTTATAGAAGAGAAGTTCTGGGTGATTTTAAGTGACATAAGCGGAAAAGATTTGTCATCCGCAATTTTGAGTTTGTTCTTCCTTGATAGAGCTTGAGTTCCTGAAGCTATGATCTCACTTCTGCTTGACTGCTGTGTCTTGCTTTTAAAGGATGTAAAAGAGGCCATACATCCTTCTAATGCATGTGCTTATAATTTGAAATTCTGCTTTTTGTAATACTTAAAATTACTGTTTAACTAATATTAAATCAAGTTTGTTTAAATTAGACGTCCTTCCAGGCCCATGTTATAATAATAAAGCACCAAACCTTTCAATGTAACTAACCTGACCAGGTCCACATAGAATCTGCACTCTTGCATGTTCGTTTATTAAATATTAAAGCATATTTTCATTATGCTTTCAGCAACCAGTAAGAGTGTAGAAATCTCAATTCCATTTAACATATTTTCCTTAGGGTTTTAATCTATCCTGCGTTTTCCACCAGAATCACTGTGAAAAACTTTTAACCTTTCTTGACTAACGATGTTAGTGAAATCTGTTTCCACTGTTTATTACGCTACTAGTGTATGATTTAGCATTAGCTATGAAGGAGATGGACAGTTTGTGATGTCTGGGTGGGGTTCGCGTGCTCAGAAGGGGTGTGATTTATCTGTGCAGGCAGTCTTCCAGTGATGTGGCTTATTCTCCCACTCAGTTCTCAGTGGTCTGTTGCTTGGTGGGCTGACTGCTCATCCGTGGACCAGAGACAAGCACCACTTTCCCACAAAAAGCTTTTCAATCCTGTCATCAACTAAATTATAAACATATTTTTAACACTGTATTTACGTGCCGAACCTATGCTGTGACGCACTTCATTAAACTACCTGCGCGTGAACTCTAATCTTCCTCAGAGGCTGTGTTACGGTAAGAGAAATCGGAGGCGGCATTCATCAGTTCAGTCTGGGCTGGACAGCCAGGAAATTCACTTCAGATTCTGGTTGGACTACGCAAATTCAGACTTGCGTGACTTTTTTTTTTCCTGTTCTTGGGGAAATAAAATCCGTCAGAGTCAAATGTTTTATGTAATGTGCACATGGTCCAAACAAGATGACTTTTTGTAAATGACTAATCTGTCTTTCTCTCTGTTTTTATTGCAGGTCCTCCTGTAAGTAGATGTTGGTCCCTTTGTTGACTGGATTGTGGTAATGTGACCCAAAGTCTGTGGCTTTCTGTGTATTTGCGTGTGTTTTGAGAGTGTGAATTTATCTTTCATGTGTTTCCTTATTGTCACTTCTGATCGAGTGCTGATTACATTACTTCATTCACACAATGGAAACTGTTAGTTTAGTTTCCTTCCGCCACACATAAACACCCACACTGTCATCTGTCAGAAGAAGAACTTGTGTTTTGTACTAAAGGTGTAGTGTGCACATTTTTGATGTTGAGATATTTTATAAAATTCAGTTTAATGTAAAGAGATTTTGTGGCTCTATCAAAACATTGATTGTTTTAAGCATTCTGAGCAGCCCAACATGGCAACACTGACTCAACCAATGATGTAAGTTGAATCCATTTGGGCAACCAATGACATAAAGAGGGGGTGTGTTCTGGAGACTTGGATAATTTTTTTTCCAATTTTGTTTGGTGGCACAAAAATGACACACTTCACCTTAAATCGCATGGCATTATCTTGGACATAGCGATGTATTCCTCTGCCTCTTAGACATTGGGAATTTGGCCACGGATATAGAAGACGACAGTGTTGGCAGACACAGCCTGTTTAACTTTATATATCTTTTGAGGGCTAATGTTACAGAATGAGATTATAATGAGAAAGAAGGTCAAGAGAAATTTATAGTAGAGGAGAAAAGAGAGTCGAGCAGTATAAAATTAGGTGCGGTTGGACAGCTGCGTCCCTCCAGTTAGAGAGAGAAGGTCGAGCTTAAGTGATTAATGAAATACCAGCAGCCACAGATAAACACTGGCCACAGAAAAGCCAAATCTCAAATGAGATATCTTAACCTTTTTTCCTAGAAAGTAGTGAGATTAAATGAAGAGAAAATTGAGCCTTCTGCTGAAACTTACTGTGAAGGAGACCCCCGTAATCTCACGTCTCTCCTCTAAAGTTTTAGAACGCATCACTGTTTCAGGCTGTTCAAAGATTTGCCAATATACCAAAGTTTGCAGTCATTTCTCATCAGATTGTCCATAAATCATCTGACATAGGTTCACTGGAAAAATGTGCCTAAACCAACATTTTTGCAAAACATACCTATACATATAGTTCATTGCAGTTTCCAGCTGAAATGAACACTAGAGGCAGTAAAACACCAACAACTTCAACTTCTTTTTCACTAAAATTATGATTAC
Organism: Spinibarbus caldwelli; assembly: GCA_039654775.1. Lineage (NCBI taxonomy): Eukaryota > Metazoa > Chordata > Actinopteri > Cypriniformes > Cyprinidae > Spinibarbus > Spinibarbus caldwelli. The sequence goes on from CM077243.1 coordinate 24,127,027, forward strand.
AGGGGCAGACTGTCGATTATTAAAGCCATATTTTTGCGTGGTTCCTTGCACGATACTATGTTATGACTTCAAAACACCTACCATAGTGCGTGATTTGTAAAATTAATACAATTTGATGGTTGCATCACATAAACAGCTCCATATGTATGGCTTTTCTGATGTGGTAAAGTTGCTTGATAGCGCACCTGGTACAACATACGGAGCACTCGGGTATGAGTCTGTGAAACATGTAATAATAAAACAGATCAAAGACTTGTATAAGCAAGATAAAATTGTATGGTTGCTTCAGCTAATACATTTTATCTCACATATTGGTTAAATTTAGGGAAGGGTTTAATTTAGGGGATATATTATTTTCAAAAGCAATATAGCATTAACCTTTTAGCACCATTCACTGGACGTTTCATTTCTGAACTTCCACAATTATGTACAACCAACATAATAAAATTCATCTTCATCTGTTTAGCATTAGACTAAAAGCACTTTTAGCATTTTAAAAGTTTCGTGAAATGTGCAAGAAGCAAAATAATGTAATTTTGCGGAAATATCACCACAGCCATGCTTTTCCACTGATCCTGGATTGAAATTATCTGAGCTTTGCTAATCACAGTAAATACTAAAATAACTCCATTAAAGGGATAGTTCACCCAATTAAGAAAATTCATTTAGTCACTGTTATAACGTATTCAGTAATCATTGATGTCTATTATCATTTAACCTCAAATCTGGCATGACATGCCTTCAGGAATGGACCACTTATTTTACTTTTTATATTGTTTTTTATGTGATTGTTGGAGCTGGGATGAGTCTGTCCCTTCTCCCTTTAACTCCCTTTTATTCGGTTTTTGGGGGTGAACTGTTCCTTTAAGTCTTCTGAGCTGTGAAAGCGAAACTTATGAGCAATAAAATATCCCCGTGGGTGAGTAGGTTCCACAGCCCAAAAACTCACATATATATACGAACAATCCAACACCTGCTCATATATCCCATAAATTGAAGGCAAATTGAGAAGAACTGAAAGACAGGTGAGGGAACTGTCAAACAATGTGCATAGTCTGTTAACCGATTTAAACATTAAGTTGATATTTATACTGTTGTCAAATAAGAATGTTTAAAGATAGTGAATTTTTTTAATCAAGTCAGTCTTCTTTAAACAGGTTTGGTGATCTATTGGCAATCAGTGTCAGTAAGTCTTTAACTACAGTGTTTGTTTTCAGTAGAAGGAGTTTGGCAAGCTTGGTGCCTGATCAATAGTCCTAGAGGGCCGTCCTATCACACTGACCTATGGCAATTCTTAGAAGAGTGTATACTGTAGATTATCCAAACAAGAACACTAAGACAGCACTCTTACTGATGTGATGGCAACTGTAAAACTTCACCAAATTGGCCTTTTCCTGTGCACTGAAAGTGAATATTTTGAGAAGTTTAAATGCATAATAGTCTGTGGTTCTTCACAGGTCACCTCACAGGAGCATAGCCTTTTGCCTGCTTTTGAGGCATGGCTGGCCTAACCCAGCCTTAAAGGGGTCCTATTATGCTTTTTCACTTTTTGAATTTTAGTCAGTGTGTATGTTTGGGCATAAAATGATCTACAAAGTTACAAATCTCAAAGTCCACTCCAAAGGGAGATATTTTGTTTTAAAAAAAATCCCTTTTCAAGAACTACAACAAATTGCTCGTTTGGACTACAAAGTTGATTTCCTGTATTTTGCGACATCACAAAGCAGTCCATTAGAATATCATTAAAATAAATCCCTGCCTCCGGAAATTCGAATGGTTGGTGGGTGGGGAGAATGCTTGGTTGAGCACTGCACATTTCAAAATCGAAACCCGGTGCTGGTGTTTTTATATCACTGTATTTCTGATGGAAACCGACTGTCTTCAGAAAATTTTGGATGTCATTTTCATTTCATCTTGCATGTAATGTCTGATAAAGCAGCGTTTGTGAGAGGAGAACTGCTTTGTGTACAGCGTTACCGAGGAAACCTCGCTCTCTACCACTCCACCTGCTGGCAGAGAATGAATTTGCATTTATATGCCGCCACAAATAGTGTAACTCTGTGGGACTATGGTATAAATAAATTCAACTGTATAACAGTTTCACTGCAATTCATGTTATAATGTTAGAATTAAAGAACAATAAACATAATGCATATTACCGTTGCACTTATCTGTACATAGTAAATGCAGTTATTTTTAAGCTATTGTTGACATCCTATTTAAAACGTGATTTAGCCAAAAAAAAAAAAAAAACAACTATAACTTTACCACTTTAATATGTCTTGCAATATCCGTGCATGCAAAGGTTCTGTGCGATTCTCTTGTTCAATATTCTCGAGGTCTGAATTGATATGGCAATATTGACGAACTTGCTGCTTTGGCAAGGGGCGGGGCAGTACTGAAACACCGTCTAAGCTGTTCGCCAATCACAATGCACTGGGACAGCTAACCAATCACAACACATTTAGTTTTTTGGAAGGCGGGCCTTCATCAAACCCGGAACTAATCGAGCCGTTTGTGCCAGGCTGGAGAGAAAGGTATTGTAGTAATGTAAATTATGTGAAAAATAATGCGATTTTCGAACCACCAAGCATGAGATCATGTTCTAGTACACTCCCAAAACAAAATCAAGACTTTGTAAAAGAGCATAATAGGACCCCTTTAAACAATTAGTAGTGACAGGAAACATTTTACATTGACAGAAAGCACCTCCGTTAGTGTGTTTAAAACTCCTGAGGAACATTGCACTGGTCAGTCTCAAGCACATGAACATTACGAGTGAAACACTTGAAAATTAGGGGAGGGAATCAGCAGGGACTTGTTGATAGATTATTATATCATTTATGTTTAGTGTAAATTGTGAATCTTTTACACTTTTGTTTCTTATTTATCTGGAATGGACTTCAGTTCTTTGTGAGTTTATATTTATAGGTCAGTCTGAGGCTGTGTTTAGAGAAAGAATCAAGTATGCATGGCCTCCACAATATATTTTATCTTCTCACTGACTTAAGGTGCAGTCAAATTAGAAAATTTTTACAAAAAAGTCCACTGTCTATTATCAACAGAGTAGCGATTTATGAACCACAACTCACAAAGAAGTCACTTTCAAACCAAGTGTGACCAGCCTGAACCCATTGTGAAATCTGTTGATTCCTATTGAGGTGATTGGATTTTGCATGCAAAAATTTGCAGAACTACGGTAAATTTACACAACTGTGTCAAAAATATGAGTATGTACTTCTTTTAAATAATTAATTACTTGGCCTCATGGGGTGGTAAAGCATCCATTTGATGCACATGTCAGAATCTTGTCGGAAGTAGTAGATCATTTCGGTATTTTTCACCTGTTCTTTTACTTTTACATACTAGAGAAGTAGGCATATTCGGATGCAGGGTTAGTAAATCAGTCAAAAAATATTAATGCGAAACTAAAACTAAAAATTCTTGGACTTGTGATATCGACACAATATTGTGAGTTAAAATGTCACAATATTTCATGCAGTTTTGTTTTAAAAGAACAACATAATTAAATATGTTTTCCCTAGTAGTATACTTGCTGAATTCAGCTTTTTCCAGTATTTTTACTGCATGTGATCTGTAAGTGCCCTGTGTCTACTGAATATATTTTATCCGTGCAATGTTGGGCTCTAGGGAAGCGTTCGCCTCCATTTCCCCCTGGGGAGCCCCTTCATTTACCCAGCAGCGCAGTGGGCTAAATGAGAGCCATATGTACCCTGCTACCGTGGATCACAAATGAAGTGTTCTTCCGGTGGGTGACCTCTGACCTCACCAGACGCTCCTTTGGGCCGGCCTGAGCAGCGCCCAGCAGGCCTCACTGGCCTGTTCCCACTCAGCACCTGGGCCTGCACCATAGACCTGCTTCACATACTTCAACACGTTCATATACACAGGGCACATGTAGCCCAGCTCACTTCTACAAACTCCTGATCTCAGCTACATCCAGCGGAGATCTGTTCCTCTCTCTACACACCACCGCTTATAAACACCCAGTCCAGCTGTGTCCAGCTCTCATATACGTTATACCACTGCTCTGCCACATGTGTGCCTTCTGAGCCTAAAGATCCTATTAATGGTCTTTCATTGTTTCCCACACACTTCAACAGTCTGCATTCAGTGACATGCATTAGATTTAAAGAGAGACGATTTAAAATGACTGGTTTCTACTTGAGTATGTTATAAAATATAATTTATTACTGTGATGCAATGCTGAATTTTCAGTATCATTACTCAAGTCTTCAGTGTCACATGATTCTTCAGAAATCATTCTAATATGCTGATTTGCTGCCCAAGAAACATTTCTTATGATTGAAACCATTATGCTGCTTAATAAACCAACCTGATCTCATGATGAAAACGTACCTGTGGGAACTTTTTCGCAAGACGCGAAATACGTACCACCATGTACATTTCGTGACATATTCAATGTGAAATGTCCACTGAGTGGCGCTAAAAGAGTGTTCGGTTTTTTCCCCGGATCAGATGAACGTACATATGGTATATTTTATGTGACGTTGGTTCTGTAGGTGTCACCACAGTTCTGAATTGAAATGTCCATTGAGTGGCGCTATAATTCTAATGCTCCGTGACGTTTTAAAATAATGTACCATCTGCACTACACCTAAACGTACCTGATAGTACGAACAAAAGCGAATGTGGTGTAAAAACGCAATCGCAAGCATGCCGTTTTAGTTTGTTTTTCGATCTCTTATCTTTCAGCTCTTTCATCGTGAGTCATGTTTTTGACGGGATTCGTACCCAAGGATTTCGCATCCTTAGTCCAATTCCGTGCCAACTGAGCTGCTGAGCAAGCTTGTTATGTCCGGAAAGCGAAACATATGGAGCTGTAATCATAACTGTGTACAAAAACGATTACAAGTGCTCAATGTTTTACCACCTCTAGTGTTCATTAGGGGTGGGTGGATCGATCCTAATATCGATAGCATCGATACCAACGTTGGTATCGGTATCGGATCGATACTAGCCTTATTAGATCGATACTTTAGGTTAATTTTCTCTCCTCTACACTTAATATATTGCTTAATACATTCAACAAAGAATAGATATGTCTGTGTGTTTATATACCGCTCTTTTCGCGTCTGTAAGCAAACATTATTGCTCCTCCCCTGCTTTAGTGTTTTGTTGTTATGCCATTACATGACTCAGCGCAAGCGGATATTATTGGCTACAGCGAGAGATAGAATGGTAGAAATTCGCTACTGTGACAACAGCACCAAACTTATTCACCTTTTTCAATGTGGAAGTAAGCTTTTTTCATAGACTGAATGTGCGAGACTTCCACTTCATTAGGCACGGTAGGGAAATCATGAGGAAAAATAACAATAAACTGTAAAAATGTTTGTGCTATCCACCGTGTGTGTTTATAATTAAGACAATACATTAAAATAATATGGTAAGAAACACCGGTTTCCAGTACCAAGCAAGTAGCAAAACGAGCTGTTTTGTACAGTTAAAAATTGCTGGAAGCGGATGGGACTGGAAGCCAGACCCATTAAATTTACCGAATTTGTCCTTTTTATACAGTATTACTGTCTTCAAATTAAGCCACGTTGGTTTTTTTTTCTTTATAAAGGTTTTCTATCAGAGGAAAACACTTAATATGCATGCACTTTGCGTTCATATCCTAGGCTGCTTGCCTGCATATAGTTTGCATCATAAGTATACTGAGTTGGCCTTTCAATATTACTTTCTTAATGCATTAGGCCACGTTAAGTTTTTTTTATTCTTTATAACTCTTTTCTACGCTATGGGAGGAAAATGCTTAACACGAAACTTTACGCATTGCTTTCATATTCTGGGCTCCTCTGCTTGCAAACTCCTTTCAGAAAGGCAAATAGTATCCACATAGCTTTAAGGTGAATGTAATATTTTAGTCATATCAACATAAGTTATTGTTAATTTTCAAAGTGTAATTGGTCATTTAAATGTATGTTATTAAAAAGGGAAAAGTATCGGTATCAGTATCGGCGATACTGGCCCTGTATTTACTTGGTATCGGATCGATACCAAAATTTGCAGTATCGTACACCCCTAGTGTTCATTTCTGTTGGAAACTGCAGTGATATGTACTTATTTGTATGTATTTCGCATGTTGCGAAAAAGTTCCCACAGGTACGTTTTCGTCATGAGATCAGGTAGTAATAAACAGAATTTATTTGAAATAGAAATTTTTCCAAACATTATAAATGTTTGTAATGTCACTTTTAATGTCTTGGATATATATATAACTTGGATAATGATATTATCGCCTAACCCGACACATAAGTTGTTGGAAAGTATATAATATACATAATAATAAAATACAATTTTATTAAAATTAATATGATATTAAAATTTGTAAAAATATATTTAAAGTTGTATTAACGTTTTATTCTACACAAAGGATTTTTTTAATGCTTCATGGAATTGGCAACACTTTTTTTTTTTTTTTTTCTCGGTATGTATGGTCGTATCAAAGCATACAGACAGAAGATAGTGCCACGGATGTTTTTATCCGTCTGCAATAGTTTCCTCCCTTGGGCTGAGGCTTGATAAATGGCTTCCCTCTGCACACTGTAGTCCAAAAAGAAAGCCAACACACACAAACTCTAGTATGTACTTCCACAGGCTCATGAATTGAACTATAAATGCATCATCAGATAATGAAGTGTGTCACGTCGGTCTTAACAGAAAGGATCTTTGAATGATCAAGCAGCTGTCAGGTTTTTACCACTAATCCTCTGCAATGAAAAATGTACACAGTCTTTTTTTCACAGCAGAATTGAGCTCTGTGAAGGAAGTGAACTTGTTATTTGATTTGATTTAAACCAGAGCGATCTCCACAATCGACTATGAAGTCAAGCATGAGAGAAAGATTTTCAGCCAGCACCTTCATCTGTGAAACCATATGTTTCATGCATGCGTGGGCCTCTTAATGAACATCTTTTTTAATCAGACATGTGGTACTATTTAGTGTTCATGCTGGCACTAAATGCTTAGTATTAAATGCACTGAAATGATCTTACTGAAATATAAATCATGATTAGTAATAATGTGAACTGAATTGACTTTCACACTAAAACTTGTATATAAATACCCTTAATAAAGGTCAGTTTTATTGAGAAAAATATTGTGAAGATAATCAGATTATTATAAAATAATATTTAATTAGCATAAATAGGCATAAACCACACTAAATTTGTACTTAAAACAAGAAAAAAAAATAGGGTTATAAAGTTAACTTAATTTGAGATATATTTTCTGAAAAACTGTTTTTATTACCTATATTTCTTCTGAGTAAATTTGTCTTGTTTTAAGGATGTTTATATTTTATTTTTACTGGAAAAAATATATATATATTAAAATGATTTTCAAAAAAAAAAAAAAAAAAAAAAATTGAAAAGCCATTAAATGAAAGAAACATGTCATGATATTAAAAAAGGTTTTTCTGGGGTCCAAAAAAAAAAAAAATAAAAAAATAAAAAATTCTATTTTGAAAGCATTTGATGGTGTTTGCGTTTGTGGAATGCTTCTTTGGAGTGTTTTCCTGCTGCTACCTTTGAGCCTTGCCACAATGAAATTTAATGCTGGATGGTTCTTCAGTAAAATTGTTTTCACTATTCAATATTGAAATTGTAAAAGCAGACTGAATTTCATTATGGCTTGGCAGGGTGTTGTGTTCTTCTTAATCAATATTGTTGACTGGTTCTTTCTTTATTCTGTACCCACATTTCTCTCACCCCTTTTTCAGGGTCCACCTGGACGAGCAGGCTTTCCGGTAACTGTCCCATAACGTGTCCTATTTTCTGTCCATCTGTCTGTTTGGTTTTCTTGCACTTCACCTTTCATTAATAGTGTCTTTAAGAAGCTGTATCCAAACAATTCAACCTGAAACTTCAACTTAATTATGTATTTTGCAGTATGTCATATATACAGCTTCTTTATTTGGACACACTGAGACCTCCTTTTAACCAAAGGACTGAGGATATACAATCAATGTATGTACAGTAGTATATGTAGATTATTTTCTTCAAAATTTATTTTAACATGAACACTGGAGTCCAAAAGCCTACATTATATAACTACATTGAAAATTTAATTTAGGACTTAATTAAAGAAAAATAATGAAGTAAAATGAAGTAGTATTTCAGATTCTGCACTATTTCTTGTTTACTAATTAAATAAATTTATGGCATTGTTCATGTAAACTCATATGATCTTGCATCCATTTAAGCTCAAGATGCTCTTTAGATCCAAAGAACATGATCATCAAGTTTCAGTCCATAGTTATGCTTGTAATATGATTTGTAATGGAAAAAACCATCTAGTTATGCTTGTAATATGATTTGTAATAAAAAAAAAAGCATCAAATGAGGAAAGAATCCAAAGAGGTCTCAGACTTTTGGACCCCACTGAACATCCCCTTGAACCAGATGAGCTAAGCTAGGCTTAATGTAACGAGTCTTTTAGCTAGGCTCAGTGGACGAGCCTCTATTTCCTTCAAGTTAGCACATTGTATTTTATACTTGATTGTATTCTCTCAAGCCCTTTGGTCTCTGTCTGGATCCACTCTTCTGAATTTCTCCTATAATTCTAATATTACTGACCAAAACTCAAACACATCTGTTTTTCATCATGGCATGCTAGAAGAATCCCATCTAATGTGAACTCTAGTCCTACCCGCCAATTATACCCTACAAACCCCCATCACTCATGACAGCTATTCTTGTGAAACTTTGCCATAAAATCATTTTTGCGTACGTTTTGTTTAAATTGTTGACAGGTCTGGTCAAAGTGTGGATGTGATCCCTGCCAAAGCTTTTGATTGATTGCATCGTCAGGAAATGAAATGAAATTTTGTATTTTCTTAGGATAGGGAAGGGTGGCAAGTGTGTTACACGAAATGTGTCCATTATATTAGTTCTTCAAAAAATATTGATATTGGCGTTCATGCTCCATTGAACTATTAAGGGATACTTGTGGTTTGTATATTTAAGCTTTACTGCACATTCACATGTATGTATGATTATTTAACACTTCTGATTTGTAGTTAAGTACTTTAGGGCTCATTTGGAGAAGTCTGGAGTTTGTAGTGTACTTCATCAAACTACTTCTAATCTAAAGCTCTAGATGATTTTACATACTTTCTATAATAGATTCTCTTTCACAAAGACTCCTTTGAATACTGGCAGTACTGTATGATTTTATAGTTCATGGCTTATACTGTGTATTGTACTTAATTTGAGAATAACAATGATATTAAATAAATTATTTAAAACTATTTATTTTATATATATATATATATATAATAATAATGCATCATTAAATATCAACATAATTCTTAAACAGTGTATAAGCCATATTGTGGTAACTAATTAATGCCATAAAGCAGTATTAAGTTATCTCAAATCAGCACCTTGGACAGAGCCAAGAGAATTCAGTCAAGTGACTTTCCTCTTGGGACATTCAGCAGCAGGCAGTGAATTAACTCTGAAGGTCAAGCTAAATGAACACTTGTAATATGGGAACCTTTATCTTAATAGCTTTAGAGCTTAGTAAAACAACTACGCGCCAGAAAAGCTACAGTTCATGAGCACATTCATTGTTTTAGCAAATGTTTTGTTGACTTCTGATGAGTTATGGGGGCTTAGCCAACCCGCCCCGTTGCCCGCCCCCCCCTTTTCCATTACGTGTTACTCGAGTGAGTCGTCAGCAAGCTGTCAGCGCTCCCAGACCTTCTAATACACTGACCTGCAACGTTAGGAATGCAAATAAAAACAGCTGTAGGAATGGACGGCCTTGCATAATAAGTCACGTCAACATCGCAGGAGTTTATAGCCGCATTAAATAGTGTAAAATGTTTGGAAATGCATTGGTCCAGGGCTGTAAATGGTGAATCCTTAAGACCATTTGTTAAATCAAGATCTGAGGTTACTACTCACACATTTCCCATACGTTCCGGGGATTTTCGACTTAATTGGAAAATGTGTTTGGATTTTTAAGTAGGGATAGGATAGCTATGATTATGACAGAATGGGGTTCATAGTTGTTGAAGGGATAGTTCCCCGAACATGAAAATTCTGCTTTTTTATGACTTCAAGGCTTTCTAAACCTTTCCATGGAATTTAAAAGGAGAACATTCCTTTGTCAATCCCAATGTTCATTATACTGTACCTTTATGGTGCTTTTCCATCATTTTTGTTCATTATACTTTTATGGTGCTTTTCCGTTAAACCTTGAAGGCTTCAGTTTCTGTGCATTATAATTGCATGGAAAGGAGCATGAAAAAAAAAACTTCAGATTTTTTCCTTTTGTTTTTAGTGGAAGAAAGGAAGTCATGTGGGCTTAAAGTGACATACGGGTGAATAAATGATGACAGGATTTTCATTTTTTGGTGAACTATTCCTTTAAACCCTTCCAATAGGAAACAAACTGTCATGCTTCCACACTGCTGTCTTTTCCAGCCACTTCATCATCTGTCATATGGTCAGCTAGCAAATGGAAATCATCTTATGCAAGGACAGTGATTATGAAATGGGCCTAATACAAAAATACGCTGCATTAACCCCATGCTTTCATTGGTATCATGTAACCACTGGTGACGCTTGATGTCTGGTCACTACACATTCATCTTCAAATTCTTGAGCAGCTGACTTCTAGTTTTATTTCAAGCCAGTATTTGGCATGCCTGCATTATCACCTCTCAGTTTAACAATACAGGTGAATGTTTAGTAATATAGACATTTAGTTAGCATCACATTGGTCAGCTTAACTTTACTAACTCTTCATAGCCATACCATGTGAACATGCGGCTGAATATCATTTAGTCACTAGCAGTAATAAGTGTAGAGGTTCAGTCTGTCAAATTTATTGTTCCTGATTTTCCTTCTTGACTTTGCATTGACCACTAGGGAGACAAAGGATCAATGGGCATTCCTGGAAGAATGGTGAGTGATTTGATGATATGCACTAAGCCCAACCAGCTAGTCTGTAGTATATGGCTGTAGTCTTGAATAATTGGTCATCAATGCTCAGTGTCATGCCATTGACAACATTTATAACTGAACATTTCTAGCTGTAACTCTAAGACACCTTTATATTTATGCCAAAGGTCACATTGATAATATAGGTCAGACTGAACTGAAGAGCAATGTTTGTTTTAATTATATACAGAGTCCAGTATCCGTGGATAGTATCACTTCCTAATTCATTTGACCTGTTTTAGCTTGCACTGTGAGCATTCACAAGCTTTCATATGAATTTCTTCCAAAAATTTAATGTAGCGTTTCAGCTTTTCAGCGCAGCTATATGATATAAACCAAAAACTATAGCTTATTTATTAAGGCAGAACATGGTTCCCATTTCATCACCGCCATTGATAGTTAACAAAATGTCTGACTGTGAAGTCTGAAATATTTCACGGCCCCCCTGTCACATTTGAACAAGAGCTGAAGATCAGAGTTCTTTCTGGCTGCTTGATGAGAAACCCTCTCTCCTTATTACTCAATTTGTCTTGGCTGCTCAATCATGTGAAAATGCTTTACTTGTTGAACTTTAAATAGAAAATAGACCTCAAAGAAGCCCTTTTGCTTATCAGTTACACTCTACATGCTGAGAAGTTAAAATGTGCAGCCAAACCTCGAGGAGATCTTGGAAGAAACGTTTTGGATATATATCCACAGAGAGACAATACGTACATATTCAAAATGAGAGAAACAGATTGGAAAACCACAGACAGTTGTGAGATCTATTTTACTTCCTCGTTCGTAAGATTTGTGCATTTGGAATTGGCCATTTTTCAGATTAGCGCAATGCATGATATGTCGCCAAAGAAATCAGGATCGACCAAAATCCGCGTAGTCATATAGATGTCCCCCTGGAGCGTAGCAGCTACTCTTCATTAAACATTTTCAGCAAGAAACTGATAAAACTGCATTGTCCTCAAAGGAGACATTCCAAACTCTTGACCCTTGTATGGTTGCATACTCTAAGCTCACCCTAATGCTTTCTCTTGAAAAACAATCCTTACCTAAAAGCAGGTTTCAGCAGTGTTCAGCTCAAACTGTGAGACCCAAGCAGAGCTTTCCATATTTCACCCAGTGTAAAGCTACATTGTGTTCCTTTAGATTCTCACAGGAAGCGTTTTTTCACCCTTCATGGCTTATCCTTCCCCCCCTCCAACCTCCTCCACTGACCAGTCTGTCTGTGAGAAAAGTTAGCAGCCCCCTCATCTACTATCCATTACTCCCCACAGGCCAGCAGTGTAACACTCCAGTGCTTCCATTCCCCTGTAGCCTCCACCCCTCAACAACCCAAAATGCTCCAGTACATCAGTGTGTTCCATTCTCCCGACCTCCAAACGCTCCGTCTCAGGCTGCTGCATGCCTGTGTCCTCTCAGAACCTTGCTAACCCAGGTTCCTCTCTGTCTCTCTCCTTCTCACCGTGCATGTGACTGTGTCTGCTGTGACTGACCAGGGCTTAAAGGGAAACCTGGGGGAGAAGGTAAGTGCAGGATGTCGGCCTGCATGTGCAGAATTGCGACACTCTCTCTCTCACTGTGGGTGGCTGTGTTGATGCGGGTGGGGGGGACGAACCGAACCGAACCGAACCGAACCGAACCTATTGCACAAAGTGTGCAGGTATCGTGATTTATATCAGGAAGGCTTTGGGCTTTATTTTGAAAGGCCTTGGGGGTCACATTCAGAAGACGTTTCCCACAATGCTTGGATTACCTGTGTTTATTCTTGGAGCGCTCTGAAGTGTTAAGACTCTCCACTCTAGACAAAGAGATGTTTGGAATGGAGCGGCTTACGAAACCCTACCACTTCGAGAGGTGTCCAAAACTATCTAAAAGTTGTGTAGTCACTGGATGTGTCCTCGAGTCTGAATTTGGTATGAATGAGCACTCTTTACTGGATTTAGTGCATTGAGCTTTAGTTCCTGTTGTGGCAAATGTGGTTTGAGCCGTTCTTAAACCAGTCCCTTTTGGCAGCTGCGCTCAGTGTTTGTACAAGCCAGCAGTTCTGCGGCCTCCCTTCATCAAGCTGGAATGATATGTAATGTCTGAGGCCGAACAAGCAATGTGAGGAGAAACATGTTCCTCATCCTTCACCATCACAGAAAAGTAGTGAAACTTCTGGATGGTTACCCTCACTTGCCAGCAAAACACTGAGGCTCTAAAGAACTTGGAAATAAATAGCGATGTGACCACCGAGCCGACAAGTAGAGAAGCAGACGATATACGACCTTGGAAAGACCCACCAGATTCTCTTCCAGAATAATCAGTGGGCTTCCCTCGTTGTTTCAGGGGTTTGCTTTTTATCCCCTCTTTTAAAGTGTGGTCATGTTTTACCTTCCAGCAAGGGCTACAAGTCTTGACCCAACAAATTTTGGGTGAAGAACTTCACTTCATTAGATATCAAAACAAACCCCCTCAAGATGAATGGGCACACGAGCCCTGAAACTGTCAGCCTTAGCGCTTCAGTCCTCGAGCAAATAAATTCAGTTTAATCGTAATTGGTCGCGTTGGAAGGCTCAAGCCAAATATCAGGCAAATTGGTGATTGATTGGTTGAACTTTGCAAGAACTGCAGAACTTGAGACTGTGTATTCTTTACACAGAAAGGATTACTTGCTGAACGAAATTAAATCTGTGAAGATCGTATCATTAATTAGTAAGTCCAATCCTTAAATATCAGCAGAATTTACTCCTGCTTTGGCTGATTGTATTTGGACTCTTTGTCCAGTACTCATTCCTAGCTGCCAAATGCTTGTAATGTAAGCCTGTTCAAAGGGATATCTCTAGATCTTCGGTTTTCCTGTTGCACAGATCTCTGCAAGATTCTGTGGGTAACTATAATCCTTGGGGGCAAAGCTTAGGAGTCTTTTCCTTCTCCACAAGCTGAAAATCAGTTTCGTACATCACCCTTTTCATGCCCCAGTAACCTTTGTAGGTGATTCAAAATAGTGCTAAAACAAATACATCTCTATCCTGTGATAAAGTGGGCATCGAACCAGAGAAATAAAAAATTGTCCACAATTTGATGGATGGCTGGGTCATCAAAGGTGTCTTCCTGATAGGGTTTCAAATGAGAGAGCTAATTAGGGAAAGTTCTGGAAACCCGAGAGCGTTCCTGTCTGACCACAGAGCGTTGCGGGATTGCGCTTGGATGTTTGATGCAGCGCTGCGGACAGGTCAACACCGTGCAAATCACCTAGTTTGCGTCAGATAACCAGCCCGGCGGGCCGTTTGCTGTTTACTCAGCAGTGCTCCCTGACCCTCTCAACTCGCTGTCAAGACGTAAACTACGACCCTGAAACAAGAACCAGGGTCTGCTCACATTTTTACTTACAGACCGAAATACAGCGTTCACCTCTGAGCCACATGCAAGTGCTCTCCGTGAGGCGGCTTAGCAAAAGAGTTATGTTAAACAGATGTTACAGGGTGTTTCAGAAAAGGTTTTTCTATTCTGCAGATACAATATATTCACTTACACATTTGGCTTTGTGTACTAAGTGTAGTTTAGTGGATATCATTCTGTCTCTTTTCTGTCAGTTCCTCTCCTCACTGTCTTTCTACCTCTCTATCTGTCCGTAGGGAGCACCAGGAGAGCCAGGTCTGTCTATCATTGGCCCACGAGGACCTCCTGTAAGTGTTTGCTCTGTCACTGCTAAAACCCTTCATCATCTCCTCCTAATGTCAGATCTCCAGAGTAGATACAGGTCACAGTGCAGATTTTAGCAGCTTTTGGCCTCAGTCCTTTTATGATTCCAGGGGTTCTTGGCAAAGGTTTCTTCTATTGTTTTTCTTAACTTACAGACCACCCCAAAATGAGCGTGGTGTAAGATAGATAAGCAGGTTCAGCGTCATCCAGCTCACTACTGTATGTGGAGCAAATCCAACAAATCTCTGCTAATCAAGACCCAATTTCTAATATGCACGAACAGGACGGGAATCCTGCAGCAGCTTGTATGGAAGCACTTACACTTCATCAGAGTATTTCGGGGCTGCAACTCCCACGTAATGACGCTCATTTGGAATCTCATCTTCATTAGCAAGAAAAAATGAAAACATCCCAGCCCTTGTCATTACAATCCAGACATTAGACGTGCAGATTGCGCTGTATCTGTTAATGAGTGGTCAGCCATCAGGCGAAATGGGGCTTGCCCCAAACTGGCACTCTTTCCCTTTCCACACATTCCACTCAGTAAGACAAAAACGCAATGTTACGCCCAGGGCCGTCGCTAGTAGGGTGAAAGGTGGTGACGATTATGGAGGGGGTGAGGGGGCGGCGATCTCAACAGACTGGCTGAGGCCAGCCTAAAAAGATGCTCAGGACAGTTGACGGGCCACTGCTGCCCTCATGAAAGCTTATCATTTGCACGTGTTTTTAAGCCTTGCCAATTTAAACATTCAAAAAGGTTTAAAGCATTCAAACATAAGACGCGGAAAAACTCAACTGAGTACTCACGCGCCGTGTTCGGTGATCACGCAGAGAGCCGCGTCTCACAGACAGCAAGACCGAACCGAGCTCTCCTTCTCGTCCTGCTGCACCTGAATGAACAAATACAAATCGCAGTTTAAACATGCAAACAGAAAAAGATGTGAAAGAGCCCAATTCAGCACCCGTGCGCGGTGTTCTGTGCGCACAGGGCGCATGCAGAGAGACACATCTCAAAGCTCTTGAACACCAAATTTGCCTCTTTTTGCTCTTGTACCGACAAATACATACAGAATTATGTCAAAATACCCGTCTTGGAGAGTATCCTTGAAAAAACCGTTGGTTATGTCTTAAGTGAAAGTAAACAGCGAAGAAAGAAGTCGCGGATGTGCATCATTATATTGGATGCATTGCCTCTTAAAGTGAGGCAAAGCATCCAATATGCTAGCTTTACTAGCTGCTGTCGGTGTCCAAGAAAATGAAAGAAAGATAATCACTCACTGCTCTTGACTGAATTACTTTGTAGTTTTAACAAGAATTAATCCACAGTCAAACCAAAAATTATTCAGACACCAGATATAATTTTTTGATTTTTTTTTTACTAGTGGGTGCAGGACACTATGGTTCATTTATGTAAGTGAGTATAGCTAAATAAAGTAAACTGTGACATTTTATACCCAAAGATTCTTCATACAGTGGTGGACTACCAGTAAAATTGATAAAAAATTTGGGACCAAAAATTATTCAGACACTTTGACCTGACCATGCTTTGCTTACGTGTTTTTTCTTTAATTGCTAATGCAACCTTTTTACAGACTGAACAAAATTAAGCATTGCTTGGTAATTGGTCAACAAAGTATTGATAGTTGTGTAAATATTGTCATACTGAAAGTATGATTGTAATCCATTACACACCTTTCTATCAAATTTATCTGACATTATCAAGATGAATTTGTTCTGACACAGTTTAACTCTGAGTTCTTCTCATATTTTATTACCATTTTCTATACTATAGCAAATTAACTGTGACAATGTGCGAAATGTTGAAGGTGTCTGAATAAATTTTTGTTTGACTGTATATTTAATTTTTACAGTGAAGACTATGCAGTGCTATTTTACATTTAATTATTTGTTTTCTGTACCTGGACAGCTACAAACGTCAAAAAGCTTAAACATTGTGTACATTGCACAAATAAATAAATAGAACAAACATACAAATTAAACAATTACAAATAGGGCCCACTGGTACAACCTGCACCGGGGCCCCGCAAACCCCAGCTACGGCCCTGGTTACGCCATCAGAAGTGCAATTTCCTTGCTGATTATGCCGTGCGAAGCCTGTGGTTTCCCCATTTATCCCAACACACTCTTATGGGAGGACCTTCTGACTGTATAGACATCTGTTTTTCTGCTTGCTGATTATATTCTTCTCTATACCTCTGACCCATCACCTCTAATAAGGCATCAGGAGTGGACATCAGGCATAGAGAACTGGTGACAGGGAGAAGTTTCATTGCAGGGAATCTCTTCAGCAGGTGAGCTGAGAGCATAGGCTTTGTCCTCACCTCCAAAAGGGTCACAGAGGTTGATTTGAGGCAGAAGTGTGGAGAGGCCAGCGGAAATGAACAGTATTTTCTCACACATAAGTGGGGCAGTTAGAGAATAGACAAGAGGGGTCATTAGATGATGTATTGAGTTAGATCTACAGTTACTGTCTTGGCTGATCAGGTGGAGGACATGGTTTCCTATCTTAAAACTGAAAGTACAACAAAAATACAACATAAATACAAGCTATGTAGTTTGACAGGTCGAAAAAATACATTTTGTTAAATGTATTAATTTTTTTCTTTGGATCCATTAGCATTCCTGGACCCCAGTTTGAAAACCCTGTCTTAGGTTGTCAAGTATATTTTGTTGTATTTGTCATCTTTTGTACAAGGTACACTTTGAAAAATTGTGTCTGTCCTGAAAACAACTGGAAAGTGATATTTAATATGGGTTTAATGTCCAAGATCAGACTGCAATCAGGAAACCGATGTTGTATCACTGCTGAGGAATGTTATGTATTGTGGCCATAGTGCATTTTTGGTTTAGAGGAGTTCTTTCAGTAGACTAGGCTTGTTTTCTGTTACTTTTTATTACTCTTTTGTGCCAACAAAAGGAATGTTGTCAGTTCTGTTTCGGGTGATTCTGAGGGGGCACATGCTGCTACTTCCATTACTTCAGACCTTTAGTTTCCCAAGGCAGAGAAAAGCAACCATGTTCCAATAACTACCTGAGACCCAGACACACAATCCCCTTCATTAGCTCCATTCACCTCTTCCTTGTAATTTTCTCTCAGGTCGCTCCAACGCAGTCTTTTTTTTTTTTTTTTTTGCCAGGCATATTGAATGACTTCCTCTTTTCCCAAGGGCTACAAAAGCTTTTTCAGGAAAGCAAACTTGTTATTGTTCACAGGAGAATGTAGCACTAATCATTACTGACATTTACCTATTTAATTTGTTAGCCTTGTCTCATTGGCTCTCACATACTGAATAAGGACAACTCTTTAATGTTTTTCAGTTTGTTCTTTCCAGTGTTGAATTTCAGTCGGTGTCCCACAGTTTTTAGAGCTTTATTTGTCTTTGTCTCCTCATCCCACACAAAGTGCTTCCTACAGAGCAGGAAGGCTTCTGTCCTTCAACCTCAATTACGACACAACTGAGTTTGGAGGAACAATACTGCGTCTCTCAACACAGACCTGCTTTCATCGAGATCACATAATCCTCATGGTTTTCGTATAGAAAATAACTCCTCTTCTTTTTTCTTTCTGTCTCCCCTCAGGGACAACCCGGTACTAGAGGATTTCCAGGCTTTCCGGTAAGTGACTTTTGTCTGCAGCCAATTGGACAAACTTGTGTAGAGTTTATGTGTGAGTTTATAAAAGCCATCAATTAGCCACTGCTTCTGTGGCCCCTTATTTAATGGATGCATGTGGAAATGACTTAAGGAAGTTGTCATTCTAGAAGTTGGATAATGTGAGGTTATGTAGGCACTGTAAGGTGTGTAAATGTCCCAGGACCCTTTCTATGGACATTCTGCAGGATGTTAAAGTCCTTTTTAGGTGTTGATTACCCTGGATGATCACTGATCTGTTGGACACATTGGGTACACAGAGTTAAAATACAGTGTTTCTAGTGAGTCAGTATGCTTCACCTCTGCTTTGGCCTGACCTTTAAGGAAACACATTTTTTCCATAAACATTGTCATATTAGCTAGTCTAGACAGGAGAATTGGAGCTGTTTTGTGCCTTCACAGTGTCGCCAATCTGCTGTTCTCCCATTTTTTTTCCAGGGCCCCATCGGCTTGGACGGGAAACCCGTGAGTTTCGCTTCATTCCTTACAAATGAAAAAGTAACTGACACATGCACAGGTTTGGAACCTCTGAACCCTTGTACCAAATTATTTGGCAGTAATTGATAATTGACGGTCATTTTGGCAATGAAGAGGATAATTATGGTAATAATAATTATGCTAATTATTGTAATAAATTCACTATTGTCACAATCACTACAGAATATAAAATCAATAACGATTTGTGCACAAAGAATGAAGTGATTTTTTTCAACTTTACAGGGACAGAATGGTCCAAAGGGTGATATGGTAAGCAATTTCATTACCATTTTAACAATTTTAGCCATTGTAAACTGGCTTTAGAGGTGCAGTGAAAAAACAATTTCCTATGAATGTGATCTTAAGAAAACACATTTTAACCTTGGCTGGAATTAATTGAAGTGTTGAAATAAAAATCTAAATACTTTTAGTTTAAAAAGACACCCATAATGAGATCTGTCATGTTTGCTTCGCTAATGAAATACCGTTGGAAAAAAAACATCTGTCATAAAGAGAAATATGTAAAAAAGTAAAACATATCATAAAGAGAAATTTGTCAGTGTCTATAAAACTCACCAGTTGCGCCATTTGTTTTCAAGATGGCTTGTTACAGTGATGTTTATCTAGGCTGTAAGCATAGCCATATAAATTCACAAGAACAACACTCTTGCAGCTTGATTTATGGGAAGAGTGACTAAACGGTAATGTGTGTGTGTGTGTGTGTGTGTGTGTGTGTGTGTGTGTGTGTGTGTGTGTGTGTGTGTGTGTGAGAGAGAGAGAGAGAGAGAGAGAGAGAGAGAGAAGAGAGGCCGCTTACACGTTTCATTCAGTGGGGTTGGTCAAAAGTGACTTTAAGTCAATATCTGTATGACTTTGGTATTAAAACTTTGGTATTAAAACAAGGACATTGGGTTGGCTCTGTCCTCTTAAACTGCAATTTGAAAAATGTAGTCACATCTTTCTTTTATGTGATGAAAGACAATGGGCAGAGACATTATGCTTCCAGGCTGTGTGCTTTAAACAATTCCTTGTGAAATATAGTACAACCTCTGTGTTCTTTCTTTTATAGCATTGTGAGAAACAGCAAGCTTAGAAACTATAAAAGAGAAGTACTTTTCTGAATTGACACCTTTATAAGACAGCATCAAAGCTGAACGGCCCCTGCTGAGCTTTTGAACATGCCACATTGAGCTTTTAAAGTAATACATAGCTTACCTAAATACAACCTAAGCTGGATTTTTCATCTTTTATTGACAAGTTTCTTCTCAGATTCTTCATGCTCCACATTTGCTTTTGTTCGTATATGGTAGTACTACAGAAATTGATTTGTTAGTGTTTCTGGATGTATATTATGGCTCCTCTGAAGGCATTTCATCAATCTAGCTGTCACTAAGGCTGTGAGTTACATGTTTTTTTTTTGTTTTTTTTTTTACCTTGTTTTGGACGTTGTTTTATTAAAAGCGGCCAATGATGCTCTCCATTCAAGCACACAATGACACTTGTAACCTACTAAAGCTTCTTCAAACAAAATTTTGCTTCAGCCTTAGCAAAAAAAAAAAAAAGTTTATATTTTGTTTTTCCTTTTCTAAGAGGAGAAATTAATTTATAAGGGATTGTTGTGCTTGTTATGGCTGAGAGGTTTTGTAAACAAGAAAAGTTAATCATGGACAATCCAGTAACATTTCCATATTGTTATTCTGATTATTTTCGCAGGGTCCTCGTGGTCCTAAAGGAGTACCAGTAAGCATTTGCTTTAATATGTATTATTATATAGTAATCATTTCACAGGGGTTTTCACATGGCAGTGGAATGTTATGCATGAATTACGTTTTGGATGGACTTTTAAGTTTTTGTTGAAATCTTATTTTTCAGGGTGAACCTGGTCCAAAAGGAGAGAAGGTATAATCATACATGAAATGCATTAAAATACCAGCTAATTTTCTTATGATTTGCGAAATGGCCTTAGAGGATTTTGTGTGATGGATTTTTTTATTATTTTTTTTTTTTCTAGGGGGTATGTGGTGACTACACTCACAGGGTGAGTGAAAGTTTTATTGAACTTATTGAGTTGATATTGTGATATCATAAACACTGTTCATTTTATGTTTTTAAATAAGTTATCAAGTAGGTTATCTTGTGTTGAGTGCTGGAAAATTCCAAGCATATGTTTTCATTCCAGTTTCCGTGATATTCTTCTATTTGTCAAAATGATTTGTCATGTTTGCCCTTAAAAAGACATTTACAACATGTTTGCGGTTAAATTAGAGACATTAAAATAGGGGGAGCAATAGATTGACAGCTTGGATGTTGTCTCAGATAGGTAGCACATGAGCACATGCCAAGGCAGGGCCTCAAAGCTCTCGGGGAAATTACAGTTTCATGTAAACAAGGCAATTTTACCAACAGCCTGCTGAATTGGATTTGATAAGGCTCTCTGTTAAAGGCGGCCAAGTTTCTTATGTGGGGTTTTGGTAACAGCCCTGACCTATTTAAAAGTAATTTTGGCCTTTTGAAGCTATTTTATCAATTATGTAATCTCAAAAACAGCACGCGATATTAAAGCAGAAAAATAGTCTTGGCAGTAGATGTTTCTACTGAATCTGTGTTTGGCTTGAAAAAGAAAGAACAGTATTAGCAGCAGGACACAAGTTGATAGTCTTATTTCTAAGTATTTAATCACTGTGTATAAGTAAGAGTACGAAGTATATCATACAGCTATATCACATCAAAACAGAGCTGTTTTTCATGCATGTCGGCCAGGCCACATGGGAGGCAATAGACTATTTAGAAAGCTGCACATAAGGGTGGTCTTTTTGGGTGGTTGTGTACGGTAGGTTCTTTGCAGTTAGAGTTAAACCCAAAGGTCACTGCTAGACTGAAAGGATACACCCTGCAGTGGTGGAACAAAAATGGGAATTATCACTTGAAAGTTTGTGTGTATGTGTGTGTGTTTATGTATCCGTATCCATGTCCGTGTATTTGTATGTTGGGCCATTTTAAGCAGGGGCTCCCAATGAAAACGCTGGCAGCTTTGCGCTCCAGTCAGGCTCTAATGTTGAAGGTTTGTGGGCTGTTCACTGTCCCTCATCCCTAATACCATGATATGTGTGTTACAGTCCTGCTGCAAAGAGAGACATAGCTGAAAACTGTGCTCTAGTTTATCCACATGCACTGTTGGAGGTGCAGAGAGGTGCCTGTTATTATAACTGATTGAAAACACTGTGGGAATTTATAATGACACATTTTAACATGCAGCTGTTCTCCTGCTTTTTCTTTGGCCTTCTCAGGGAACTTTTATGGTTGTGGTATATCATTTTAAGGTACACTATGCAACTGTAACTTTATACGGCATCAAAAATGCATCCAAATGTTAAATATATAAATACCATGTGTCTTTCATATTTTGATTGGCCTCCTTATGCATAGAGTACCTTAACATAATGTAACTTTCTGGTAAAATTGGTGAAAAAACTTCTGCAGGGAGATAAGAGCACTTGAAATCACTTGTCTTCTTGATTTGCTTGTATTTTCCTCATACACTAAAATTCAGCGAGCCAATTTAGATTTTCTTTATTTGGACTGTGCATTTATCAATGCATTTTTACTTATATTGCTTTTTTCTCAAGCAATTGAGTTTGGGGTCAGTAAGATTTTTCTCTAGCATGTATTACATTGATCGAAAGTGAGACTAAAGACATTTATAATGTTATAAAGATAAATTCTGTTCTTTTGAACTTACTATTCTTCAAAGGATCCTGAAAATACATGCATAATTGTTTCCACAAAAAGCTCAACTGTTTTCAACATTGATAATAAACAGAAATGATTCTTAAGCAGCAAATCATCATATTAGAATGATTTCTGAAGGATCATGTGACACCGAAGACTGGAGTAATGATGCTGAAAATTCAGCTTTGCATCACAGGAATAAATTACATTTTAAATATATATTTCAGTAGACAACAGTTATTTTAAATTGTAATAATATTTCACAATATTACTATAAGGGACAAAAAATTAAAAAACCATACCAAGCCCAAATCTTTGAATGGTAGTGTATTTGTCATGTACAGTACGGTCTCAAAAATCTGCTTTTTTTTTTCTGGAAATAAACAAAATGTATTAGGGTTTTGAAAAATTCAAACTAACATTTGAATTGAATCAGAATTAAAATTAGAAAGAATGCAAAACTGAAGCATTTTCAGCACTCTTCAGTCCTTTTGAATGCATTTTTATGTGCAATCCATTGAATAGCGGTATGAAATACAGGCAACTCCCAAGAAGGCAAGTTGTATTTAAGGTAATATCAGTTATTAGTGGTGTATCTATGGGTCAATAACTCTTCAATCTGTACTTTGCAATGCTGCTGATCTCAACAGAAACGCCGTATTGTCAACGCCTGTGCTGGAGGACAGGCCACAGTAAGTCTCTTGCGAAACTCTCTTTGTGGCAAGACTGAATCCAGCCTGATCTACACAGCATTGCTGCAGAGTCACAGGTGCCGCCACAGTGGAAATGAAGATAGAAACATTATCACTGATAATGATAATGTTTGACATGTAAACATTTTAATAGGACTGTCAGTCGATTATCAAAATTAATTCAATAGCATTGCACAGACTTTACAAAAAGTGGATTAGGAAGTCAATACAGTTTATATTTTATCTACATATTAACGAACATAAAGCTTTTACCAGTTTTACATATTAATCTGACAATTCATTAAATACCTACAGAACTCCACTCTGATGCACCTGTGACTCTGTTCAATGATGCTGAATCCTTTTGGCTCTCTCTTTTCCTTCTTTTACTTCCTCTCTCTCTTTCTCTATGCCCTTGCCTTGCTTTTTCCTCACTGTTCACTCACTTTTTCACTTGTTTTTCTGTTTTTTCCCTTCCCCTCCTCTCCTCTTTCTGGCCCGTTTCCTTCCTTTGGCCTCCTGGTGAACTTGTTGGCCTGGTGGTTTTGTGCACTGTGGCCCACCTATGCTTTGTGACCTCAGCAGATGTTGCCCATCACCGTCCGCAACATGCCCTCAATAAGCCCTCTAATCCTAAAGCGCCTCAAGGTACATCTCTCTCTGCCACCCTCGCACCCCTTCCCTATGGATGCCAACCTTCGTCAACCCACTGCCAGCATTCACTTTGGCCATTAACAGCTACTGAGCTCTGGACAAATATCATAGGCAATGGTTTCATTGTCATGATATGACATAGTCCATTTGAAATACATTTATTTCCTAAAATAATGTCCAATTCACAAAATTTATAGGCGTATAAACTCTACCCCACAGGAAGATCTTCTGTCAGGTTGAAAAGCTCTCTGGCTTTTCAGACATTGTCCATCTGTTTTAACTGTGCATTAGCTCAATAAAAGTCATGAATACATAATGGATTGTCCTTATACTGTATGTCTAGTCCTATTATAATGTTGGGCAAATTTTGGGATTGTTCAGGTGTTTTTAAGATGTCATCTGAATCGTACCAGAAATCGTAATACTTTTTTAGAGACTATTTTGTAAATAAAGGACTTAATACAACTACAAGAAAATGTTGGATGTGAGAAATATTTTAAAGACCCCATGAAATCATAGTTTTTAGGACATATCTGTTAACTTTGAGGCTAAATTAACAAGTAACATTTACAAAACAGTAAATTTGTTAACATTAGATAATGCATGAACAATAAACCTAATTTTTTACTGCATTCTATAATATGGGTTAATATTTAGAAGTTTGCTATTGTTCATTATCAATTCATGCTTGTTGATATATTAACACACTTTACTTTAATGTGTCCTGGTTACAGTGTAATTACACAAAGTACAAGTACTAAGTAATATTATTTAACTGCATGTACTTACTGTAGGTTTAGGGTTTGGTTTAGGGTTTCTTGTAATTATGCATAATTTACTGTTACTACTTATAACACATTTGACCTGTAGCAAGGACACATTTAAAGTGTTCTGATACTAATTGATGTTAGTTTATACAACATGCTAAAAAGGTATTCATATATGTATATTTTACCAATATCAATAAATACTGTAAAGTATTTTTAGGTAACACTTTATTTTAAGGTGTCCTTGTTACATGTTACATGTACTTACTATTATAATAACAATACATTACGCATAATTACATGCAAGTAACTCTAAGCCAAACCCTAATCCTAACCCTAACCATATAGTAAGTACATATAGTTAACTAATATTACTCAGTACTTAAAATTATAATTACACTGTAACAAGGACACTTTACACTTTAACCTTGTTGAAAAGTAACATATAGAACCTTGTTGTAAAGTGATACCATTTAACTTTTAGCACATATACACAGTCCAAAAATCTTGATGACATAGTCTTGCACTCATTGGCATGTCCTTTTTTTTTTTTTGTAGTCCAATCAGCTGCTCTCTAAAATGAAAACTAAACTGCATTTGTTTAGCCATTTCATGTGGTGTTTATAAGCACACAATGTACATTTATTTCCTTTGTCAGTCTATAGTTGCTCATCAAATCCCTTAAGAACAGTGAACAAGACTCCTGCCATATTAACAAAACAAACAGAAGTTTCAAAATCTGATTCTATAATCCGCACAACGACAATCGAAATATAACAAAAAAAATGAGAGAGCTTATTTGGCAGCAAAGTGAGTCTTTCCCAGAGGGAGATGTCAGCCCTCCACTTCAGCCTCTCTGCCTTTACTGCCCGCTCCTGGAAGTGCCCCTGGCACAGGTTGACCACGGTTGGCATCCTCCATCTTATTTCTACAGGTGTGTAGTCTGTGTGCACCGATTTAGAGTACCATGTTTGGAGACAAAGGTACAGACTGTTGAAGACCACAGTGTTAGGGAAAGAACTTATTGCAGCTGATTGGATGGATCTTCAGGTTGGGTCGGTTCTGCGCATTGGATGGAGACCATGGAATGTCTCCATTTAATGGATCTACATCTGGCCTCATAAATCAAATCTAGACAAGTCCTGTCACAAAATAAATGGATAAAATATGGATCTGAATCTGATGGATGTGTTCCGGATTTCTAGAGTGCTACTGAACAGAGACGGCATTAAAGAAAGGCTTTTCTTTGTCACGGTATCTGCGCTATTTGTGGTTAATCAGTCTTGCACATGGTTGCCAGCATGTAGGAGGTCTTAATTTTCTTTCTATAGTAGCAGACTTGAAATGAATGCTGTTAATGGAAGGAAAATTATTCTAACTTACACAGAGTTCTCGGAGTGCAAACTAAGCCTCTTTAATGTTGAAAACAGACTTTTTAAAAAATAATTAGACAGCAGAAATCTTAAATAATCAGTTCTCCTTATGGTCTCTTCTCAGGAATAGCAGGATATTGTTTAGTCCAGTCTTATTTCCTATTTTCACGTCCCTCTCGCTGTGTAAATACCGGACACTTTCCTGTAGATGATTTTGTTTAGTCTTCTGCTGTGCTGAAGGTCTCCTCTTGCTAAGAAACAGGCCATGAGTGGATCATGTAGAGCCCTGGTTTTCAACTGATGGATCAAAAAAATGGATCAGCAGGATCGCGTATAAGCTTAAAGCAAATAATAAAATGCAACTGTCTAGAATAGCGAAATGTAAATAGACTTATTATCTAATTAAATCTTCTTATATATTTTGTTGTTTATGTCAAAGGCTGGATGTCTAATCAAACTAGTCTCAAAAAAAAAAAAAAAACATGACCTAGACTACATGGAATTTGAGTTCACTTACAATGAGGATAAACATAGTTTGTGCCGACCACTGTGTTTTGTTGTTGTTGGCTCTCAAGAGAACGAAACCATCAAAATTCAATTTTGTACAACAAACAATTTTGGGTCGCCATTTGATGTCCGATTTTAAACTGGGTCTTGAAACAAAACCAGTTGAGAACCATTGATGCAGACCTTACTGAAGAAGATCTGTAAGGCCACAAGCATTATTGGGGATTTGAAGTTGAAGCCTTAAAAGCATTAAGTGTAAATGTGTAATTTTTTTCAAACTTTTTTTCTGAAAAAAACAAAAAGTTTCACTTTCTTTTTTTCAAACATGGTGCTCTATAAACTAGATTAACCACATCAATCATCTCCTGACTCCTGACTTTCAACTCAACCTTCAGGCTTGGGTTCCTCTCAGCTTCAGATCCACTGTTGCATCAGTGAATTACTGTGAATTTTTTTTTTATATTTTTCTAAATAAAAATTTATGAAGGAAATTTGAGTAAAATAATCATAATCATATCTAATTATTGCACATTACTGGATTTGAATCAGATTGGACCCTGCCTCTGATGATATGAATTGTACCTTATATCCAAATTACTTCTTTATCTCAGATGTTAACTTCCTGTCTCTCAGCAGGGCGAGCCCGGAGCGCAAGGACCACCGGGACCTCCTGGCCCCCCAGGGCCTCCAGGGACTCCTGGCCTAACTGGTGGTAGTGGGCCCCCAGTAAGTCACTGAAAATCATCTGCATCAGGAAATGTTTTCTTCAAAACTTATGCTTGTTGTTAATCAAATGTGTTACATGGTTTTCCGGAATAAATAATTCTGATTCTTCATTTATGGGATTATGCAGTTAGAAATTTTTTTTGGCATAATAACCATTATAATGTAAAATGTATAATGTAAAATCCCAGGCCAGTGTCTCAGTCCATAACACTGTAGCCTTTTTCTCATATAATAATAATAGTAATAATAATAATAATTTTTATTTATTTATTTACTGGATAATGTACAGCATTTTTTATTTTTTTATTTTTAGCAAAATAACCCCCTTTGTGTTATGTGTGATTATGGGTGCACATTCCTGCATTTCTGTTTTTAACATTTGCATTGTGTGTGTTTTAACTATCTACCTTCTCATTTTTGGCATAGGGTAAACCCGGAGAACCTGGAAAACCTGGAAAAGACCCAAGGGTGAGTGTTTGAATACATGTGTTTTGATCCTTACCTTCCTAATACGGATACTTGACATTAAGTGAAATAAACTCAGAAGTCTGTAATGCTCCATGACAATGTAATCTTCAAACTGAAAGTACGTTTGACACAGATACTTGACATTATTTGACATGAAATCACAAGTCTGTAATGTTTCACATGACAATTTAATCTTCAAACTGAAAGTCTGTTTCTATTTCTTTCATTTGTAGATGCTACCGGGGCTGAAGGTAAGCTTGAAAAGCACACAGCTGTCCAGCTGCTCTGCAATGATAGTATTTTCCACAGGCGAGTCATAAACAGGCTCACATGAAGTTCACACACAGTTCAACAGCCTACAGGGTGGGTCTGCTCTGTCGTTGCCAGTACAGAAGGGGTGGATACGCCATAATTGATTATCCATGTTGCTGTTGGATAAGTATGTATTTCCCCTGATGCGTTAATTGCCACTGAGTTAAGACTTTTTTGGAATTTTAATTGTACTCCATTTAGAAGCACTAGTCCCTTATAGAAGCACATTTCAGCTCTCTATAAAGATTGTCTGCCAGTCTATATAACAGCTGTAACTAGAGGCTTTCTCCTTTGGACATGAAGTTCCCGATAAAGGAATACCGATCTGCTTATTACCCGTTTTACAACTGGATAGCTCTGAGTATATGAAACAAATAAAAAGACTTCTTGATAAAAGCCAAAGAGGTCTTTGAGATCTTTGATTGTTTTTGCTTTTTTTATAGGGTGAACCTGGAGTACCTGGACATAAGGTGAGTGTCTACCAAAGTACTGTACGTGAGCAGACTTTTATTGTTTGTGTTATGCGAAAAGCCATTCGTCAAATCCCACATTTTAGGACTAGAAATTTGGCACTGCTGTTGATTGCTTAAACAAAACAGTTAGAAAAGGATCCTTCTTCTCAGAGGAAACTTCAGGAATTAAGCTGAACTGTGAGGGAGGGATGTATCAATTAATCATTCAACAGAGTGATTGAAAACCACTAAGCTACAGGGCAGAGCCCTGAATGTGAGGCTCATCAATCGCCATGCTTGATGAAGAGTTTCAAAGTGGAAAAAGAAACTTGGCACATCACTTCAAGTCATGCTAGAGTACAGATAAAATATTAGTGGATTAGAGAGAACACAATTCATTGAGTCAAACTCCATTTTTCTTTCTGCATGGCCATCGTTCTCTAACCGATTTTGTCCTTATCTCTCAGGGTGATCGTGGTGACGCTGGTCCAAGTGGACCTGAAGGCCCCAAGGTAGGAATCTGTAACCTTTGACTGGTTTAAGTAGCTTAAATAATTAACCTGCTCCACAGGTCATCCATCACTTCTGGGTCAACTCATTACATAATCCCAACACAGAGGGTAACTTCAGATTGACAGGGCCCTTTGAGTCAGATTCAGAGCTTACTAGTTTTCTCCAGTGTGTTATTGTGTCAATCAAGTCTTGAAGTTTGTGAAAGATGTAAGAAACACAGACGTATTCAGATTGCATTGCTTCCGTCTTTAATCAGGCTTTCAACAAAAAAGGGTGCGATTTTATCAAGGTGTGACATTAGATACCCAAATCATATAGTTTTGGTTAAGCCAGTGTGACGGCACCTTTGTTGTTTGGGTTACAAACTAAATACTATTGGAGCACTAGAGGAATTGCTCAAAGTACCGGGGGCTGCTGATAACAGCATCTGTTTGGGGTTTTACTGTCTTCCCCTTGAGCAATGTGCTTAACTCTAAAGTCACTGAGTGCATTACCCCTGAGGTAATGAAAGATTGAATTAAGATAGTAAATGGGGCTTAGTGTAATGCTAAGAAAAGCACAGAATATACAACAGTAAGTTTCTCTTTTTATGATGTTCATGAAAGAGGTCTCTTATGCTCACTAAGAATGCATCTATTTCCTCAAAAATACATTAAAAACAGTAATATGTTACACTCTAAAAAAAATGCTGGGTTGTTTCAACCCAATTTTGGGTCAAATATGGACTAACCCAACTTTTTGGGTTAAAAATTTAATGTAAAAATTTAACCCAACAGCTGGGTTAGTCCGTATTTTACCCAAAATTGGGTTGAAACAACCCAGCATTTTTTTAGAGTGTATTATTAGATTATTAATATGTTATTATAAATATTATTACAATTTCTATTTTAATATATTTTAAAATGTAATTTATTCCTGTGATGAAAAGCTGAATTTTCAGTAACTCCAGTCTTCAGTGTCACATGGTCCTTCAGAAATCATTCTAATATGCTGATTTCTTTATTATCAATATTTTTGTGGAAACCATGATACATTTTTTTCTTTTTCTATTCTTTGATGAATAAAAAGTTCAAAAGAACACTTATTTAAAAAATAAATAACATTATAAATATCTTTACTGTCACTTTTGGTTAATTTAATGCACCTTTCTGAATAAAAAAATATTAATTTCTTTAAAAAAACAAAGTACTGACCCCAAACTTAACCTGAACTTTTACACATTTTCATTTTTGTTTCCTGCACACTCTTTCCAATCTTTCCACCTCATTCCACACTTGTTTCCAGAACAGAACAGTGGGTCAAACAGCTTAGCCTATGTGCAGTTATAAGCATGTTGATTGACACTTTGTGAGGAATACATGTTGGCATGAAAACCACATGTAATTTTTTCCACGTGAAATTGAATTTGCTTTGCTTTGATACAACCTATATAGTTCGTAATCTTGGATTTGTGTTACGCTTTTACACATGTGAACTCTGGAACAACCTACAGATCCATTCCCTTCCAAATCTACCTTTGTGAACTTGAGCTTTCTTCCATCAGCCACGAAGTTCAGGTCCAACGCACGCACCCAGTCGATAGCTAAAGCTAGATTGATAGTAAACATGTCATACAGTGAGCTTATGGAAAATTCCTCTATACAAGAAACTGAAGTAGCACTGTGTTTGTTACGTTTACATTCAATCTCATTTTAGCTCAGGTGAAATCTTTTGTGCAATGCAGAGAAGCAGTTGTTTTGCACAACTGCACCACCTTCTGGATATTAACAGGCGCTGCGCTCATGAATCCTCACAAAACTGGAGATTTATAGAGGGAGGCTAAAATGTGTTCTCCCCTGTGAGCTGAGGTTGTCTCCTGTCTGGCCTCTCATTTCTGCTCGGAAAAGAGACATCTTTACATTCATCTGTGAGAGAGGCGAAGGGCCAAGTCAATGGCTTTACAATTAAAAGGTTAAAATCAGAGGAGACACGTTATTTGGCACATTACCAACACAATTAATCAACAGCTGACTTTGCCTTCCTCCCACGAGACTTTATTTCTGAAAAATTACTGTCTGTCGCCTCCATGGATGTTTAGCTATTTACTCAGCACTGCCAAGCCGTACGGCACTGAATATGACAGAACAGAAATGTTTACTCAAAATAATTCCTCCACTAAACGGGAGACTGAATGGGTTGTTTAGATAAATGTTGTTGTGAACTGAAACTCTGCTGACTTTAATGTTGCCCTGTTGCTATGATAGATGTAAATTAGTTGTGTTAGACCTAGGAAAAGCAGGTCAGCATTACCTTTTGATTTATTTGAAGCTTTCATTTTGCATTTCATAGCATATTGATCACTTTGTTTGTTGTGTTTCTCTTTAGGGAATTAAAGGAGATGAAGGAATAAAGGTAAGGAACACCTTTGGTTCTTGTTATTGCTGTTTTTACTGTTTTTTTAAATAATGGTTTGAAGTTTAAAAGCATTGTGAGTTATTTTGTTGATGTTAAAATGCTTTCATCTGTAAGTAACCTGTTTGTAGGTTGATTGCCCGTCTTTATGGTGCTATCAAAACATTGATGTGTTTGTTTGATCTTGACCAGCTCAACATAGCAACATTGACTCAACCAATAGCATGAGTTTGGGGGTGGAGCTATTTGTTTGATCGGCCAATGGCCAGTTGCGTGTGGTGATGCATAAATTCACACTTCACCTTTACATTTATTGCTATTCTGTGTATGGAAATCTCAAATTTGCATTCAATTTTGATTATCACATCATTTTTTACATTTACTAAAGTCAGACAGATCTGTGGTTTGTTAGATTCCAATCTGCATCTTGAAGGAGCAGTGTTCTATAGAGAGTAAATCTAAACATCTGAAGATTTATGTTTGTATGACTGTATCACGTCTGAAGCATTGCTCCTAGTAAAGACATGCATCTGCTGGAGTGCTTACACTGTTTCTCACTGGGGAGACGTTTGCCCTCTAAACAGGAGTGGGACGCACGTAAAGTTTACACCTGCTGATGCACAAATAGTCCCTATAGGATACAGCTATTCCGACTGCCGAGTGTTGTCCTGTAAAGCCAGCAGTGATAGATGAGCAGAGCCTCAATGAACTCATCTGTGTGGACTGGCCAGGGAAAACACAGGGTGTGATGTCTTAAAAGGGTCATATCAGGAGGAAGCCAATTTTTCTTGATCTTTTGAAATGAAAGAGTATGTCCAATGTATTATTATGAAAATATACTGTAACTTTCAGAACTCAAAACTTGCTTCTCTGTCCAAAAAGAGCATTTACAGAAACTAAACTGAAGCTAAACAGCTTAAAGGCACAAAATTAAATTAAATTAAAGTAAATTAATTAATTATAAATACATACATACATACATACATACATACATACATACATACATACATACATACATACATACATACATACATACATACATACATACATACATACATACATACATGCATGCATGCATACATACATAAATAAAGACTATTTCTGGTGTGAGTATTTCATTAAATGACTAACTGGTCATATGTAAACAGGCTTCAAGGAAAAAATATGACTCCATTAAAGACGTCATGAAATCAAAATATTTTTTAAATATTTTTTAAATGTCTGTTATCTTTGATACCATCTATACTGTCAACATCTACATCTGTATCTTCTAAAATTAGCTTTTAGCATACAGTATATACATTTAAATTAAGAAAACAACTCATCCCGCACTACGCACTCTTTTTTTAAATGAAAGTTAGAAATGTTATCTTAGCAACTGAAATAAATAAGTTAAAGTACTAAAATTACTAAAACTAAAACATTTAAACTAAATATTTAAAACTAAATAGAAAAATGGCAAAAACATGTAACAACATTACTAAAAAAAAAAAACTTTAATTACTAAAACTTCAAATTAAAACAAATTTAATTTAAAAATTAATTAAAAATTAATCTGTCTAGCAAATTGCATATTATGCTGTCTAGCAAATTGCATATTATGTCCTGCCCAAACCTGTTTCAGTAGAAACTACGACAGCACAGGAAAGAAAACTGTGGTTTCCAAACAATTTCATGGGGTGTTTAATAAACCGTGCGTTCAGACGAGAGAGGAAGCAGAGGCTTGAGTCCATGGGCCAGACATCTTATGTGAACTCTGTCTCACAGAAATCCTTTACTAGCCTGAGTTTGATGGAATTTTCATTTCCTCTGCACATCCCGCCGCCTCCTCCCGACCATCCTGTAGAGCTTCATAGTGAAACGTCCTGATGCTCACAGGATCAGAGGATTACTCTAGATCATCATCTTTATCGATTTATTGTTTCTGGCTTCTTAATTCAGAGTGTGCCAGAAAAAAAAGTCTTTCTCATCTCATGACTTTGTTTGGGATCACATGTCGCATGTCTGCATATGTGCTCCGGTTGGCCTCCAGCAGTTTGTGTGTGTTTGTGGTGTGTGTGTGTGTGTGTGTGTGTGTGTGTGTTGCACTGTTGAAGATATCCCCATCTGTGCATTTATGTAGGGTGAACCAGGGATGGATGGGCAAAGAGGAGAGAAGGGGGAGAAGGTATTCTGCTTGAGAAATGCAGTTTGTTGTGCATTTAACGTTGTTTTTTTTTTGTTTGTTTTTTTTTTGTATGTGTGTAAAAAGCTAAAATCTAACTATTGTAATTTGTGCATGATCAGCTAAATTCTGAAACATTTTAGATACACTACCAAAAGTTTGGAAATATTTATATTTTTTATGTTTTTGAAAGATGTCTCCTATTCGCATCAAAGCTGCATTTTTTTAAATAAAAAATACAGTAAAACAGTAATATTGTAAAATATTATTGCAATTTTAAATAACTGTTTTCTCTTTGAATATAATGTAATTTTTTATAATGTAATTTATTCCTGTAATGCAAAGCTCTATTTTCAGCATCATTACTCCAGTCTTCAGTGTCACATGATCCTCCAGCAAGCATTCTAATATGCTGATTTACTGCTCGGTTTTCATCAATTTATATTTGGGCTTAATTATTAATATTGATTCTCATTACTATTAATGTGGAAAGCTGATTAATGTTTTATATTTATATTAATGTCTTAATATTTTTGTGGAAACCATGACTTTTTTTCAGGATTAATTGATGAATAGTATGTTCAATGAACAGCATTTATTTGAAATATAAGTATTTTGCAACATTAATAATGTCTTTGGCAGTTTTGATTAATTAAATGCATCCCTGCTGTATGAAAGTATTAATTTATGTTTTCTTTTCAGTGGTGACGTCAATTTTCACAAAAATATTCAGCAGCACTGTTTTCAACATTGATAATAATTAGAAATGTTTCTCGAGCAGCAAATCAGCATATTAGAATGATTTCTGAAGGATCATGTGACACTGAAGACTGGAATAATAATGCTGAAAATTCAGCTTTGCATCACAGGAACAAATTACGTTTTAAAATATATTCAAACAAAAAAACAGTTATTTTAAATTGTAAGAATATTTCACAATATTTGTGTATTTACTGCATTTTTGGTCAAACAAATGCAGCCTTGGTGAACATAAGAAACTTCTTTTAAAAAAAACAATTATTCCAAAGCACTATAAAAGAGCCTTGAGGTTGAGACCTATAGTGGACAGTAAGATTTGGACCATTCATCACACAGAGAGTCAATATTGACAGAATTTTCATTTTCGAGTGAAAGATTCCTTTAAGTCAGCCCTAAATGTACAGTACATTCCTATAATTCATCCACCCTCATTGACTCGACACCACTGGTAGACACCGGCTTACGTTACCAAAGCGAGGACTCGCAAGGGCCGAGGGCAGGACAAATGCTTTGCAACTGAAACCAGGATGTGCACAAAGACATATGACTCAGTCCTGGAGTCATGCCGAGAGACCAGAGGGATTGCACGCTAAGAGAAAAACAGGCCGCAAGCTCAAGACATTCCCTACTTCCTTCATTTGAGCACCTGTGCGTCTGATTTACAGGCCTCTAACCCTGCTGTTTGTGGAGAGTCCCCTGTTACACACTGCTTGATGGACTTAGCACACTTATTTTTGCAACCTGCCGTTGTCCCTGTCAAACATGTGCTGCCATACTCTTCAATTGTTAGGTCTGTTGTCGTGACAGTGCTTTGTGTTGCTGCATTCGAGTGCTGTGTTTAAATATATGAATGTTTTCATCATCAGACTCAGCAGACATACCATCTGTGGAGCTGACAGATGAATAAGCACATCTGCAGCAGTGCTATATTTAGTATTTTTTATACATTTATATATATACAACTTGACCACAGACTCTAATTGAATGCAGAAAATTTTTTGTGTGGGTTTGGGGTTGAAGGACGGTTTGTTTGAAGACCGGCTATTGCTTGTTTTAATATATTGGAATGTAAATAACACGATGCACTATTATTTCAAAAGACTGGGATGAGTAAGATATTTTTTTGATGTTTTTGAAAATCTCTTATGCTCACCAAGTCTGCAATTATTTGATAAAAATTCTGTAAAAAAAATCTGAAATATTATTACAATTAAAAATAACCGCTTTCTAGTTTAATGTATTTTAAAATGTAATTTATTCCTGTGATGCAAAGCTGAATTTTCAACATCATTACTCCAGTCTTCAGTGTCACATGATTCTTCAGAAATCATTCTAATATGCTGATTTGCTGCTCAAGAAACGTTATTTTTCTTTTTAACTAGTATTATCATTAACATTTTAGAATAGTATTAAAGTCATCAAAACTATGAAATAATGGAAATTATATAGCGACCAAAAAATGTTAAACAAAACTGTATTAAAAGTGACTATATTTGAGCTTTGTCTGCATTTCAGCTCTGCTCAACTGACTTAATGAGGTGCATCCTGGGATACGTTTTAAACAGAATTGGAGTTCACATCTGCAGTATGATGCACACTTGTTGCTTTGGCATCTATATTTGCTCCAATCCATGCATTAAAAGACTTTTAATTGTTAGTTTCATATGTAGGCACAATTTTTGTTTGTCTAGAGTGCTTATTTGAAGCATTTCAGCCTAATAATGTATATAATGTACAATAAGTTTTAAAGATCATGAGAAACAGATTTAGTCCGGTGTGTCCAGACATTTAACTGGTATTGTATACACACAGTATTTAACAATGGACGTCATCACTTTACTATGGTATCGCCACAGTGCCTTTTAGTTGGAGAAACTGCTGTCTTTCCTCAAACACATCTGTCTCTGTCATTGATAGACAGTATTGGGTTTTGTGTAGTGAAAACCAGTGAAAATTTATGAGATAAAAGGGAGATAAGAAAACGCTAAATTAACTCCTTTTACTCCTGCAGCCAGCAGCGGGTGAGCCTCATCTGTATTCAGTGAGGCTGTTAAAGACTGTCTGCGTTTCTCTCCAATGGGAAAAAAATGTAACACACATTTAAAATAAAAATCAAGCATGTACAAACACAGTGAAAGACAGATACTCATGTATCACATGTGATTCCTCTGCTATTAGACTCTTATGTCAAGTAGGAATGAGAGATGATGGCGTGACATGAATTTGAAGTGCAGCACCTCAGAGATCAAATGAGAACCGCTTTGTTTCGTTCTCTTTGACATTGGCTCTCAAAACTTCTCAGTTGCACACTCCCCTCCAGACCAGGATTGATAAAACAGAGAACCCAAGGGCTATTAAAGCAATAAGTCAGGAGAATCCATGCATTACAGTGATTTTACAGTGAGTTTTTATGTGCTACATGTGGCCACAACAGAATAAATGACTGCAAAATGTCATTTTCTTTATATGAAATTTTCTCCACACCAATACTTTAATTTGAAGTACATTAATTCGAGGCAAAATACATTAATTTGAAGTAAAATTATTTAAGTACAGTCATTTTAGGTCAGTAGGATATTTTTTTGTTGTTGTTGTTGTTTGAGCAAGGATGCATGAAATTAATAAAAGGTGACAGTAAAGGCATTGAAATCGTTATAGAAAAGTTCCATTTAAAATAAATCAAAGAATCCTGAAAAATTGTATCATTGTATCTAAAATGGTTTTCAACATTGATAATAAAAAAATGTTTCTTGAGCAGCAAATCAGCATATTAGAATGATTTCTGAAGGATTATGTGACACTGAAGACTGGAGTAATGATGCTGAAAATTCAGCTTTGCATCACAGGAATAAATTACATTTTAAAATATATTAAAATGGTAAACAGTTATTTTAAATTGTAATAACATCTCACAATATTTACTGTATTTTTATGAAATAAATGTAGCCTTGGTGAATATTCTTTACAAAATGTTGGATTCAGATTATGCTATTATTCTTTCTGCTGCTAAAAAATGACACTGTGTCTTTAAGACTCAGAACTAAATTTTTTTATAGTTGTTTTTCTCTTCATACAAGGAGCCTTTGTGCAGTATATGATGCATGTTGATGTATATAAATGGAACTTATTAGGTTTAGTTTGGAAATTCCATTCATCTGTTTTCTCTTTATACCTCGGGCCAAGCATGTATACCATGCTCTCGTATTTCATAGGAGCCAAAGTAAGTCATTACTTATTACAAACCATCCTGAAGGAATCAAGTTTGTCAGCAAAGAATGCAGCCACTTCACCTCAGTGCTGATGACGGTTCTCTTCACCTTCCCAGAGTTCCCCTCAACTCCAAAGGCTCCGTCCTCATCGTTTTTAGCCTGAAGATTAGCAGTCCCATAAATCACTTGCAGCCCTTGTCAGTCCACACACTATAGCCTCTGCGTCACCAAGCGCCATTCGCTCTAAAATAGAAGCGGACGGGGTTGACGATGGGCAGAGGAGCCTGTAATGGAATGGTGCGAGTTGATTGGAAATGAAGAAGATCAAAGAGACTTCCTGTTTTCAGCATGGGTCCAAGAAGTCTCTCTTTCATGATTAAAGTGATCAACAATCATTGCACCGTTCCATTCCCTTAACGGGACGGTAACATGAAGTCGGGCTCTTTCATCTACTGGGAACACGGATAAACTCTCATACGACTCTCTGCCTGCCGTCTGTTGTAGTCCCTGATTGGACAGAGTTTATGAAGGCAGCTGAGTATGACAAGCAGTCTTGTCTCAGGCCCAAAAGCACACTAGAGTGCCTTGGATCATTAATACCCCCTCAAACCACACACATATGGCGTCTGGCTCTCTTGATAAAACCTGCAGCTCTCTCCAAGATCTGACCACTGCTGCACCTGTCAAAGCGGGTTATGCTACGCTAGGCTCTGCCACCTGCCCCCTGCTCAGACTCACTGGAGTCTTCATGCCATCTTTGACCTCTGCCCTCAACTGCCTGCTGTCTGGCCGCCAGTCTCCAAATGGCATGCGTTGTTTTCTGTAGAGGCTTTCTGGACATGTTGTAAAACACTTCTCTTGTGGCACTACCGTGTAATGTAGTCAGGCCCGGATTAATACAGTGTAGATTTTTTTTTTTTTTTAATTAAAAATAGAATAAGAACAGGTAGAATAAGAAGAACAAGTTACCAATCAAAAGAAATCAATATTAACAAAATCAGTTTCCACTACAAAAGTGGCACAGAAGAACACAAAACTGGCATGTAGGTAAATTTACAGTCATTTTACAGTCATTTTACAGAGGCTCAGAGGTGGCATGGATGTTTTAAATTCATAATAATGTAGTGAGATTCATGTTTTAAATATAAAATTTGGAATATAGAACTATTGTTTGATTGGAATGATTTAAATAACTTAAATGACACTTTAAAAATAAAAATAAAACTGCCACAAGGTGGCGGCAAGTCACTGATTTTACCACTGAATCGTTCATTCAATTGATTCGTTTGAACAGCTGATTCATTCAGGAACAAAGCAAGTGACTGTCTTAATGAATGGGTAATTGAATCATCAACTCACTAGATTCATTTAAAAACGCAGGTTCATTCATAAACAAAACACCACTGTGTTTTGAATGGAGATTCGGCTCAGCTGTGACTGTTTGAAACTATTTTGTTGACAAAATATCAGGCAATATTGTTAAAGTCATACAATGTACGTCACTTATTAACTTTGTTTATTTGACTGCTGTATTAATTTAATATCACATTTGCAAACTCCCTTATTAATCTTTAAAAGCTGTCACTTCAGTTCATCGTGATCTCAAAGCTCCATTATAATCAATGAAGCTCCCTACACTGCACAACAAATCTCTTTATTACACCTTGTCTATCCTTTGTTTGTTATAAGGAGAGGATTTGTGAGCTTGCATAACTCAGAAATCAACAAAACTACAGTATTTTGAGCAGTGAGCGAATTCTGATTAACATTGCATTCAAGGAGTCAACATACTGTATGTCTGCGATAAATTACTCAACGCTGCAAAAACACATAGAAATCTTTGAAGCTCCTCTGAGGGCAAACACAAATAATGTAGCCTATACTGATCGGGTCAGTCGCACAGGTGCTCCTAAATATGTTTTGATAGTCGCACACAGTACTTTTCAATCGCAAATGTGACTAAAATGGTCGCACTGTATAGCCCTGGCTATGTGTCGTGATATTTTCTCTCTTTTTTTTAATATACGTTTCACACAACCGCTAAGCTGATGCTGCCTGTCCGTTGTGAATTTAATATTATAAATCAGCGGGCTGGACTCTGACTGGGGGGAGGGGGCAAATACACTGTGACCTGACCCATTCTCAATTCTTTATATGCATATATTTTATATTTTTTAAGTATATATTGATATACTTACTTATTCTCCCCCAAAATGCTTCTTTTTATGAAATGTGTTAAGTTAGTATTGCATTCCTTTTCTCACTAAAGCTAAATGAAAATCTCTTTCGTCCAGTGGAATTGCTATGCTTGGCTAGCAGACATTTCATTCATTAAAAATACATTGGAAACGTATATTTTATTTGGAAACGCTGCACTGAAACAGCATTTTTAAAACATACATTTTAGGGTGTTCACACATACTCTATTACACTTGTATACCCCTATTTCTTACAGCAAGAGAGCTTTAAAATAGATCAAAAATAATAATGTATATATAATTTGAATAATACAAAAATAAATAATTAAAATATAAATTCATAGAAATTATTTGGTATGTAGAAAAGGCATATTATTTGGAAAAGTAACTGATATTTTGGTGTAAATTTAAATTGTATTCAATTAAATGGTATTCTGTTACTTTACTAACTGCGTAACAAGCAAGTCCCAGCACTGCTGGTTAAGATAGTTAAAGGCACAGTTCACCCAAAAATGAAAGTTGTCATAATTTCTTGACTTTCTTTCTTCTGCTGAATTTAAAAGAAGGTATTTTGAGTTTTTTTTTTTTTTTTTTTTTTGTCCATAAAATGGAAGTTAATGGGAACCGAACAGACTGTCCTCCTCCAAAAAATTACCCTATATGTTATTTGTGCCAGCACCTTATTATGACCTATATTTACGTTTTAAAGTTAAGCACCCTCTAGCGGGTGTAAAAATAATGACAGTGTCGTGTTACGTCTGTCGTCATGAAATGACGTCTGACTGTTATTACCAATCAAAATGAGTGTTCATTTAAAAGCAATGTCTGGATTTTTTTCACGGTCCAACCCGATCTCATGGCAATTCGTACGTATATTACTAGGTGGCTAATTCGTACAAATTCTTACGCATGACCACACCTAACCCCGCCCCTAAACCTACCCTCACAGAAATCATGCAAAATCATTATGTTTTAGTGCATATATATTTTATGTTCACATGTGTTCCTTGGGATCGAACCCATGATCACATGATTGCATATCATTGTATAACGCAATGCTCTACCAACTGAGCTGCACTAAACCTAAATAATGATGCAGAAAAAGGGGTACAATGCATTAATATTTATTAAGTGTCTCATTGTCGATAGGGGCGCAAATTTAATAAACGCTCCTATGGGTCGTATTTCAGCGAAGTGACAAACGACCTAGACGGGTGTATTGGTTGGAGGACATGTTGGAACCCAAACTGTTGGTTACCAGCGTTCTTCAAAATATATATTTTTTTGTGTTCAGCAAAAGAAAATAAGTCATACGAGTTTGGAACGACATGTGGATGAATAAACGAAAACAGAATTTTCATTTTGGGTGAACTGTAGCTTTAATAATCCAGCATCCAAAGCTCAAAATACAGTCCAATGGTGAGCAGATGTGCTTGGAAATACAGTACTCATTTGTCATCATGTCTAACAATCTGCTTAAGTGAAATTCTTTCAGTGGTGTTTTGCTTGCATTATGAGTGTGATCTTTGGTTTTGGCTCGTGGATGTGACTGTTTAATTATTGAAAAGATGAGTAATTAATGCTGATTTTGCAGGGTGAGCTAGGGATGCCTGGAATGCCTGGGAAACAAGGAGTGAAGGTAGTTCACTTCTACTGCAGCCTCTATCCATCCCCATTTATTTATAATGAACTATCCTTTTTTCCCAGAACCCTGCATGTTGTTCCAGAAGCATTCCACTGCTAAAACGCTCAGTCTTATCTGTTATGATTGTACGTAAAGCTGCTTTCACACCAGAGCGTGATTAATAGCTCATTATACAGGCATCTCACATATAAGTGTCTCACCTTCTGACACTGTAACGTGGCGTCTGAGACTTGAGGAATGAGATGGCAGGAGAAAGACGGATGGTGCCACTAGCAGTCAGACCCCCCAGCCACCCTCGACCTCGATGGGTCGAGTGTCCGCATGCAGCCGCAGCTGTGTCTGTAGATCACTGCCTTCATGTCTGCTCATTAGTCTGAGATAACAGACATGAATTAAATAGCTGTCATGTGCTCTTTACTATTAATAACAAACCAATTGTGGGCCGGCTCATTGCAGCACTGCTAGTGATCAGCTATTTGCGTGCCTGGAGAGCAAAAACTTCGACATACCAATCTAAATATTGATACCAGCGCGTGCTGTCTAATTGCTTCAATAGAAATTATGACATCTGATAGACCCTTGAGGGTTTACGATCGACATAAACAGTGTTTGTCTAAATAATTACTGAGATTAATCTTCAGTTGAAATTACGAATGACTTTTTCAGCCAAAATATATGATGCTGATTCCTTTGTTGATTTTCAAAGGTCAGCATTTGAGGACATGTTTAGGTCTATTCTCATTGTTTTCCTCTTCTCTCTTTTTGTTTTTCCTAATGTTGACGTCTTGCACCCTTCAGGGAGAGCCTGGTTTCCCAGGTGCCCCTGGACGAAAGGTAAAGGCCTGGTTTGGAGTGGTTGTGTCTTTAATACATGATCATGTGATATTTTTAAAGTAATGGAGATTTTTCTGTTGCTATGAAGGGTCAGGCAGGTGTTTCTGGTATCCCTGGAAAACGGGGCTACAAGGTACACCCGAATGTGTGCTGTGGCAGTTTCTTGCTTAAGTGCTTGTTCTGATATTGGGCTTAAGCTCAGTTTTTGTATGGCTTTCTTCCGTGGAACACAATGTTTAACGTTTGGAGAATTTTTGGCAATTCTTCAAATTTAATGATATTGTCAAGCTTCAAAATGACAAAATAAAGCACCATAAAAGTGGTCCATACAAATCATGCACCTGACTCCACCAACTTAACAGTTTTATTTTATGTAGTATTATAGTATTTATTCATATTTTGAATTAGCGTTTGAATTTGAATTTTGAATTTGAATCATATTTGAATTTTGTTGTCCTGTAAATTTAAATGTAAGTTCTGGTAAAATTTGCTTTTGTCATTTTTATTATTATTTATATTTTAAATTAGTGTGAATGCATTCTTATTTTTTACTTTTAGTACTTTTTTTGTCATTTCTAATTTAAGTTTTTTATCTAACAGTAGTAAAAGAATGGCCATATATATATATATATATATATATATATATATATATATTTCACCTTTAGTGTTCCACAAAAAAATGAAAGGGTTTAGATTAAAAAGATGCTGAATAAAAATATTTTTTGGTGAATTGCACTGATTTGACTTTAATTACACATGCATGTCTAAAAGACTTCTGTGAAGTGGTGACGTGACTGTCTGCACTCAATTCTGTTTGTTTTTGGTGTCAAAATGTATCAGTTTCATTAAATTTTCATATATTACTCTGTCTATACTGAAGCTTAACAATGTGAAATTATTACATTGTGGTTTCACTAGACTTTGTGTACCATTTATTTTCATATGCACATGCAAGTGAGCATTAAATCTGCATGGTTTGCAGTGCTGCAGGCAATGGAAGAAGACAGTCTGTTGTAACATTTTTAATGTGTTAATTGTTATGATTTAATTAGTGTTTCTGCAAAACAGAAGCCCTAGAAAATGACCTCATATTCTGCGGCCCATATTTGTTGTATTTCAGTGACCACACCTTTATTCTCGCTCCCTCTGTTTAAGTACTGCAGCTGTGGTGAATTAAAGATGTCAGCTGTAATGCTTCAAAAGGAAATAGGAACAAGATGCACACACTACAATGTTTTATATGCCTTCGTTATATAGGGATGCATCTTGAATCTTTGAATCAATCAAGTCATGGTTAACCTCTAGATTGTTGTTTATTGCTAGGGAGAGAAAGGTGAGCCTAGTGCTGCAGGAACTGGCATTAAAGGAGAACCAGGTGCCCCAGGACAGCCAGGACAAGCTGGACCCAAGGTACCTACC
Source organism: Spinibarbus caldwelli (assembly GCA_039654775.1). Lineage (NCBI taxonomy): Eukaryota > Metazoa > Chordata > Actinopteri > Cypriniformes > Cyprinidae > Spinibarbus > Spinibarbus caldwelli. The sequence continues at coordinate 24,170,669 of CM077243.1, forward strand.
CTTCATTCTACACCTTATATCCGCTGCTGAATTTCTTTCTTGATGTGGTGTGACGTGCAGACTAATAAAATAAGCTCATGGTTTAGTCAGAATTGAATTTCAACTTTCATTGTTGCATGTCTTTTCATAGGGTGAGAAAGGCGATCAAGGCATAAAGGTCAGCAACTGACATTTTATTATTATAAAAAAAAAAAAAAAAATGAGTCCTTGTTCATCGCAACTCTACATGACCTTGTATGATTGTTATATTTTAAAAATGTCCTTGGAGAAAATAGCATAATTCATGTTTTTGTCTTGTAGGGTGACCCAGGCCAGGAAGGCCCATCTGGACCAAGGGTGAGTAGAGACCATGTGTCACTTACAGAGAAAATAATGCAAACAAGTCACCAAATTTGTTTAGCAGTGTGATATGAATGGCTGATATCAGAAATAATGATATATATTAATTGATTGTTTCCCCAACGCTCGACAGGGTCCACCAGGTCCGACCGGGGAGCCAGGAAAATCTTTAATTAACAACAATGAAAATGTATGTCTTTATTTTTGATGTAAACAAATTTCTTTAATTTGGTTATGATTTAGTTATAGTGCATATTCACTTCTCTGCCTCGTATAACAGCTTCAATAGATTTATTTGTATTATGTGAAGGCACTAATTTTATTTTATTTTTCAGGATATTCGCAATGTGCATTTAATGGTAAGTGTCACTCTTTGTTGTGAAAAAGTATTTATTGGGAAACTGGGTAACTTGATATTGTTTGCGTATTTGAGAACAGATGAACAGACAACTACTTTCAGATGTTTAAGTATATATTATTTTCATTTTAGGGCCCTCCTGGTTTGCCTGGGCCTCCAGGGCTTCCTGGCACCCCCGGTTTGAAGGTAGCTGACCAACTTCTCTCATTTTTACCCTTTCTGTCCTTGGTGTATAACATTAGGAGAATTTTAGATTATATTCATATAAAATTCTGGTGAGATCTGAGGAAGTTTTTAAGCAGCATGCATACCGTGATTTAAGACATGTCACATGATTTGCATTAAACATAAAAAAAAATTTCTCAGGGTGATGTTGGACTTCCAGGTCCCCCTGGTCTTGATGGGGAAAAGGTAAATAATAATTAATTTTACTATAAATTAAACACCTTTTAGCCACTGCCATTAGTCCATTGTTGGATGCATTTACACATCTCTCAATCCTTCATAATGCTGAGTGATTATACCTGTTTGCCTCTTAGGGTCCAAGAGGAAAGCCAGGAGAACTGGGACCCATTGGCCCTCCTGGACCAGAGGGACCACGGGGAGAAGGAGGAGTCATAGGCTTGCCTGGGCCAAAAGGAGACAAGGGAGACATGGGCCCCTCAGGATCACCTGTGAGTGACTGTACCCAGCATTCCCATCATAAATACTCTGACTACACCTGAATTGTTAAATAACCACAGGGTCTTGTGTCCTTTAACTCTTGCATGAAAGAATATTCTGATATCAAAATATCATAATATTCAAATTATGTACACATCATGTAAATGTATTAACCCAGTTGCCAATTTAACCAAATTAAGCCAATATTTCAGTTTTTAGAAATTAATAACATACTTGGTATATGTAAGGAAAAGTTTGTATTTATGTAAACCTCATTTGGAATATTGACTGTAACTGAATAAAAAAGAAAGCATGCCCAGTATTTTCAGAGGACAATGCATTTGTATTTGCTTGTTTGGGATATTCTGGTTAAAAGAACATAGGAATATTGCAATAACTGTGGAACATGTGAACATCTTTTTCAGATTAAATGCTTAACTGGAATATAGACCTTAATCAGAAAATGAGTTGCATGTAAATGTTGGTCATTGTTTTTTGAATAAGTGGCATCATCCTGAGTGCTTTGATGAATTTTTAAAGAGTTGTGGTGGGTGGGCAGCATTGCGTCTTGAAAGCCTACAGTTCACTAATCATTAATCCTACATGTTGGATGCTATGAGTTCAATTGCCACTTGGTTATGGACCTTGTTTTTTAAGGCTGTCAAGTGATGTTCTTCAACCCAGCCCCCCAAATTGACTTTTCTGCCAATTTTAATGTCTATTTCCTCATTCTTTCCTCAATCTGTAGGGTTTAGATGGCCCTACTGGAGAAAAAGGGGTTTCAGGGCCCCCTGGCCATATTGGATTGCCAGGCCCAATGGTACGCAATGGTGCCCCTCAAGCAAACAGACTGTTGTCATTGTTGAAAAGACATGACATGACTTTAGGATGCAGTGTATTTCGTCATGCCAGTTTGATTTCTGTTGAAAGAATGGTAGAATTCAGTATTCCTATCCTTTTGCTTTTTCATAATGTCTATAGGGTCAGAAAGGTGAACCTGGGGAGAAAGGAGACAAAGCAGAGCTGGTATGTTCAACACTTTTTAGCTGCTGATTGCACATGTTAGAGGGTTTTATAGGTTTTCAATAGATAATAGAGCCTATGTGTTTCTTAAGGTGGGAAATATATTGAATGAAATGTCTTAATGGTGACTCCCCTATCTGTTCTCTCTCTCAGGTCTATGGACCTGCTGGACCTCCAGGACCTGCAGGTCCAGTTGGTCCATTGGTGAGGACAATGTCTACACCATAAAAGCTTATGATAACCGCAGACATATTACAGGCGTATCTGTGCACCTAAGGAGCATCAGTGCATTTTTTTTTTCCATTTGATGGTGCATTTATGAAGAGAAACTAATTTTAAACAAGTCAAAATGATCCTGATTTCTAATATTTATTATTTTTTGCTTATCAGGGACCTCCAGGTTTGCCAGGACCAAAGGTAAGTATTCCAACCTAATGTAAAATGAAGTGTTATTTGTCTTCTGCCCTATGCTAAACAAGGCATTAAATCTCATATGTTCTTTTCAGGGAGAACCAGGAATAGGCCTGAGAGGAGAGAAGGGATCACCTGGACAGAAAGGAGATAAAGGAGACAGGGGCCATCTTGGACTCCCTGTAAGTACATTTCTTATTCTTATAATTCAGTTTTTGATACTTGATAAACATGCATTGCATTTACAGTCAGTACCATGTAAGATAAAAAGATGTCCAATCGATCAAATCAATCATTATGAAAAATAAATGGAGTCCTTCATACCTGTGATACCAGCATGTTTGATAGATTTCATACAGTCTTGTCAACTGAATCAAGATGTTTTTGTCTTTTCTGAGTGCAGCGTTAGTGGAAAAGCATGTTTTTTTCTAAGGTTTGTGCTTTAGCCCCCCCCTAATGCAAATATCAATGTGCTGCAATTTCATGTGTCTTTGTAACTAGGCGTCATGGTTCATGGCTAAGTTTCGTCACATTGCATGAATCAGTGAATATCCACATTTGGCAATCATATATACAAGTGTTATCATGTAATCATCCTGTCACATTGTTTTATACACATTTTAATAGATTACCAACAAGTTCCTGATGGTTTCAGATTACTGTAACTGACTGACGTTCATGTTATTATTACAAAATACTGTATGTCGTTGTTTATCAAATGTTTTCTCTTTGCTCTGTCTATAGCATGCTATAGGTTTTGTTACTGTGAATTTCAGGGGTCTTTTCCTGACTTCCCGACTAGTGTATATCTATGGTGTCAAAGTCATTGATAAACTTATTCTAGTCACATCATCAATGGCACAGTAACTCCTTTTCTTTTCTTTTGAATCTGAGATATAGAAATTGAGATATCAGGAAAGTTTTCTTAATCAGCATTTTTGTCTTGCATTTTCAGTATAAAAAAGTGAAAAAAAAGTTGTTTTTAATTTAAACAAACCTCACAGCATTGTGTTACATGTATATGCTTAAAGCAATTGGGCAGTGTGGTAAAATAGTAATAAAAATAGCTCAATATGCAATTTTAAGTAAATATGAAGTAAAATTAAATGTATTTATTTTTAAAATTTAAATTTGTTGATTTTTTACTGAAAACAAGATTAAAATGCTGCTTAACAAAATGCAGCATGAATGGGTAATGTTACTTGTTCCATAATCTAGTGAGCTGCCATAATTTTAAGGCATTGTAGGTGCACTTCTAGCACAAAGACTGGTTGTTTTGTTAGCTTAGCAGCATGCTATCATCAAATTTAACTTAGCGGCATGCTAAATCAAGTCTCCTGTGCGCTTCTCGTGAGGAGCGCTATTTGTGTGGCACGCAAAGTCGCTTCCTATGTATAGTGTTCCAGTTCAGTCACTTATGAGGTTGCGTTTCAGTTAGCATGCTGCCTTAGAAGGCAGCAGACGGCAAAGTAGCTCACTAGGTTTTGGAACCAAACAACTAATTACAAGTGTTATTTTTAGTTTTTGCATCTCTTCTGGAATTTATATGCCACCTGATGTTATTTTATTAAGATCTATATGATTTAATGGACCATCTTAGGTCCTGTTCACTAGCAGTCATACTTGCACTAATACAATAAGATGCTAAAGTCACATTAAAAGGAGTTACTGCCCGTCTCTCACGTCATCTTCAACACGTCACCCCTCCATCAAAACTAGTGTTGTTTTTATGTGGCACACAAGTCACTGCTTCACTCACCTCCCCCACAATTCTCCCCTCCTCCCTCCCTCTCCTCCACCTCCATCTCTCCTCTCACTCTGTAACTCTTTACACACTGTCCAGGGGGCTCATGGTTTAGACGGCAGGCCTGGTCCAGTGGTGAGTGGCGCAAGACCCGTTCCCATCATCCACTCCTCTATTTCCATCCATCCCTCTCTCGTTTCCTCTCCGCCTGCTTCTCTCTTTCTGTCTGTCTGCTTCTGCTTGAGCTGTTGCTTGCTTGCTTCTGTGTTTTGTGTCTTTTCTGTGTTGTCTAACGGTCAAGGCCTCGTTTAGATCTCTATTGAGGTTGCATCGGCATGAGTATGACTTTGATTTGACTTTGACCCTAAGCCTGTTTGGCTGTTGCCTCTTGCTGTATTCCAGAGGTACTGCACTCGGTTGATTTCTCAACCTGTCAACACGCGAGTGACTGAAGGGGAGCATGGCCAAACACTTATAAACATTTCTCTCTCTCTCTGAAATGCAATTTCTCTTTCTTTGAAAAGTATGCACATAGTGCTCTACAAAAGTGAATAATCCTTCGCATTTCATGCTGTCGCAGCCCTCTGTACCTTTATACCTTTTTTTCAGACATGCTTGACCTCTGTTGACCTTTCAAAGGCTTAATTCCCTCCAAGCTTCAGAGCTTTATTTCATTCCACGACAAGCTTTGATCTTGTAATGTCATACCAGGAGAGAGCATGATGGGATGCGGCTGCATGAACAATGATTTCATGGCATACAACTGTAAAAATGGCTGAGAAGCAAGACTCCTGAAAAAGCGAGATGTCTAACAGCCCTTCTGTTGAATCCTCTCCAAGTAATGGGAGGAAAATGGAAGATGGATTCGCTGTTATATTTACTTGTGTGTCTGTTTATTTCCGCTGAGATCAACAAACTTTGGAGTTTTGTGGAATTCCTCTGCAGATTGGTCCTCAGATAGCTCTTTTTAAACATATATAAGGAGTTTAAATTGCTCTTATTCAGCTCAGAAAAGTTTGTTGATCTATTGGTGCTCAACACTGATTAGTTTCTCTCCCTCTCTAAACTCTTTACCCACCGCCGTGCCCTCTGTTGAAGCTCACACACGTCGTTTTCTTTGTTCAAAGGGTCTGATAGGACCAGCTGGAGTGCCTGGGCCTGCAGGACCAAAAGGAGAAATGGTTAGGACTGTAAAAGCAATTTAGAAACAAATGTGTGGGGCTACAAAAATGTGTGTTTCTAGTAATATTTTGTATTATGCAAAATTATAAAAACCTTGAAGATGCTGTAGGCATGAACGCAAGCATCATGACAACTGACCAATTGAAGTATAGTTTGAATCCAAATGAATTACACTCAGTGTTGGGGAAAGTTACTTTTAAAAGTAATGCATTACAATAATGCATTACTCCTTAAAAAGGTAATTAATTACATTACTTAGTTACTTTTTACGGAAAGTAGTGCATTACGTTACTTTTTTTGTTACTTTTTGTCACCTGGGCTGGGCTTTTTGGTTTTTTAATAACAAAAAACCCAAAAGTTATATTTTGGCAACTGTAAAGGCCCTTTCACACCAAAAGTTAAATTAATAAGCCTCAGCCTGAAGGAAGTGCCTAAAGGAAGACAGGAGAGGTGTGAGTAAATAAATGGGAAAACAAAAGAGCTTGCATTACTTATTTGAATAAGTAACTCAGATATTTTTTTAGTAAAAGTAATCCATTACTTTACTAGTTGAAAAAAGTAATCTGATTACGTAACTCGTGTTACTTGTAATGTGTTACCCCCAACACTGATTACTATATTGCTTAGGTGATAAATAACTCAATCAATCGTTGAATTATTAGATGTGTAATGCACACGCAGGATAGTAATGCAGCTAGCTGCTCTTTGAGTGTTGTCAATATTTCAAGGGCCTGTTGTTAACTAATTAAAATCAAGTATTCACTGATTGTGTAAGGAGTAAAGTCCAGTGTAATACAGATGTGTATAATGCCTGTCTTTTTTACTTTACAGGGGGAAAAGGGTGATATGGGAGTAGCTGGACCAATTGGGCCTCAAGGCATCCCTGTAAGTGCTGAACCAGAGCACACTTTAACATTTCAAATACTGTTTCCAAACCTTGTATAAATGCATTCAAATGAAAAATAGACCATCAGTAACCTCTCTCCCCCATTGATTCAGGGTTTAGTAGGACCACCGGGATTAAAAGGAAACCGGGTAAGGTTATAAATGCGTTTTTGTTTGTAGAATATGTTATTGTGACTTTAAGGGACAATAACATGAGTCCACTTTCTTAAAATAAAGGGATGGACGATGTTTCTAAACCAGCATGAATCTGCCAAACTTTTAAGCATTAGCTACTGTCCATTATTTAAAACAAATGTGGTTATTTAATTTGTTAAATTAAAAATTATTATGCAATATTACATGTAATTGTTATGATTTTTTTATTTATTTAATGAGACAAGCAGAAACATGCTGGGTAAAAGAAATTAGAATGGCTACTGCTTACTGCTAGAAAATATGTGTACATATACAGTGAGGTCTAAAATCTGAAAATAAGAAATTTAAAATATAAAATGCTTAAACCTTAAAAAAAAACAGTTTTGAGATTTTGAAAAATGAAAGCATGTGATTTTTTTTTTTTGTACAGCTTGAAGCACAAGATGCACTTTCATTCTTAAATCATGATGAATGAAGCATCAGGATTTACACAAACAAATGAAATTAAAGTTAAATGTATCAAATTATTAAATTAATTTATATTTTTAAAAAATGTATTACATAAAAAAATGCAAAGTCTTTTAGATACCACTGTATATGCTCACTGATCATGATTTAAACATGTATTCTTATTCCAGAACAGTATATTTGTTAATCCTTATATACATATATTTATTTGCAATTATTCTCTGTTTTTGCAGTTCCTATTTTTTTAGTATATGGACACATTTAGACTATATATAGTACACATTTAAACAGACAAAAATATATATATATTTTGCATGATTAACACAAAAACTGATGCACGATATAAATGGCTAAAGTTAAAATGTTCCACAAAAGAGCTATTATTATAAAAAGAAGTACATGTGAATAGACCATTGCTTGTCTATGCTTTTCCTATGCTTTCATCTTCCTAGACTGTATGCCTCGCTCCTATTAACACTAATTTCCTCAGTTTATGACTGAATGTCTCCCACCTTGAATGTCAGGACATGTCAGTGCTCCTCCCAGCATCTTCCACTGGATCAAAAAACTCAATCAAACTGATGGGTATTGGCTAATTGTGCTCAGTGGAAGGTGCTGTGGAGGACCCTTGGACACGGTGCTGTTTTTACTCTTGTCCTTTCCTTGTCTTCCTCTGTTTTTTTCCACAGGTCTTCCTATCCCCTTTTTCTCCCCCTGCACCCTGGCCTGTGTCCGTGGCTCTTTTTGCTGAGTCGGGCCGGGTCGTCCTCTCTGTCCCCTTCTCACTCCCTGGCCTCCTCCTGCTCCTCCTGCATCCTAATGTTGTAGCCTGGGTTAATACTCCTCCTCTTTCTCACCTCCTACTTTTGTTCATATCCTTCACTGACCTTCCTACCAACCTGCATTCATTTTCTCCCAATTATTCTAATGCACAGAGTTCTTATTGTTCCACGAAAGCCTCATCTGGATCTGTTTTGAAAAGGCACATAACCAAGCAATGTGGGAAAAGGCATTATGTCTGTGCGGAGCTCATTTTGACATCCTGATGAGAGTATTTAGGAAAAACACTCCAGCCGGGAGCCAAAAGTTCAGAAACAGTCTTATAGAATCAGTATTTGTCAAACAGGATTAGAAAATGAGCTCCATGTTGATTCATAATGTAATTCCGCTTTGATTTTTGTCTTCTTCCTCTGTTCAGTGTTAGAATAACAGTCATGATGAGGGCTGTGCGGAATTTTAGAACTCTGTATCCTAGCTTGGATAGATCCCACTTTGGAAGACTTATAAAGCTTAAATGTAATAGTTTCCTCCGAAGAACCCTTCAACTTCACGTGCAGACTTGAGGATAAATCATGAAACACTCTAAAAGCAAATCTGGTTTTAATTAGTAATAAAGAATAGGAATGTTGATTAAACTGTTTTAGTGCCTCTTCAGCCTTTGCAAATTAGCCTTTGTGATTATATTTCATTGACTCAAGAGTTCTATATTGAATCAATCACAGATTGTCTATTTATTGGAGCCAACATTTGATGGCAAGATCGGGGAATAAAAATGTAGTGTTCATTCCATTCAGAAGTGATCGCACAATACCCTATTTACCTCAAAGGTTTAGATATAGGGCTAAAAAATAACAAATTTGGGGACTTCTAGTTGGAATGACCCTACAATATGGATGCCATGAGGGCATAATTTGTAACTTATCTGTTGAAAAGTTTGGGTTCAGTAATTTTGTTTCTTTTGAAAGAAATTAATACTTTCATTCAGCAAGGACACATGAAATAAAAAAATGATAGTAAAGTAACATCTATAATGTTACAAAATATTTCTGTTTTATTAATATTTAATTCTATTTATTTTTAACTTTCTATTCATCAAAACATCCTGAAAAAAAATCATAAAGCATAAAGAAATCATATTAGAATGATTTCTGAAGGATCATGTAACACTGAAGAATGATGCTGAAAATTCAGCTTTGCATCACAAGAACAAATTACATTTTAAAATATATTAAAACAAAAATTATTTTAAATAGTAATAATATTTCATAATATTGCTGTTTCACTGTACTTTTAATCAAATTAATTCAGCATTGAGACAAAACAGACTTCTTTCAAAAACTTTTTAAAAAATCTTACCAACCAAAAACTTTTGAACGGTCGTGTGTATGTAATTTAGGCAATAAATAAAAAAATAAAAAGTAAATAAATAAATAAATACACTTTTTGCAAATAAAAAAGTCAAAGTGATATTAAAATTATGTCACTTACATGGGTTGTAATAATAATAAAAATAATAATATAACAATAATAATTGTAATATATAAATATTATATGTATTGTGAAACGCGCTATACAAATAAACCATTGCATTAAATCAATCAAGTAAATGAAAGTCTGCACACTAACCACACTGGCTGATCTCCTTCTCCTTAACCCCTCCACTTACCCTCCTTAAATGAGCCCACTACTCATAATAGCTCCATTCAGAAACACAACTACTTTTAGAATCTCTCGTAGAGCATCCAAAGTGTCTTACAGTTATTCATAGTGATGGTGCTTTTCTTACTAGTACTGGTATAGTAGACTAGGAGGACTAAAGTCTGACTTTTTTGAATGCACTGTTGTTTGCAGGGGGAGAGGGGCAAGAAAGGCAACAGGGGGGCCAAAGGGGATAAGGGAGACCAAGGAGCCCCGGGATTAGATGCCCCGTGTCCGTTGGTATGTCTTTCGTTCAATGTGCAGCACTAAGGCAAAAGGAGACTTCCCAAAAGCCACGTCTCCTTATGTCTTTGTGTAATAAACACTAACAGATGCCCAGAAGAGTTCTGGTCGAAGTCTGTGAATTACAACGTATATACAATATAGAGACTCAGAATCAGAATCAGAAAGAGCTTTATTGCCAAGTATGTTTGCACATACAAGGAATTTGCTTTAGTGTCACAGCTTCCAGTACTTAGAAACAACAACAGCAACAGCAACAACAATAACAACACACAGATAATAAAAATAAGATGTGAATAATACACACACACACACACACACACACACACACATATATATATATATATATACATATATATATAAATTATAATAATAATAATAAATTGTATGTACAGGTATGCTACAGATATACTAGAATGTAGGGTGATAAATAAATATGAGGTTATTGCACATATTTTTATTGCACAGTGGAGAACATTTAAGTGTTAATGAGGTAGATTGTCTGGGGAAAGAAACTATTCTTGTGCCTGACTGTCCTGGGATTCGGTGCTCTGTAGCGCTGACCAGATGGCAAAAGTTCAAAAAGGAGATGGCATGGATGTGAGGGATCCAGAGTGATTTTCTGAGCCCTTTTTCTCACTCTGGATGTATACAGTTCTTGGAGGGTGGGCAGGGGAGTACCAATAATCCTTTCAGCAGACCGAACTGTCCTCTGTTGTCTTTTGATTTCTGATTTTGTAGCCGAGCCAAACCAAACAGTTATTGAAGTACACAGGACAGACTCAATGACGGCTGAGTAGAACTGTGTGAGCAACTCCTGTGGCAGGTTGAATTTCCTCAGCTGACGAAGGAAGTACAACCTTTGTTGGGCCTTTTTAGCAATGGAGTCTATGTGAGTGGAGTCAGCTGGAGGTGTTAATGGTTGTGGGGAGAGATGTTCGGAGCGGGTGTAGGGTGTTAGACTGGGAGTTTCAAATCTACAGTAAAACTCATTCAGGTCTTCAGCAAGTTGTTGATTGGCCTCAGTGCTGGGGGATGGTGTCTTGTAGTTGGTGATGGCTTTCAGACCTTTCCACACTGAAGCTGGGTCATTGGAAGTGAACTGATCTTCCAACTTTTTAGCGTAGCTCCTCGTAGCCGCTCTAATCTCCTTATTCAGTGTTTTCCTGGCCTGATTGTACAAGACTCTGTCCCTCTTCCTGTAGGCATCCTCTTTGGCCTGACGAAGATGTCTGAGTTTTTCTGTGAACCATGGCTTGTCATTGTTGAATGTTAAGTGAGTCCTGGTAGGGATGCATATATCCTCACAGAAACTGATATATGAAGTTACAGTCTCTGTGAGCTCATCCAGATCGTTGGTGGCAGCTTCAAAAACACTCCAATCAGTGAGGTCGAAACAGGCTTGTAATGCCCACTCTGTTTCGTTGGTCCATCTCTTTACAGTCTTTACTGCAGGTTTAGCAGATTTAAGTTTTTGCCTGTAAGTTGGTATAAGATGAACCAGGTAGTGATCAGAGAGCCCCAAAGCTGCCCGTGGGACGGAACGATATGCATTTTTTATTGCTGTGTAACAGTGATCCAATATATTACTGTTTCTGATGGGACATGTAACATGCTGCCTGTATTTTTGCAGTTCACTGGAGAGATTTGCATTATTAAAGTCCCAGAGAATGATAATAACAGAGTCTGGGTGTTGTTGTTCTGTCTCTGTGATTTGATCAGCGAGTTTCTGTAAAGCTGAGCTCAAGTGCACTTGCGGTGGAATGTAAACACTTACTAGAATGAACGAGCAAAACTCCCGCGGCGAATAGGAAGGCTTACAGTTGATGAAAAGCGCTTCTAGATCTGGACAGCACATCTTCTTTAACACTGTAATGTCTGTACACCACCTTTCGTTGATATAGAAACATGTCCCGCCGCCATGCGATTTCCCCGTTGATTCTGCGTCACGATCCACTCTAAACAGCTGAAAGCCCGGAAGATGTAGCGCGCTGTCCGGTATGGCGTCATTCAGCCAGGTTTCTGTGAAACACAGAGCAGCCGAGTGTGAAAAGTCCTTATTTATCCGGGAGAGCAGAAGGAGTTCATCTGTTTTGTTGGGTAGAGAACGGAGATTCGCGAGATGGATGCTAGGCAGCGCCGTTCTGAATCCGCGCTGTCTGAGCTTCATGAGCGCGCTGGCGCGCTTCCCCTGTCTGCGTGTCCTGAAATGTTTGATCAGCGCCGCTGCTCCACCGACTGCCAACTACAATGTTCAGCAAAACGTCTGAATAAACGAAATCCGGTAGAAGACCGTGTGGTGTGTTCTGCCGAATGTTTAGCAGTTCACCCCTGGTAAAAGTGATCGTGTTAGACAAACAAAAGACAGGAAAAACTAACAAAAACAGTAGAAAAACTGGAGAGCAAGACACTGAGGCTGCCATCTGCGGCGCCATCTTGTTGAACAGCCCTCATGTTACTCATGCATTATATTAGAACTATTATAGATGGGGATTTGAATTAAAAATGACTAGGCACCAGAACTCTCGATGGGATTTTTGCTTTTCAGGATTAAGACTGACAGGAATATGGTTCTGCTGAACACAGTAGGATGGAGCCAATAGTTCAGTAACTAAATTATGTGAGTTTCCAGCCCTGTGGATGCAGCGAGTCTCTTCCTGTCAGTCTCAGGTCCAGTGTGCTCTGGACCAATCAGACGCTGGAACAGAGCGGCCAGTGTGGCTGGACAACAGGATGTTTATATGATTGATTTCATGAACAGGGTTTCCGAGGCTTTAAAGGGGAGAAAGGTGAACCGGGGCTGCCAGGCCTGGATGGGCTAGATGCCCCGTGTCCCGTGGTATGCTGCTGTCTATCCCTTTCCTTATTCCGCATGCTTCCTGCCTTCCTGAAATTATAATGTTTTCTAACTGCATAATGCTTCAGCACAGCCCGTTTAAGGAATGGAGAGAGAATAGTTATAGAATAGGACAGAAAAGTGTTGCATGTATCAGTATTAATATCTATAAATAACTCTGTCTATATATTTTAAAAGAATAGTTCACCTAAATATAAAAATGTACTCACCCTTCATCCAAGATCATATAAGATGTAGATGTGTTTGTTTCAGAACAGGTCAGAACAGATTTGGAGAAATTTAACATTACATCACTTGCTCTCCAATGGATCTTCTGCAGTGAATGGGTGCCGTCAGAATGAGAGTCCAAACAGCTGATAAAAACATCACAATAATCCACAAGTAATCCAAATGACTCCATTTGTTTCTTACAAACACGCAGCTTTTCACTTCACAAGATGTGAATTGACGGACTGGAGTGGTGTGGATTACTTGTGGATTATTGTGATGTTTTTATCAGCTGTTTGGACTCTCATTCTGATGGCACCCACTCACCTCAGAGGATCCATTGGTGAGCAAGTGATTTATAAATTTCTCCAAATCTGTTCTGATGAAGAAATAAGCTCTACATTTTGGATGGCCCGAGAATGTGTAGTTTTTCAGCAAATTTTCATTCTTGGGTGAACTATTCCCTTAATTATTAACTATTTAAAAAAAAAAAATGTTTCAACTCAATTTATTTTTTATATAATAAAATAAAATCTAACAGTCTGTTTTTACCAATACATTAGGCAACTAGATTTCTGCTGAAATTGAATAAAATATTGAGACTTGTAAAATAGGATGGTTGCTACTAAACTAGTTTACTTTTTTAATGTTTAACATGACTGCATGTGTTCCATTTTCATTTCACTTATCTACATATCTAATATTCGTACACTAACCCGCATATTGACTAAATAATACTCCACTACATTTCACCACGTCTGTTTCAGTCCAGTACATTGGAGCACCCTGGGTCACCACAAATATCTGCATGAGAGAAAGTGTTTACTGGAAAAAACATTGTTGCAAAAAGCAGGCATCTAGACTGGCCATTGTTTTCAGGAATACTAAATTACCTTATTGAACTGGCAACAATGAAAACAGTTTAAATTGAATGAAATATCCAGGTAAATTATATGTGCATACTGTAAATGGATAGAATGGTTTAAGTATTATAAAGCTATAGTTTCAGTTGCCACTATGTAAGTGTTTATGTTTGTGTGCACAGACAGTCATCTATTGATTGATTGATTGATTGATTGATCAGATTACTGCAGAGAGGGAATGGAAATGTATGTTTCAAAAGGAACTTCTGAAATGATTATGTAAACTGTATGTGCACAGATATGGTTATGTCTCCCTTCTCAAGAAAAGTACTAATTCTTACTGTTCTTCACCACTCCTCTTCTTTGTTTTAGGGCGATGATGGTTTGCCAGTACCAGGGTGTTGGAATAAAGTGAGTTCTATTGACTGATCATATTAACATTTTGGTTTTTATATAATTGTGCCCATCCCATCCTTACTGTGATATAACTCATGCTATGAATTTGTGACATGGAGGTATAGATTTAAAGTTAATATATTAATGGTCATCTACAATATGTTTTTAATATTTAGGGCCAGATTTACTAAACAGGGCAAATTAGCATTAGAGCACAATTCCATAAAAGCACCGATGGGAGGGGAAAATTCTGTGTGTGATTTACTGACAATGCGCACATTAAAGAACACAGATGCAGCCAGATAATTTCCATAATGACCAAGAGCAATCTACCAAGAGCAGCGCAAATTAGCGCCTGCTTTAAGGCATGCTTTTTGGGGCGTTAAATAATTGCGCAAATACCAGTAATTTGACGAGCGCAAACGTTAGTAAATCGTGTTGCGTGATTCATTTTAATACACTCCTCCCATAAATTTTGCGTCTGAAAGGGAAACTCCTACAAATGCATATTCAATAAGGTCAGGCGCAAAAATAATTGTGTCCACACTTTTTCAGTGCTAATTCTTCACTGCTCATCTTTAGTAAATCCTGACAGTACTATTTTAACACCAAAAGACGGTTTGTGCTGGCACAAACTGTTAGTAAATCTGGCCCATAATGTAAAATAAATTAGTTTATGTGCATACAAATTATTTTGAGCATTATTCAGTATATAACTAAACATTTTCAATCTGCTATAATATGATACTTTATGACTAGTTGTTTAGAATTTGATGTGAGATTTATTGTTGATTCAACATCTCACGAATAACTCTATACCTCCATTTGCTTGGAAGGTGTGTGCTTGGAAATAACTCGATATTTTTGCCTCTTGTTTTGCAGTGACGTTAATTCCTGAGTGCCATGTGTGATTGTAAATAGAATATTTATTTTTGTACTTTTCTTTTTGCCATTGATCTGTTATATTGATGGAAAATACAGCAAACCATAAAAATACTGGCAGGACTTTTGTACAGATGTTTATTTTTATTACTGGTAATGTTGTTTATGTAATGGACTTTATACTGTACCTATGCATTATGTCAAAATGTTTTTTGATGGAGGAAGAAATATACTGTGGCAGCATATGCATGATATTTGTGCATTATGTTAACTGATAAGTGCCTATTAACTTATTGTATCATGGTGTTTTAATGTGTTGTGTGGGACCACGCTGCACTGATTAGTGGGGCTGGAGTTACAAATTGGCCTTGTGTGTAAGAGGAAACCTTTTGCTCTGAGATTAACATGTTCACACCACACCTAATGAGCTTACACTGTAACTGCATATGTTTACTGAACATTAAAATGACTTATTTCAAAGTCCATACTACATGCAGTAGAATTATCAAGTCAGTTGTTTCATATGAGTTTCAGTGCATAAATGATAAACATTTGCACTGCATGGCTTGTTTAGTGAGTTTTCTCCATATTAACCTGCCATTTTTTTGCCAAATATATTATTGCAAAACTGAATTAGTGAATGGCTTTATGTAAAGAAAAGAAAACTGAAATCCACACGCATTGCTTTGCCTTGATGGGCTTCATGTAAATATGCCTAAATCTTGCCCTTTGAACAGCTATTTTTTTCTCTATCTGTATTCCTATTTCTGACAATTTAATAATATAGTCGATAAATGTAATTTACATATTTGGGCAATGAATTTAGTCTTAATTTATCTCGTACATATTGCTGCTCACTGTCAAGCACATCTTTGTGTTTAATAAGCATCAGCATAACTATTCAAAAGTTTGGGGTCAGTATTTTTTTTTTTTTTTAAAGATAATAGTACTTTTATTAAGCAAGGATGCACTAAACTGTTTAAAAGTTTCAGCATATTAGAATGATTTCTGAAGGATCATGTGACACTGAAAACTGGAGTAATGATGCTGAAAATTCAGCTTTGACTCACAGGAATAAATTACATTTTTAAATATATACAGTTATTTTAAATTGTGAAAAAATTTCACAATATTACTGTTTTTATTGTATTTTGATTAAATAAATGCAGCCTTGGTGAACATAATAGACTTCTTTCAAAAATCTTACAGACTCCAAACTTTTGAATGGTAGCGTATGTCCCATTTTACCTCATCCATTAAGTAAAAATGAAGAATCACACCAACTAGTTAGTATTATAAACATGCCATTTACATCATATGTTTATTCCCAAGAAATATCAGGGTCATAAAAAAGGCCCTTAGTTACAGTAGTTTTGTTTTATTTGTTTTATGTTCATTCAGTGTTGAAGTGGATTGTGTAGGATTGCTGCTGCTTACATTGACAAGCTATTCGGGTTCCATTTTGCCACTTAATATCAAGTTAAGCATGGTTTGTAATCACCAGTGTCTATAAACTCTTTATCTGTCTGTAATACCTCATACTAACATGTGCCTTAATGCTTTTACTCTGCCAAAGTAGTTTTGAGACATATCAACAATAGTGTCAAAGAAGCTATGCTGTCAACATGAGGAATATAAGATAATAAATGGCTCTAAAAAGCCAAAACGTTTCCAAACATGTCTTATTTATTCATATGTTCTCTATTTGATTCAATATCCTAAGAAGATTCTCATTTTTTACCTCTTTGTTTGCATAGCGATGACATTACGTTTACATAGAGACTACAAAAAATGAACACCCTCTGGATGTCTGTCATGCTAAAGTTGTGCTTGTTACTGTGATATGCATCTGACGAAAGTGTGAAAACTGCATCATGGGTTTCAGGATTCAGTTATTCTGTATACATGCATGTTGTGTGAGGCCTTCTCTGTCATCTTTGCAGGCGTCCACTACAAATATGTATGTTTTCATTTATTAAAAGGGTCAGAATCCGTTCCAGCTTGCCAAGAAGTAATCTGCAGTGAAATCCATGAGGTCCTGGTTCGATTTCCTTCATAGCAACACAAAAACTTGAAGAGATTTTGGGAGATCTTTGAGTTCGGCCTGCTCTTTGGTGGCTGTCAGAAGGATTTTGTTTCCTGTAGTACTGAAAGGCTCCAGAGGGCAGCAGATGTGAGAAGACTGACACTGACTGGACTACAGAAAAGACGATAATGCAGAAGTAGCCTGTCGTTTCTCCAAGTTTTACACTCTTTTCTTTCTCTTTTATATTATTCACTATGTGAAAGAAACATTTTAGCACCTTTCGTTCCTTGTTGATGACCATGTTGAACATGCAGATGTGGTCTGAGTGTTCTTGTGTTTCCAGACAAACCAAAGAATGACAAAATCTTTGATGATTCCTGATTCAAACTATCACTGCCTTCTGCCGAGAGTTGCAGATAGAATGTAACCTCACACTTCACTCATACTCGCGTTTAATATTAATATTTTACATGGATGTACATAACAGTCCTGATTTGCATTATGCATACATGTGAGTATTACATTCATGCAACAATGTTGTGTTTGTACATAGTATAATGTTATAGCCTACCTTTAAAAATTAGAATAGAGTCAGTTGTACAGGTAAAAAAAATTGTCAACATGAAAAAATATCAATGTAACTAATTTGAAACGCTCAGTGTACCAACTAAATGTTACTTCACAGAAACAGTTTTCAAAAATTACAACATGGGCATTTGATGGTGTTGCAACATGCATGCAACATTTCACTGCTGTAAACATAGATGTCAATGCCGACTCCATCTGTATATTTTGCCAGCTCTTTGATATGCAAATAACTGTTTGCAGTTGTTTGCGGCTGTACTTTTCAGATTGTATTGGGGCAGCTAAAGCAACAAATTTAAACCAGCAGTGACACATTGGGCGTTTAATTTATCATTGGTTCAGCACATGTTTGAACTGAAGATTAACTATTTTATATGAAGTTTTTATGCCTACCACTGATTAGAGTAAATCTCTTTTTTTGACATGAAAACTATTTTTGGTTGTCCAATATGCAAGTTATTACCAGAATCACAGAATATACAGTACTGCTATGGGATGACAACACCACATCAACCATAACAGGGTTTGTGAGGGAAAATAATCTTTAATTTTCAATACAAAAATTGTGACCTGGATGTTAAAAAAAGAAAATTTGATGTGGTGTCATATGTACCAGCAGCTATGATTTTTTTTTTAACCTAATGCAAGCATTCCTTACTTTGACTGTTTCAGACAAAGATTGGTTGTATATAAACCCACTGTAAATGTAGAGTTTTATTAAATCTTCCATTCTGTCAATTTTAATAGATTGAGGTGTGATCCAGATGACAAGATAATTATTATTTAAATCAAATGAGTTTGCATTCAACTCATTAAAACCTGAAATACGCCTATTTTCTCATCAGTATAGGTTATTGTTTTCATGGTAATCTGAATTAATTACTAAGAAATGAAAGCTAATGTTAAAATCTGTTTATTTGAAAATCTGATTATTGGATTATAAATTACTGAGAATCTACTTTTATTTGTTTTGAAGACATTAAATTGTATGATATATGTGCAAAAAAAAGAGCATTTCGTAAAGATACACTCTTAAAAATAAAGATTCTTTAGTGGCTAATTGGGGCACATTTTCACTGTTTAAGGGTTTTGACTATGATATTCTGGAGATTTAAAAAGCTCTTGATTAATGTCTAGGATCTTTAAATCACAAATCATTAGTACATAAATTGTTTTTAAAGAATTGGCATTAGGCTGTAAAGCCCTTCTAACTGTTACCTTTATTATTAAGTGTGGTGACATCTGTACATTTACAGACATGCATTATTTTATGCCAGTAGGTACAGAATAATTAATATTTGCAACAAATTATAATAACTACCTAAAAGAAGAGAAACAGGTAACACTTTACTTAAAGCCTTTATGTGTAATGCATTATAAAAGTAGTTTTAATGCATTAATTATGCCTTGTAATGCACCTTATAATGCATTGTACAATCTAATGAATAACTGTAACCACAGTTAATACATTATAACACTTATCAATTCATTGTTACACTATGGATTTTAAATTTGGTTATAATTATTTACGACAAGATATAATGTATTACAACACACATTATGAATAATTATAATGCATTATACCCTTTAATATCCCTTTATAATGCATTATACATAAAGGCTTTAAGTAAAGTGTTACCAAATACTATTTTTAAGTAGTTGTTGTAATCTGAAATGGATTGCAAGCATCAATCATTCTGGACCCACTCACATAATGCTCAATTTGCAATGCTCAAAAAACAGGATTAATCTAATCTTATGCATTCTGTATTATATTAGCATTGGGTGATTTTTTTTTTACTTTAGGGCATGTTGTAAAGTGTTTTTTGTTTTATTGTACATGAGGCATCATTTCTTTTTTCTCAGTATAATTTTGCACATTGAAGTGTGTGTGACTTTTTTCCATGTTTTGAACAAGAATATAATATTTGAACTGTACATCATGCGTTTTCTACACATTTCCCTTTTGACAAAGATTTTGATCTTGTATTGTCCTTTGTACAGTGTACTCTTCAAAATATCCTGACTCGGAATTTCCAAGATATAGATGAGTTTGTTACTTCATCATAACAGATTTGGAGAAATGTAGCATTACATCACTTGCTCACCAGTGGATCCTCTGCAGTGAATGGGTGCCGTCAGAATGAGAGTCCAACCAGCTGATAAAAACATCACAATAATCCATAAGTAATCCACACCACTCCAATCCATCAATAACCATCTTGTGAAGAGAAAAGCTGTGTGTTTGAAACAAATCCATCATTAAGACTTTAACATTTTTATTTTAAAATATGATTCCATAATCCATAATATTGCTATCGTGTTTTTATCATCTGTTTGGACTATCATTTTGACGGCACCCATTCACTGCAAAGGATCCATTGATGAGCAATTGACGAAATGCTAAATTTCTCCAACTCTGTTCCAATGAAGAAACAAACTCATTTACATCTTGAATGGCCTGACGGTGAGAACGTTTTTAGAAAATTTTCATATATTTGGGTGAACTGTTCCTTTAAATAGTCACCTCTCCAGATAATCTTTTGATCCAGCTTTTTTCTTTTGTAAGATATTTATGTAAAATAGGTTTTTTTTTAAATAATATATATATATATATATATATATATATATATATACATACATATATATATATATATATATATATATATATATATATATATATATATATATATATATATATATATATATATATATATATATATACACATATATTTATACATATATATATATATATATATATATATATATATATATATATATATATATATATATATATATACATATATTTATACATATATTTATACATATATATATATATATATATATATATATATATATATATATGTTTGAATCCTCAGTTATTTCCCATATTATAAATTGACCTTTACTGAGGAGTACACTTTCAAAACAGCTGGCAAGTTCAGCTAGGAACATTAACCAAACTTGTCAGTTGTAGTTTTTGATGCCAGTTTATTCTTGGATCATTCTGATCTCTGCATCACACTGCCTGTGTGAGCACTGCTGTCTTTTAGAAGAAGTTCAGACTTTGTTCACTTGCTGCTCACAAACACATTTTCTTTACATTTTTCATCGAGTGAGTTTCATACCGAGAACATATATATTATCAAACATTTTGTGTGATATCTATGATACTGTTGTTGTTGTATGTAATTGAAAATGGATAAGAGGGCATTTATTTCTGTGCTTGTACAGGAAGTGCAAATGCAAGATGAATTGCAACCACTTGCATGGTTATTATGCACCTACTTGTGTACATTTACATTTAAAGTGGCAGTCTGACTAACATGTTACAGTCTGTTTGAGTAAAGATTGATTTAAGGGTTATGTTTATCTTTTCCTTACACTTGCCTTCTTTAAAATGTTCAAAATCAAGTATTGAATAAATATATAAAAGTTAATTATTATTGATTCAATATATGCTTCTGGAGACACCGAAATTATTATTTAAAGTTTTGTTAAGGTTTTTTTATTTTATTTTTTTTTATAATGGAACAGACTTTTTATGTAGTTTATTTATTTTTGGCTTTTTGTTTGTTTTTCAAAAACACATCAGAACTGTTCGCCAGTGAAATAAAGGAAATGGAATAATGAAAATGCACCATCTGAACTGTTCTGTTTGACAGTCAAAGTGTAGTTTTAAATAAATGACAAATCAGATTTAAGGCAGATGACTGCAGAGTGTTATGGATTATTGGATAGTCTGGAAACCATGAAAAAAGAAATCCAGAGACATAAATATATATAAAAAAATCACAAAGCATGTTTGATATTCATAAAACAAAATATGTATCATAAATTGCAAGACGGTGTTTATCTCTTATGACAGGTTGCTGATTTACGTTGATCCTGTCCAGTGTAATGCTGCACTGTCGCCGCTAGATGTCATTAGAATGGACTGAGAGCATGAGCGCTGCTGCTGCTGCTGTGATTGCGCTCCACTCAGACCGATACATCGCTCGTATGTGGAGCAGCAGCGTTTCTGAATTATCCACAAATAAACAGCAGTGGAAACCGCATTACACACTGACAGGTGGTAAGTAGCCTGCAAATCAACATTTTGTCTGTCTGCTGCGTTTAATTTCGTTTAATATCAAATTTGCTGATAATTTATGCCATTTTATTTAATTTAAGGGGCTACAGTGCTCACAGTCTTAATGACTATCTAGTTGTTAATTCATGTTAAATCATACTCGAAGTCTCAGTGAATTTGATTTTGAATGAGAATTCAGTTGCTCAGGTCAGAGGATTTTACTCAGGTAAGAGTTATTTATCTACTATTCATAATCAAAAATGTTGTTGGTCTTTTTTTTCGTTAATATCACATTTTAATGGTGAGATGTGTTTTAAATGTTATAATTTATTAATCATAACATTAATTCAACTATCTTTACTAAAACTGTAACCTTAGCTATACTTTACCTGAACAATAACAGTGTAAATATTTTATTAATATTAAAACAATAATTCCACAAAATTCAGTAGTCTGAACTGTCTTAGTGTTTATTGGCCATATAGTGTATATACACTATAGGCATACACACACACATGCATTTCTAAATATTTTTAACATAATATAGTATTTATATATTTTTTTATTATTTATCATTTTAAAAAGTATTTATTAATGTTTACTTTTGTGTGTATGCGTATATATATATATATATACACACACACACGTGTATATTTTTAACATAATATAGTATTTATAATATTAATTATTTTTTATTTATCATTTTAAATAGTATTTATTAGTTTATTTGTGTGTGTGTGTGTGTGTGTGTGTGTGTACACACACACACATGCATTTCTAAATATTCTTAACACAAAAATATTTACAATTTTAATTATTTATTTTTTATTTATTTATAATTTTAAATAGTATATATTAATGCTTCTTTTTACAAATATATTTTGCACAATTTTAAATAGAAGCATGAGTAATACAATTTTTGAAAATAACAAATCTACCGTGTCGTTAAATGCTTCAAAATATATTATTTATAATATGTATTATAGTATTTATACACAC
Organism: Spinibarbus caldwelli; assembly: GCA_039654775.1. NCBI lineage: Eukaryota > Metazoa > Chordata > Actinopteri > Cypriniformes > Cyprinidae > Spinibarbus > Spinibarbus caldwelli. The sequence continues at coordinate 24,193,506 of CM077243.1, forward strand.
ACACACACACACACACACACACACACACATATATATATATATATTGTGTAGAATCATAATGAGACTCAATGGACGTCGTCTGTAGATATCCAGAAAATCTGTATTTCATCTTCTGATTGCAGTGGCTAACCAGTGAACACATTTAAAAGCTCAAAGGCCTCTCTATGGTTCCTAGTCACTCTCTGATCATGGGGAACGGTTCGATCAAAGCCCCTCGGCTAGAGGAGACCTGCCTGGCCTCTGGAATAAAAGAGACCCCTGTATGGGAATCTGTGGAGCCCCTGAAGATGAGGATCGCCCATCTGGAGGAGGAGTTGGCACGGAGGGACCAGGAGCTGCGTGCGCAGGAGAAGCGCTTACAGAGCCTTCAAAGGGAACTGGAGGCAAAAGTGTCCCAGATCGATAAGCTCCAGGATGCCATCGGGTATAATAGCCTCGGACGCTCGCCGCCAGCACCGCTGAGGCACAGCCGCAGACTGCTGAGCATCATCAACCAGGGCCCCACGCGCTTCCACAGAGTGGCTGTGGAGGTGCATCGACGCCTTAAGGCCAAGGAGGGCGTTTCAGCCGAACCCACATCGAGACACTTCTGTCATGACCACAGGGTCCATCACATCCCCACAGAGAGACAGCGCATCCGCAAAGACTCCGGGTGAGTGTGCTGACACTGGATTGTTTGTTTCATTATGAAGTCACTGGAGTACTGACTCTCCTGGAAGGTGGAGACAGGAGTAAGGTTTAGCCAAGCCTTTGTAGTGTCTCCAACCCCAGAACGGGCTTGAAAGCCTGGATTACCATAACACACTCCGAAGGGGATGGAGTGGCTCAAGAGAACACAAAGCGTGGGCCATTTGTATGCATGGACAGGAATCATTACTGTTTTAATTAAACACGCTCACAAATCTCCAGCTCTAATTCATTCATAAGAAAGATTTTAGGTCAGTGGTGAGGCCGTCGTGTTTCAGATGTGATAATGAGAATCAGCTGTAGTATAGTATTGAAGACAAAAAATAGTCTGAAACTGACATGCAAAATTTAAACGTGTCACCAATTAAGATTTTTAGCCCTCCAAAAGAAAGAATGAAAAATGTGTGTTTTGTTATGCCATAGGAAGTAAGAATTGCAAAATGTTTACACATTTATACATTATATCATTTCAAACTCATGGAACACGAAAGAACAATTTAAAGAATGTACATGCTATTCTTTTTCAGTTCATTGTGATTGCTCAAAAAAAAAAAAAAAAAACAGTATTATCATGAAATGACTTTATTCCAAGTCATAAAATAACTTTGTATGAGGAACAGGGCAAATTTTGATAAGAGTTAATAAAGTGAAGGAATCATTAATATAATAATTCACAAGAGCGTCTTAATTTCTCACTGATCGTCTTTTAGAATTCAAATATGCTGCCATGTAATCTTTAGACATTTGTGTACCAGGTCTGAATTATTTTATTATTACCCAAAATTTCGATGTTTTGTTCCCCGATCCACTTAGTTATCACTTTTGCCTTATGGCAAGGTGCTCCATCATGCTGGAAAAGGCATTGTTCGTCATTAAACTGTTCTTGGATGGTTGGGAGAAGTTGCTTTTGGAGAATGTTTTTGTGTCATTCTCAAAACATTTGTCTCCTAAAGTTGATTCAGCTGCGGGATCGGGGCACCACCAGTGCAGAGCTTGCTCAGGAATGGCAGCAGGCAGGTGTGAGTGCATCTGCATGCACAGTGAGGCCAAGACTTTTGGAGGATGGCCTGGTGTCAGGAAGGGCAGCAAAGAAGCCACTTTTCTCCAGGAAAAACATCAGGGACAGATTGATATTCTGCAAAAGGTACAGGAATTGGACTGCTGAGGACTGGTGCAAAGTCATTTTCTCTGATGAATCCCCTTTCTGATTGTTTGGGGCATCCAGAAAAAAGCTTGTCCACAGAAGAAAAGGTGAGCGCTACCATCAGTCCTGTGTCAAGCCAAAAGTAAAGCATTCTGAAACCATTCATGTGTGGGGTTGCTTCACTGAAAATGTTGCCTAAGAACACAGCCATGAATAAAGAATGGTACAAAAACATCCTCCAAGAGCAACTTCTCCCAACCATCCAAGAACAGTTTGGTGACGAACAATGCCTTTTCCAGCATGAAGGAGGACCTTGCCATAAGGCAAAAGTGATAACTAAGTGGTTCGGGGAACAAAACATCGAAATTTTGGGTCCATGGCCAGGAAACTCCCCAGACCTTAATCCCATTGAGAACTTGTGGTCAGTCCTCAAGAGGCAGATGGACAAACAAAACCCCACAAATTTTGACAAACTCTAAGCATAGATTATGCAAGAATGGGCTGCCATTAGTCAGGATGTGGCCCAGAAGTTGATTGACAGCATGCCAAGGTGAATTGCAGAGGTCTTGAAAAAGAAGGGTCAACACTGCATAAACTTAATGTAATTGTCAATAAAAGCCTTTGATATTTATGAAATGCTTGTAATTATACTTCAGTATTCCATAGTAACATCTGACAAAAAGATATAAAACACTGAAGCAACAGTCTTTGTGAAAATTTATATTTGTGTCATTCTCAAAACTTTTGGCCACGGCTGTACTTACTGTACACCGTCTACAACGTCACTAAGGTTCACCCCAGTTGGCCTGACGGGAGCGCTACAGAGATCAAAAGTACGAAATAGCTCATCACTCCTAAGCTGTTCGTCACAGGCTCAAGTGCCTTGTGTCATTGGAATCCTTAAATTCGTTCGTCACCATGGCGGAAATTTCGGGTGTTTTGAGTTTTTTGAAAAACCTACTTTTGCGAACTAGTCCTAGGTTTTTCGTCCAACTGGAACTAAACCAGTGCAGAAAGATTTTATAGACAGTGAATATCAATAATTATCAGAAAAAGTTGAACTTTTGACTCACTGTTGCAAAGGAACAACAGAACGTTTTCTTTTTTTTTTACTAAAATGGCTAAAACTTATGAACAGAATGAGATTTCTTCGCCCAACTCAGAACACTTACAGTATGTAAGAGCTCAATCTGAGGTCACATGAGAAAAATCATGGAGCTTGGCCACTTGGCACTTTAAGAGGGGTAAAAAATAAAAAAAATGAAAACAGCTATAATTACCAACCATTTGTCTGATCAACATGAAAATTGGTATGCAGTGTCTTTGTCCAAAGTGCCACAAGGACATTTATGTATCTCAAAAAACATGGGCGCCATTGGCTAATGAAGTTTGATCACCCATTAGACAAGGTTAACGGAGGTCGATTGAAACAAAACTCAGTGGGCCTGTTTGACTCATGGCCCTAAAGGTCTGTAAGAATTTTGAAAGAAATCAGCCACTGGGGGGCAATATCGCATTTTTCAAGGGCATAAACGATGGTATATTGCGCAGTTTTTTATGCATACGCAGTATATTCGTATTGTTTGACACACCTCCTCATTCCGAACAACTTTGCCACTAGAACCAATGCTGTCAATCAAATTGTTCTTTAAATATTTAACATTATTTAAAAAAACCTACTTTTGCAAACTCCTCCAATCCAACCATAGGTGGTGCTATAATAGTCATAAACGTTAAAATCATCATGTCTATGGTAAATTACCTGGATTTGTCAAAAATGTTTTTTTTTTTTTTTGAATCATTGATTTAGGTGTTTACAGGCTTGTTAAATAATACGTAATGTCCTTTTTCATATGTGCTAATGTGCATTAAAGCACTTGAACCCCCGATGATCACTGCTTGCAGCTATATTTTAAATTGATTTCAGATTCAGTCTGTTCTTCACACAGAACTTCAGAACACTTGAAATGTGAAGCATCACATGAACTATATTATGTAAATGTTTTGTAACTTTTAGAGCTTGAGAAAATTTGACATTCTTCAAAATTTCTCCTTTTGTGTTACATAGGAAAAATAACAGCTTGAATAAATAGTGAAATAAATTTTTGAGTGAACCATTTATTTAACTTGGTCTACTAACTGTTGTTGAAATTTACAATGCCTGCTTTGAAAGGTGCACCATAAAGATAATTTGGTATCTTTAATTCAGCAGTGTATTAAAGGCAGTCTGAAGTGTTCTGATAGGAGAATCATTCATTATTCACCACCTCCACTTCACTCAGCACTGATGAACCATGCCTTGAAGAAAGCCTCGTCTAATTAAAATGTGTCTTTGTGTCTTATAAAAGGAGGTTTGATTTTAAGAGTAAACTCAGTTGCACAAACACGTACCACCTTATTCCAACAAACTATTTTTATAAATAGAAACCTAACAAGCATTTCTATATATATTTATAAAATATATACATAAAATCTTAAAAACTAGATTTCAAAGTATGCTTCAGTTGTTTTAAAATGTTGGGTTTTCACATTCTCCAAACTCTTTTTCCTTCTCTTCCTGTAGCACTAAGAAACTGATCAATGAAGCCATCATGAACAATGACTTTCTGAAGAAGCTGGAGCCTCAGCACACTCGAGAGATGGTGGACTGCATGTACGAGAAAATCTACGCTGCTGAACAGCTCGTCATTCAGGAGGGAGAGCCGGGGAACTACCTCTATGTGCTTGCTGGTAAACTCCAAATGATATTGTTACCTGCTCGTCGTACTTTCATATGTTTACAAATCTAAATATTTCAATGATAACATTGAAGTAATGTTCTGGACTCTGCTATTTTATTTTTACTGTTCTGCCCATTTGATTCTCTGTGTCCAGAGGGTTTATTAGAGGTCATTCAAAATGGAAAGCTCCTGGGTCAGATGCGTCCTGGGACAGCTTTTGGAGAGTTGGCCATTCTCTATAACTGTAAAAGAACAGCCACAGTCAAAGGTGTGTGTGTGTGTTCCTGCGCTCAATGTTGGGTAAAGTTACTTTTAAATGAAATGCATTACAATATTGTGTTACTCCATAAAAAAGTAACTAATTGTGTTACTTAGTTACTTTTTACAGAAAGCAATGCACTACGTTACTTTTACGTTAATTTTTGTCAAGTGAGTTGGGCTTGCTTAATGTAAGTTATATTTTTTGGCAACTGTAAAGGCTCTTTCACAGCAAAAGTGAAATTAATAAGCCTCAGGCTGAAGGAAGTGCCTCTGCCTCTGCACTTACTCCCAATTTCTCTCAACATGGCGACAGGAGAGGTGTCAGTGAATAAATGGGAAAACAAAGTAACTGGTGATACTTATTTGAAAAAGTGACTCAGATATTTCCTTGTCAATTTAAAAGTAATGAATTTCTTTACTAGTTACTTGGAAAAGTAATCTGATTACATAACTCACGTTACTTGTAATGCGTTAACCCCATCACTACATGGTGCTGGTGTATTTTTTTTTTTTTTTTTTGTGTGTGTGTTTGAACAAAATAGGGGTGAGTAAAAAAATCTGAAATGAAAATTCTGTCATCTTTTACTCACCTTAATGTCATTCCAAACCTATCTGATTCTTTTTTTAATTTAACATACTGTACAATGAAAGTCAGTGGGGTTCAGTGTTATTTAGGACCCCATTTTCTTTCACTGTATGGACAAAGGCATTTGAAATTCTTCAGAATATCTTATTTTGTGATTTTAATGATCATTTTGGTAAAACTTTGCTTTGAAAACCTGGCTAAATATCACAATTCTGCTGTTAAGTTGTAGGTAATGATGCTGATACAAATTGCAATGTCATTGGAATATCACTTCAGGTAAATTTGGACACTTTTTGCCATTGAGAATACAGGGAAACAAATGGCCCAATTATCCTGAATAAACCATAATTAAATCTTCATTTATTTCTTTTCAGAGAACCAATTTTGTGTCTGTTGCATAAAAACTGTTGAGTGCATTTTTTGAAAATATTCTTTTCCCTTTTAATTCATAAAAGCACTGCAAGTCCAAAGCATTACATATGGATGCAGTCTGCAACATATTGGGTTATATCCAACATGACCTTTTTCTCTATTATTATTGACCCACTTTTATTCTAGATATTGGATTAGTGTCATAGTCATAGATTTGTGAAGTGTAACTGATGGTGATTGTGTGTCATTAGCTGTGACTCAGTCCCACATCTGGGCTCTGGACCGGCAGACGTTCCAGACTATCATGATGAGATCCACTCAGGCCAGACATGAGGAGTACTTCAGCTTCCTGCGCAGGTACATTCATGTCACTAACATTTGTGCATGTTTATCAGTCGTCAGCTTCACACATGCACACACACACACACACATGCATACACAAGTCTCTTCTTGGCTGTTTCAATGCACATTCCTTTCTGAAAGAATTAGATTAGATTTACGTGAATCCACCATTGTGTTTTTCAATGCTTATTGTAGATCTGTCACTAATGTCTATCAGTGCATCATAAATTGATGTTGTGACTTAACTGTTAACATAATGTTGGTTGGTTCAAGGGTTCAGTGTGTTGATTTGTGTTCACCTGTCAACATAATTTATACGGATTTGATTCCATGCTGTTTTCCTTTAATGCTAATTAAACATTGTTACATTTTCTTTAGTGTGTCGTTATTGAAAGATTTACCAGAGGAGAAACTTGCCAAAATCATTGACTGTCTTGAAGTTGTAAGTTTGCATCATTTTACTGTGTCTACAGCGCTGTCATTTGTTGGTAATGCATGTTTATTTATAAGATGAAATATAACCAGATCATATTCATGTTTTAATCTTTTTATAGGAGTATTTTGACAAAGGGGAGTACATTATTCGTGAGGGTGAGGAAGGAAACACTTTCTTCATCATAGCTAAAGGAGAGGTATGCATTACTGCATTAAGTATAAGGTACAATGCAGCTAAAGACACACCTTAGTGAAAATGTGTTTCACTTCTCCTATAGTGTATGATTACTCAAACAATATTACTGAAAATTGATGGAGCAACACATTTTGTGGGAAAATAAATGAAAGTAGGTTTTTTTTTTTGTTTTGTTTTTTTTTTAAATTGGTGTAAATGTATGGGATGGCCACACTTGTTCACCAGCATGGGGCAAAATGCACCTAGTATTGATACAAATACTTTAACTAAAGTAATGTTTTGCAAGTTAATACTTGTTCGAATCACTTCAGCAAAGTTGTACTATTTTCTTTTTTGTAATTTATTTTTTTTTAATAAATATCCTGTCATTAACATATGTTTATTTAAAAAAGTACAGAAAAAAATATTTAATCAAAGATTCTAAAAGCTTTGAAGGTCTTGTAATAACTTAAAATAGCTTTACAGTAGTAGCAATCAATATAATATTTTGTATAAGATATGATTGTTATCACATTTTTAAATATGATAGTTTCATTATAAATATGATGATTATCTCTAAGGTGGACAATACATATCAACAAAAAGTGAACCAGCTATTTATTATCATTTCAATTATTTTTGGCCCTTTAGCCCCAACAGCAGGGGCATTTAAATATAATACTTCTACTAAATAAATAAATAAATAAATAAATAAATAAATAAATAAATATATAGTCAATGTTTTTGAAAAGATTTATTTTTCTTGAAAGAAACTGAAAATCATGTATTTTTGTAAATTTTGTTTCTTGTTTGCTACATAAATCTAGAATATATTTTTTTTAAATAATAGATATTATTCAAATTAGCACAGAATCCACTTTGCATTGCTTCCTGTGATTGCGTCAAGCAGGCACGTGCACACATAGACATAAAAGGGGGCTTGAGCACCTGCCCTTTTTCTTCCTCGAGAGAAAGTGCCCTTTTTTTCTGGGGCGTTTTTTTTTTGTTTTTTTTTTAAATAAATGAATATATGTATATTTGTGTGCGTGTGTGTGTTTCTGTTTGAGCACAGCTTTCCCTGTCAAACAAATAAAAAGTCAAAATATCTGGTCGGGTCGAGAAATATTGAGATTGTCGAGTTTCGATGCCGTTCTCCCTTCCGCGTCTCTGCGCAGCACAGCGGTGTAGCACACACTGATCAGCTGCACATCACAGTCACAGAGAGCCGCAGAAGTGAAGCCCTCCCTCCCTTTCTAGTTTTGTCTGTCTTGCTGTGGAGGTGAATGGTGATGAACAAAAGACTAAACTACCTGTGCCTCGAATTTACAGCTAATTATCCAAAAGACAAAAGGCAAAATATAGTTAATTTGTTGCTAACATCCAAGACTCAGCTACCATGTAAGTTAGCTAAAGTTTAGCTGAGGCAATAGGAAGTCTAGTAGGTTAGACCGGTGCGCTTCTTTCACTGCATGATTCAGTTTATTAAAATGCATTTAGAATGATCACATGTATATATTTGTATCATTTCATATAGTTAATCAGTATCACGCGAAGACTGACGTTTTTTCCACCAAAAAGCAGCATGATTACAAATGTGATATTGATTAATAAACAGATCAATAAACAAGAATTTAATATTAAGACACTTACGTTTTAGACTCAATATTGACTGTTTTTGCTCTATTTCGCCAACAAATATAATTCCAATTTGTGTCTCTGAGCAACATGATGCTGTTTTGTTCCTGAATGAATCAACTGTTTAAATGATTCGGTTCAGTCACAATGAGTCACTTATTAACAGTGACTTGCTGCCACCTACTGACAGTTTTAATTTCACATTTAAAGTATCTTTTTTTTCTTTTTCTTTTTTTTTTATAATTTCAAATATCGGTATTCAACGTTTTATGTTTAAAATATCAAAACAGTATTAATGAATTTGTAACTGCAGGTTAAAGCATTCATGCCTGAAACATTCCTGCATTAAACAGTGTGTAAATGCATCTAAATGCCACTTCAGATGCAGCTTCTGTGTTTTCTCTGCATTGCAAAGATTAATTTTGTCAATACTGATTTCATTTGCTTAGTAACAGCCCAAATGATTTATTATTCTAATTGACTGATTCAATTTAAGAATTTGACTCAAAAGATGATGCACACTTTTAGAAAAAGGGCTTTATAAGGTAAAAATGCCAATAAAAGGTAAAAAAAAATAAATAAATAAAATGTTTAAACTTATTGGAAAAGATTAATTTCTATCACTGCTGTGAACTGCTTACCTCACAGAATATGAAGAATATCAAAAAGTTTAGGAGTCAGCTGTCCACGGTAGTCCTTAAGATATCAGCACAATAACACACTCAGCAAAATATCGTCTAATTATCATTATCGATAAAATCCCAGAAAATATTGAGATATATTTTTGTCAATATCGCACACCCCTATTATATTTAACGTTTTGTTTAGAAAAATTTTAAATATATATGAGAAGTGCCCTTTTTTCCACTTGAGCCCCTGCCCTTCAAAATGTCTGTGCACGTCCCTGGCGTCAAGTATCATCGTATCATAAAGTTTTTGTGCCATCAGTGGTTTGGTGGAGCATAAAATTTTGTTTGATTTTGTTTCTGTTTGTCTTCTTTGTCTTAACAGATAGATAAAGTAGGATGTAATTTGGAGTAGTATTTCTTTATTATTCATAATGGTATGTCTGATTTATTATGGCTGATTGTGATTTGGCATTGGTAAATACTGAGGGTAGGATCTGATAAGCCTAGGGCTTCTACCTACACTTTTTTATTTCGAACAGGTTGAACATATGTTAAAAGTTTTGTATTTTGTTGATTTGGTTTTTTTAGTTTATTGTTATTCATTTGTATATTTATTATGTTTTCCTCTAGTATTTTTTAATGGTTCGCAATAAAATAAATACCCCACCTGTTGTACCTTTAGCCTTGTTGTACCCTACATTTATAGTATGCAATCCTTTAAATATTTTTGTTCAGACTGCAGTCTGCTTTGCCTACATGAATATTTCTGTAGGAGTGAGCAGACACATGGCCCATAGAGACCAACTGAAATTGTGCTTCAATGGTAGTCTGTGGCAGAAACCTGTACCATTGATTGTAATGGAGCCAAGATTTATATTAAATGGATAAGAGACTGTAGATACATTAATCCCACTCAGATGACATACTTCACTGGTAACCTGTGGGAGTATGATGACTGCTACTTGCATGAAAAATGCATTTTTCATTAGACATTGAGCTGCCATTCCATACTTTGATAGGGAGCTTTCAGATGAGTGGGACAGTTACAGTTGTGATGACAGTGAATTAAGTCAGTCAAATAGGATGTACAGTAAGATTTTTTGTGTTTTTTTCCACAGGTGTTGGTAACACAGACTACAGAAGGTTTTTCCGAACCACAGGAGATTAAGACTCTTGGTGTGGGTGATTCCTTTGGGGAAAAGGCTCTCATAAGGTTTGGAGACGGTATTGTTTTGAAATGCTTTTAACAATAGTGAACACAACCAACAATGACTGCTTTGTGATTGTGGACTTCCTGTAGGCCAGGAAAAAGATGAATTGCATATTTGTAGGCGTGGATGTGGGAGGCGGAATGTCAGTCATCTGAAAAGATGTTCATTCTCATTGTACCAAAGAGCACACTCCGTATTGAAATAACCACAGAGACGCTCACACACTTAGACGCAGGAGAGCCACTTGTCATATTCGCTAATTTGTAATAATGATTTAGATTCATTTAAAGCTCAGATGAAGTGCTCTCAAGGAGGAAAGAGCAAATGAGGTTGTTTTTCAGGATGTTTTCTGTCACTGTTATATATATGTATCTCCAAAGTGGCACAACATCATTACATATTTCTTATAATTCTATTTCAGTGAGGATGTCCGCTCAGCTAATATCATTGCAAAGGAAAATGACACACAGTGCTTGGTGGTGGATAGAGAGTAAGTGTTGTTTCTACTACACTAACAATTTTGCCAATAATGCCAATGTTGATACCACAGGAAAAAAAAAAAAATTATGCTATTGAACATGCTGTGTATTTAAAAAATATATATTAATATAAATAAAGTAAATTAAAACCTTTTGGTTTTAAAGCCTTCAGGTATTTCTCGATTAAGTACATCTTTTTTCAGATTTTTTAAAAATAATTATAAAGTAATATTTTAATAATAAAATAAAAAACAAATTGCAAGAAACAGAACAAATAACAATAGGAGAGAAAAATTACCTTTTTGTGTTTTGTTTGTTTATTTATTTATTCAAAAATAATAAAAATGCTGATGTGGGGAGTGGATATGCCACAAATAGACAATTTGTGTGGTGAAGGCAGAAAATTATAACTATAACTTTAAAATGATAATTTTATATCGTTTTATTTTTGAAATCTGTTTACAGCGTTTAAATTAGCTGACCAACGTTTTTTTATTTATTTATTTATTTATTTTTAATATAGACTACTGTTACATCTGACATACAATATACAACATATAATAAAAAAAATGGTGTAGGATTTACTTTGAAACTATTTTCACTCACTAATTATAATACACTATACTAATTATTATAAAGAAATGGCAAGTAACTCAATTGCAACTCAATAGAAAAAAAAAGTCATTTTTATAGCATACTAATATTTCTTCCTAAGACTAAAAAGGTTACATAAAATCACTGTCTTCTGTTCTTCAACAGTAACTTTAACCAGATGGTGGGGACCTATGAGGAGCTGCAGGCGTATCTGAGGGAGTATGTGGAGCAGCTCTCTCTGAGTGACGAGAGGAGGAACGCAGTGTAAGAACACACAGCTAAACCAACACATAACTACTCCAGTCATGTATGTGAAAATCACATAATCATTTCCCCACAGTCCTCAGTCACCTCTTTACGAACGCTCTCCAGAGGCAGCAGAGCTCAGGAGGCTGAAGGAGAAGGCAACTGGTTTGTCCAGTAACTCCTTCCTGAAGGAACTTCAAGTAGTGGCCACACTAGGCATGGGAGGCTTTGGACGGGTAGAACTGGTTAGATTTCCTTTTTCAGTTTTTTCATTCTCTTTTTATTTTTTATATCAGTATGGTACAAAATTATATTATTCAAATAATGTTGTAAACAAGTAAGATCAAAAGTAATCTAAAAGTATACAAAAGTAGTCAGATTATATTACCTAAAATGTGTAATGTAATAGATTACATTGCTAACCACAATTTTAATTCAGTAATAAATACAATGGCAATGACCACTTAAGTATGTTTGATGTTGTTTATTGCATGCATTTTCTGTCTTAGGTCAAGCTTAAAAATTCAGAAGATACAGCGTTTGCTTTAAAGTGTATTAAGAAAAAGCACATTGTTGACACCAGGCAGCAGGAGCACATCTATTCAGAAAAGGACATCCTCCAACAGACCAATTCAAACTTTATTGTCAGGTCAGTCTAATAAGCATGTCTTCCCTGCCTCTGTTGACATACATTAATAGGAGAAGTGCAAACACACAGGAATAATAATACAATAATTCTCAAGAGTGATAATAATACAATAATCCCCAAGGTATTTACTCAGATTGGGCTCGACAACAATCTCAAGTTCCCCCTGAAGGCCTCTAACTTAATTAATTTGTTAATCAATATAATGGACTAAATGTAAGGCAAGCTAGAGCACAGGGCTGATGGAAGAAACTATAATGTAGGTAAACAAACTGGTATCAAAATTTGCTGTTTGTTAATTAAGGTCTGATGAATGAACTTGTGCCTTTATTAGACTTGTTTATTAGATAATGTTGTGTCAATTATGATAAGACTTAAAACTTCCGGTGTTTTGGAAGCTAGCAACTTTGATATTTACTTTAATCACTGTCACTATGACTACAGACACTATATATAGCTATCATAACTGTACACAGAAAATAGCCAAACAGAAAATGGGCTTGACTTTGATTATTTGTCCATACTGCGGTCAATGACATGATGTTTATTTGTTTGTCTGGATTTATTAATGTATTTAAAAAAAAAATACATAAAACATGCAGTTCATATATAAAATTACAAATATACAAGTGTACTATGATGAACACAATTTCTGAATTAAAATGTATTTTGATATATTAATACATAAATTCAAAAATGCCTAATTAAAAGGATGAAAATCTGAAAATTAAAACCTTAAGAAGTTATGCTAAAACTTGTATTATTATTGTTCAAGGCTAAGGTAGGTTTAAATCTACCAAAAAGGTAATGATATTTATGAATTAATTATTCACAAATATTTACAGACATTACACCACATCACATTTTTAGAACCATTAAAATAAACATTTTTTGAAAATGGTATAAGTTTTCAAAACCACCTGAAACCAACACAGCAAAGGGCACATTTCTAAGAACTTGTTTAAAACATGTTTAAAACTGAATTTTTAAAAGATTTGTGCTTTTCTTTGTCTTGGACACTTTGCGTGTGCTTAATGCATTAAAGCTGCATTTAATTGGACTGTTTAAATGTCCAGTGTTGGGGAAAGTTACTTTTAAAAGTAATGCATTACAATATTGCATTGTTATTGCGTTACTTAGTTACTTTTTAAGTTACTTTTAAAAGTAATGCATTACAATATTGCATTACTCCATTAAAAAGTATCTAAGTAATGCATTACTTAAATACTTTTTCTGAAAAGTAATGCATTATGTTACTGTTGCGTTACTTTTTGTCACCTGGGCTGGGCTTGCTTATTTGTTTTTTAATAACAAAAAAAAAAACTAAATATTATATTTTTGGCAACTGTACAGGCCCTTTCACACCAAGAGTAAAATTAATAAGAGTCAGGCTGAAGGAAGTTCCTCTGCCTCTGCACTTACTCCCAATTTCTCTCAACACAGGACAGGAGTGTTGTCAGTCAACAAATGGGAAAGCAAAGTAATTTTTGTTACTTTTTTGATATAGTAACTCAAATATTTTCATGTACATTAAAAAGTAATCCTTAACTTTGCTAGTTACTTGAAAAAAGTAATCTAATTGTGTAACTCGCATTACTTGTAATGTGTTACCCCCAACACTGGAAACGTCCACATTGAAATTAAAATTTGTTGTTTTGTGGACAATTTTGTCCGAAGCGACTGGAGGCCACAGTGGAGTTAAAGCTCAGTAACCTTATACTGTAGTCTCTGCTCCATTTAAACTTTAATAACTTCAGCATCACATAACAGTGTGGTGGACCAGACAAAGTCATACAAGAAATTCACAAAGGACTTATTTTTCAGATCTTATGATATACTAGATATACATTTGGATTACATCTGTCACAGTGGTCCAGTGCCATTGTGCTTTTCATCTGTATCAGAAAAGGGGCTTCTGCTTTGTATGTTGCTAGGAAACTCCCCGGGGAATTTCAATCCATGCTTATATTCCTGTCTGAGTGTGTACTCTGGCTCATTTTATTGCACCTCTGGCATTTGTGGACGAAAAGCTAGCACAGCTTTACATGCGAGTCTAGTTCTCTATGAAAGCCAGTAGTGAGAAGTGCTAAAGAGATGCTCTGTTTCACAGAATGCAAATAATCGAGTGTGTCAGGCTGTCCTTGTGTGTTTCAGGTTGTTCCGCACATTCCGGGATGAAAAGTATGTTTACATGCTGCTTGAGGTTTGCCTGGGAGGAGAGCTGTGGAGCGTGTTGAGGGACATGTGAGTGTAGGTTGTTTTGACACATACTACAGCTCACTGTCTTTGATAATCATGCAGAGTTATTACTGGTTATGGCTGAATGATTCATAACATCTCAACTGCTAATAGGTGCAATACGTAAGCATCTTAAATTAGGATGTTATGATGTTTTGGTTTCATTTAGGAGTTGCTTTGATGAGCCCACTGCCCGCTTCTGTACTGGATGTGTGCTGGAAGCTTTTGATTACCTGCACGGCAAAGGCATCGTGTACCGAGACCTGAAGCCGGAGAATCTTCTTCTGGATGGGGAAGGCTATGTCAAAATGGTCATTTTACTGTACATATACCACTAAATATCATAGTAAAAGATCTAAAAGTCTGAGGCCCCATTGAAAATCTTGGAATATTCTTTGGTTTTTATTTTAATGTGGAAACAAAAGTTAGAACAAACAAGTTATGATGAATAAGAGTTATGTCATGACAACTCTCTGAGGGTTTAGAATGGTAATGTACATGGCAATGTTAATGTGTTTGGTCTTGGCGGAATAGATCTGCTGCACTGCTGCTGTGGCAGAGTGAGTAGCAAGAGTTACTACTGCCAGTAAATCCACAAACATGCTGCTGTGAGCATATAGGAAATACAGCTGCTGGGCATATAACATATATGAAATAACCCTCCATATATAGTATACGTGAAATCACCCCATAGCAGATCTATACAGGTGGAGCTGGGGAAGATGAAGGGTTTCTGAAGCGCGCTACAACTGCTACAGCAAGCACTAGCTGTGTATTTGAATGTTGAACAGCAAGCTCATTGGCTGCTGATAAAAAAAAGAACCAATCAGCTGCGTCATTTGATGATGTCATTATGTCAGATTGAGTTTGACCTATCGGACTGCGCCGTCTAGAGTGTCATGACAGAACTTTGGGTTTATTTCAGATTTTGCACTTCTAGGCCTCTAAGCCAGTGGTTCTCAACCTTTTTGACTCTAAGGCCTCTTTGCAACCTAGGCTCATTGGAAATATGTTCCTCTATATACATTTCTGCAAAACTGAAAAAACGTACCTATATGTACGAATCACTGCAGTTTCCAGTTGAAATCAACACTAGAACCAGTAAAACTCTGACAACTTTTATTCGTTTTCACATAAAGTATGATTTACAGGTACAGAGTTTTGATTGATAAAGGCTAATTTTCACACAGTTACTTCTGATTATGTAATGACTTTAAAACAATTTTAACATCCTGCGTAATTTGAAAACTGATACTTTTGAACGTTGTCGTCAAATATACAGCTTCATAAGCATGAGTTTTCTAAATCAGTAGGTTTACTCGGTAGCTCACGCGATATGGCGTTGTACTTGAGTGATGAATAGCTCTGGTACGAATCCCTGTGAAACTACAGTTTGACAAAACAGCTCAAATTCACATAAGGAAGTTAAAATAGCACGGCTGCATCAACAAATGCATTTTTATATGACTTTTGCATTTGTTAAAACTATTGGGTAGGTTTAGGGTTGGGTTTGGTGTACAGGATATTTCCAACAAGATAGAACATTAATATTTAGCCCGGATATTTGAATTCCCAATAGCCGCAATATGTACCTCAAGCAGCATAATAAAAACACTGCAATTCGTGCCTGTACCAACATAATAAAAACGTGCCACGGTCACGTATTGAACGTGTGTTTTAGCGCCACTCTCTGGACATTTCACTTTGAAACTGCCGTGAAACGTGCAGTAAGGTATGTAATTACAGTGGTGCAGAAATATATATAGAGGCACGTATCTGCATGAGCCTGGGTTGCCACTTTGTAAAAGATAATATTTAAAGAAATAGTTCACCCAAAATGAAAATTTGCTGAAAATGTACTCATCCTCAGGCCATCTAGATATAGATGAGTTTGTTTATTCTTGGGAACAGATTTGGAGAAATGTAGCATTACATCACTTGTTCACCAATGGATCCTCTGCAGTGAATGGGTGCCGGGAGTCCAAACAGCTGATAAAAACAACAAAATAATTCACAAGTAATCCACACCACTCCAGTTCATCAGTTAACATCATGTGAAGTGAAAAGCTGCATGTTTGTAAAAAAAACAAATCCATCAAGACATTTTAAATTTAGCACATTTTCATTTTTGGGTGAACTATTCCTTTAAAGTACCTCCGGTACTTCTGTTGTAATAAACTCAACAGAATGATGTCAGTTTAATGTTGTACATACATCATTGCTCTTCAGATCATTCTCAGAGCATGATCAGCTGGTTTTACATAAAAAAAAAAATAAAAATTAATTCATGTAAAATTTTCAAATGAACTTTTCATGCAGATATGATACAATAATTTGATATTAACCTTTTTTATTATTAAATTTAAAAGAATTTTTAACAGGGGTCTGAGACTTTTGGGACCTCACTGTTTATTTATTTATATATTTATATGCATGGAGTCCGAAATATATATAAACTTTTTTATTATTTAGCATTTTATAGCATTTTTATTATTTGATCAGGTTTATATATATATATATATATATATATTTTTTTTTTTTTTTTTTTTTTTTTTTCCAGACTGATTTTGGTTTTGCCAAAAAGATCGGACTAGGTAAGAAGACTTGGACGTTCTGTGGCACTCCTGAATATGTGGCTCCTGAGGTCATCATGAATAAGGGTCATGACTTTGGAGCTGACTGCTGGTCCTTGGGCATCCTCATCTTTGAGCTCCTGATTGGCAGGTAAACATTTGTGTTTCAATGCATCTGCTTCATGCTTCCACTGGTCTGCATTTGTAGGTCAAATTCCCGAACAATGGAAACATTGGCCCTGTGGTGATTTTAAAGCAAATTCTGGTTCAACTAGTGCTGTGAGTTTGGGACAGACTTACCATTTACACAAGCAATGGCAAGTGTTTAGAAGCAAATTTTGCAGTTCCGTTTGGTGCCACTAGTGGTGCAGAAATCACACACTTCACCTTTAAAGAGCACAGATTTCCCAGACATGAATTGGCACAGCCTTCCCTGTGCTTCTGCCAAAACGCTCTGCACCACGTTCAGCATCCGTTTTGTAAAGGGCAGGGCTCTCTTGACCAGAGCAAATGGTCCTCTAGTGTGAGATTAGCAGTCATGGCTCTCACAGCTTCAGACAGCATCACCATGGCAACATAGTGTTGAGGATGGGACTACGTAATAATATACTGTTGCAGTGGATCAACAAGCTGGACAAAATCATCATGATGTAATGCCACATGATGTATACATCTCTTCAGAGCTTACTGATGCACACTGCATTACCATTCATGATTGTGTTATGCTTTCCTGTGACATTATTACTGTGTGTTTTAGTAACTCAGATAGATAACTAACTTCAGATTCACCAATGTGAAATATAAATTGTTAGGTACTGTCTGCCGTATGGTTTCATTTTTAAATAAATTGATGGTGTTTGAAATATAACATATCCCACACGACGTTCAGCCCTCCATTCACAGGCTCTGATCCGATCAGTATTTACACCATGGTTCTTCATGGGATAGAGAAGGTGGACTTTCCCAAGAGGATCAGCAAACGTCCGGAGGATCTCATACGGCGACTTTGCAAGTAGGTTTCTCATATTCTGAGACCTATTTTTAAACTCATCACAAATATACAGCCGTTAAACAATAACAATAAAACTATACATAATACAATAAGCATAAAAAAATGAGCATAAAAAGGCATAACACAAATAATGGGTAAAACAGTCCAGTTGAACTTTGTCCATATTTAAGGTCCAGTACTGAATGAACTATAAGTATATCCTTGTGGAAAAAGAAGTGCACTTAAGCATACTTTTTTTTTAAGTACTTACTGCAGAAACAGTATATTTTTAAAGAATATACTCGACTGCGAACCGAATGTAATTTTTTTTTCTGAAACACTTAACTTGCATGTTATTTACAACTAAATGAAAATGTATTATAGTTTTAACTTAAGAAGGACTTTATGCATTTTTATGTCATTTTATTATTACTTCTGTTGTCTTTAAAATATGGTTAAAGTGTGCTGCTGAATGCAATAATCAAGTGTTTTACATGTGCTGTAGGATGTTAGTTATATCAAAAGAAGTGCAAAATATAAAAACAAACTGATTTGATATGACATTTTTACAAAGTACACTTTTTAAGTGTGTTAAGAAATATAGTCATGAATGTATCTCTCTTTTAATGCATTTAACAGGCTTTTTATTTAATTAATATTATTTTATCTGCAAATTCAGATTTTTATTTTACTTTTAAGATTTGAAGTGCATTTTCAATATAATTAAGCACACTTCTTTTTCACAAGGGTATATATAATCCACATCATGCTTTCTCCATCAAATAGAATAAATTCTTTCTGAGTTTGTCACATTGTATCATAGGATTGTCTGCTTAAAGGAGACATATGATGCTGCCTTATAATTTTTACATTTACATTACTTTTAATCATTTAGCAGACACTTTTATCCAAAGCAACTTATAAATGGACAATAGAAGTAATCAAACCAACAAAAGAGCAACAATATATGTGCTTTGAAAAAGTTTAAAATTAATAAAAATAAATAAAAATAATAAAAACTAGACAGAAATATAATACATAGAGCTAGTGTTAGAGGGTCACGTTATTATTTTTTTATAATAATTAAAAAGAAAACAAGTTGGAATAGAAAAAGAATAGAGACCGCTAGTGTTAGAGGGTCAATTTTTTTAATAAATAAAAAGAAAACAAGTAGCTAGAATAGAGAGTACTAGTGTTAGAGGGTCAAGTGTAGGTGGAAGGGATGTCTTTAGCCATTTCTTGCTGCTCTTCTTGTTTGGAGTGTGCTATCGAGGCCTTGATATGCTGAGCAAAGCCTCTGTCATCCCTGCATACCTGTCAGTCTATGTTTATGCTTTTATTGATGTGACTTTTTCTCTTGCTTGGCCTGTATAAGAACAGTCAGATACTCACTCATCTCCCTCACTGTCTCCAGGCTCAATCCAGCAGAACGGCTTGGGAATAAAAAGAACGGCATCAATGACATCAAGAAACACAAGTAGGTCAACAAATATTAATTGCTCAGAAATCATTTCACCCTCATGTTGTTCCAAACCCATATGACACTCTTTCTTGACCTGACCCTTGTGAAAAAGAAGCACACTTTAGCATACTTTTAAATACTTATTATGGAAATCTTTCTCTCTGAATTGTATTTTAATGGCAAACAAATGTGTATTATAGTTTAAATTTATAGTAAATACACACTTAAAAGACTTTATATATTTACATCTTTATATGTAACTTCATAATTACATCTATTGTCATTGAAATATGGTTAAAGTGTACTGCTAAATGTGCTGACAAGCATTTATGACTAAACTAAAATATACTTTAATGTCATTTCAATTGAAACTTGTATGTTGTGTTTTTAAATATAACAATTTGTAATGATAAAGCAGTTTGGTACATTTAAAAATATTACATTTAAATGTAATACAGTAGCACACTAATTAAAATTATGATCAAGTACAGTACATGTGCTTTAATATGTTAGTCAATACATATTAAAGCAAGAATTTGGTAACAATTTATTTTAGGGTGTCCTTGTTACACATACTACATGTACTTGCTATTATAATAGCAATTAATTATGCATAATTACATGCAAGTAACCCTAAGCCAAACCCTAATCCTAACCCTAACCATATAGTAAGTACATGTATTTAATTAATATTACTCAGTACTTAAATGTATATTTACACTGTAACAAGGACACAAAATAAAATGTAACCAAGAAGTTTAATTTGACATTATTACAAAGTGCAATTTTTAAAAGTGTGTTAAGAAACAGCTAGTCTCAGCCTCAGACGTCACGCCCACGGACCGCTGGCTAAACGTCTGATGCATATGGCACTTCAGGAGTTTCGAAGTCGTCATCGGATTGGTTGAATTATACAGGATTTCCAGGAGACGTGTGTGTCGCGTTCTTTAACGTTCCACCTGGAAACAAAGATGCCGTGACGCCAAACCCCCTAACGAAAGAAGAAAGCCGCCATGTTTACAACTGTGACGACAAACACTTATCAGGATCAAATAAACGCTGGATTTTCAAAAGTATGTGAAATATTAAAGGTTCGCGGCATAGAATCTTTAAAATACGTCTGAGAGTTTTACACACCGGTCTGTTATTGTAGTGACATTTCCACACCCCGAAACGTGACGCTGAACGAAACGAACTGTGATTGGTTGTTTGACATGTCAGTCAAACGGCCTCATGGGCGGGCCTTGGCCAATGAAAGCTACCATAGATTCTAGACCTTCAGCCGTGAGACTAAGAAACAGCTAAAAAAGTGTCTGTCTTCGTGTACACTTAAGTGGCCTCTTAGTTCATTAGTATTATATATATATATATATATATATACTTGAACGTTTCAAAATATTAATGACATCAGGTTTAGTGTCATAGCTCAGTCTCCTTAGCATATTCTATGAATCCAGCATCCTGCCCAGAAATCTTGTTAATATATTCCCTTTATTTGTCTCACTGTACACTGAGGGCCTTACACTGTCATATTCTCATGTATTCTCATGCAATTGTTTCATTTATGTGCATTGATGAACATTAGACCCACCTGGGAGTAAACTGAAGCGCTGATCCATGTGTCTGATCACAGGTAGTGTATTGTTGAGTCTGTTTTGCTGCAGGCCTGTCTGTCCCCTCCTTTGTATGTCACAGCACAATGGCTAGCTGAGCCAGCCTGCCAAATTAGCCTCACTGCATTCACAGGGGGAGCAATTAGTGACCAAAATGAGCTTCCACAGAGCAATGAAGCCGCAGACAGCAAGGTGAAGCACTGGGCCCGTCCTTTAACAGTCACGGGAGTGATAGAGCCTAAAATGCATGTGCACTGATGATGCCCACTGTTCAAATTACAATCAGCTGGGAGTTATCACACTTAGTATTTTCCTAGCATTATGTGTGTTTGCACTGAGAAGCTGTTGTTTTTATATTCATTATGCTTGAGTATCACGCAGGGAAAGTGATTCAGGTAACATACACACAAAGCGCACAAGAGCTCAACATCATTTGTATTATGTCACTAAATTATGTTCAGAGCATTATGCAAATGAAGGCGCATGCGCTTGATACAGGTATGAATATGCATGTTCTGGTAACAATGTGTCATCAGATGAGCGAGATCTGAGATGTACACTATTGTAAGTTTGGGGTCAGAATTTTTTTTTAAATATTAATACTTTTCTTCAAGGATGCATGAAATTAATCAAAAGTGACAGTAGACATTTAGAATATTCGAAAAGATCAAAAAGATTTAAATTTAGATAATACCAAAATGAAAATAATGCTGAAAAAAAATGTATCATAGTTTCCTCACAGAACAACATGAATGTTTCTTGAGCAGCAAATCAGAAAATGATCATGTGACACTGAAGGCTGGAATAATAATGCTGAAAATTCAGTTTTGCATCACAGGAATAAATTACATTATAGAATATATTCAAATAGAAAACACTGATTTTAAATTGTAATAATATGTCACTGTTTTTACTGTATTTTTGAGCAAATAAGTGCTACATTGGTGAGAATGAGACTTCTTTCAAAAACATAAAAAATCGTATTGACTCCAAATGTTTAAATGGTAGTGTATCTTCAGAATTTAATGAGAATAATATGAGCAATGCAACTTTCTTGATTTTTTAAGATAAAATAATTCTGTCCATGAAAACATATCAGAACTCAAAACTTCCTCTCCAGTTCAAAAAGTCCATTAAACTGCAAAAATGTCTTAGTTTGTACTTTTGAAAAGAGGCTGTTATTGAAAAATGGGGCAGTTAAAAAACTATAAGAGTAAAATTGCAAACCTTCAACTTGTGAATAATACTCATCTCATTTCACACGTGAAGAGAACGCTTACATATGTGTAAAAAAAATAAAAAATAAAAAAAAGTATCCCATTCAGTTCTAAAAGATCAGAGAGATGGTGTAAATGGCCATAAAAATTGAATGCAAGAAAACTTTCTAACAATAAAAGTGGACCAGCAAAGTGGAAATAATGTACAATATGTCCCCTTGAAACATTTTCTCACTGGAAGTGAAGTGATGGATGAGGCTGAAGATGTGAGTGGATGCTGAGTCGCTGTGCTGTGGAGGTTTACTTTGTTCCTTTGTTTTCTCGCAGGTGGTTTCAAGGCTTTAACTGGGAAGGACTGAGACGGCGGAAGCTGGCGTCTCCTCTGAGGAGAGAGGTGAAGCATAGATTCAACAGATTTTAAAATGTTTTTAGATGTCATATTGTGTAAGAAATTTAAACCTGTTCTCCCGCACTTGTGGTATTCTCCTCTGCTGATTTTTACAGCTCAAAGGGCCTCTGGATCACAGTCATTTCGACATGTTTCCCCCTGAGCTTGAAGAACCTCCAGATGAATTCTCTGGCTGGGATAAAGACTTCTGAAAATGAGCTGTTTCTAAGAAGAAGCTGTTTTCTCAAAGAAGATCTGATATAAAGTGATGGTGGACAGTGTCTGGAAGAGAAGTCTCAGTATTACCTCAGTGTGCTTTCTGAAGCATTGTGCAATTGACTGACTTGTTCAGATGGACTTCAAAGCCACGGTTTTAAGTTAAAGAAGACAAAGTGAAAGGTTATTTCAGTGATATTTCATTGTAAATGGATCAATAAATCACTGATGCCTTAAATCTTAAATCTCTCTTTAAATCTCTGACCTGGCTTCAAATATGTTTTAAAGAGAGAAAGTGAATTTGCCACAATCATGGAGGCCATTTATGTTGCTAAAGATGCTGATGTTCTTAATCTCTGTTTTTGCTGGAGTCAAGCACAACCACAATGACAATAAGGAGAAAAAAAAATCAGACAATAAACAAAGCTGGCCTTTAACATTTGGATGGGAAATTCATGTTTATAATGCTAACTTCAAAACAATATTTAATGTACAGATGTAAATAATTAATTTTTCTTTTGTAGCCTTTTTGTAGTCAAGTTTAGTCAATTTATTCATTTTGTATCAGATTCTAGATATTTCTGAGATTCACTAATGAATGAAACAACAAGGTCCTCTACTGGTAAAAATCTGCAAGCACAAGCCACAAGTTTAGCTTGCAAAATAATTAGTTGAGTTGAGTTGAGTTGAGCTTTATTGTCATTCCGCTACATGCGGGGGCATACAGTGGAACGAAATGTCGTGCCTCACAGGACCACGGTGCTACATAAATACAGGCATACAGCAATGAAGTAAAAGTGTTCATAAAGTGTTCATAAAGTTTGTGCAGATGAATGACGTAAGAATTCGTATACTAAGCATTTGTGTATGATTACTTTATGCTTGTCCTCCACAAGCAAGCATGTTCTGTGTACCTTTAAGAGGAGCTTTATCTGCCGACTTTTCCACAGATGGTAGTGTTCATCTCATCCTACAATATATGGCCTAACTGACACAGGAAAACCAGAAAACATAATTGTCTCAACTTAAAATATTTGTTCATTCTGTCAAATGGGTGAATCTCACAAAAATGTGCCTAGATCAAATATCATCCAAAAAGCAACCCTAAAAATAAAATAACTAGCCTATTTTAAGGCCACTAAGATTGTTTTATGACATTCATTTTACAGGGGAAAAGAATATTAAGTTAAGCACATTCTCTAACCAAATTATATTATTGTAATGCATCCAAGTAATGTTTTATCCTTTTTTTTTTTTTTGCAATTTTAAAATCAAGAAGGAAAGTCCCACTCTTGCTAAAAACTTCTTTAATGACCATGCGGTTAATGTTTCAACGAATTGTAATGACTTGCTGTACTGTAAAAATATTTTTGGAGCATATAAAACAAAACAAGACAGTGCTTTGTTTGCAAAAAAATCATAAATTCACATGACACAATAATAATGTGTCAGGTATCAGGAGCACCACAAAAGGGAGACAGAGCAAGATGACATAAACATTTATCCTGACTGACTTATAAAGAGTAAAATAGTGTCTGTAGAGAAGTCATTTATGATATATTTGTATGATTTTCTTTCTAAACCGAAACCCAAAAGAGTGAAGAGTGTGCTGTTTGCTTTCTTGAAATCAATTGGGACTGAATATTTAGAAAAACAAAAATATGGTTCATATGACTCCATATAATAATTCATATGTGTGGTCTATTCCAAGTCTGCTGAAATCACACAACACTTTTGTGTGAGAAACCGACTGAAATTTAAGAAAATCTTCCCCTCCAGAGGAGTGTAAACTACTGCAATGAGTCAGTATGAGCTGAACGTCAGAATCAGGTCAGTGAACGAATAATTTAGGCTGGTTTGTGAACTATTTTTGAATTATCAATACATATCATGAAGTTTTTGGGGTTTGACGTTTGAAAACCCAAGCTAACAACATATTTGGCTGATTTAAATTGCACTGAATTGCATATTTATTTTCTTAATAAATGCATTTATGAAGACAAATAAATGTATCATTGACCCATTACATAATGAGGATTTTACTCAACACTTTCAACACATTCTCTGTGTGTATGCCAGGGACTGGCTGCTAGAGAAAAACATTACCTGCTCCTTCTATGAAATGCCAAAGCAGCCTGCCGCTGGTTCTCAGGCTGTGTGTGTGTGTGTGTGTGTGTGTGTGTGTGTGTGTGTGTGTGTGTGTGTGTGTGTGTGTTTCAGGACAGTGATGGCCTGAAATGGGAGATGCTTGTGACATTTGTGGAGAACTCATCCAACTGGCCAGCCATCCTTGAGGAAATGCCAAGAGGCAGGGGTGAGCTGTTGTCATAGCGATACATCAAGTATGTCCTCTTTCTACCATTCTGCCAATCAGTAGTGTATTAATCACAGTATGACTCAGTCCTGCTCAATGAGTGAATCACAATCTCCTGCACAGGAGGAAATGATTCTCAGGACAGATATGAAAAATAAGGCTGCTGAACTCCGCCGTGTGCCCCGGATGGGCAAACATCCACCTCCTTCAACACACTAAAAGGAGACTGTAAATTTGACTGCAGTGTTGTTGTGGGTTTAATTTTATAAACTGAACTTTTCTAAACCTAAATCTGATCTAAATCTGGCAGTTATGTTGATTACCATAATTACATTATGGTATTTGGCATTCAGAAACAGTGTGATTATGATAATTGTATTACTTTTTGGCATCATAACTGCATAGTTCTTTTCAGAATGCAAATAATTACAAATACAAAACTTTGCATAACATGCATGCATAAAAAAGAAGTGAACCTGATTGTATGTGCACTTGTAGTGTACTTCAAATCTTAAAAGGGTGGTTGACTGGTATTTTTCTAGGCTTGATTGTGTTTATGGGGTGCAGTCTAACAAGTGTTAATGCTTCGTTTTAAAAAAAACGCATTATTTTTCACATAATTTACCTTTATTCCACACAGCTCTGTCCCTTCTCCTATAAACACACTGATCATTTCCTGCTTATATGAAGCCCCTCCCTCAGAAATACCTGATGGGCTCAGATTGGTTAGCTGGCTCAGTATGTTGTGATTGGCTAAACTGCCTCTAGTGCGCGTCTAAACATCCCGCTCCTCACCTCAGCGGCATGTGCTCCGGTTGTATTGTAAACAATACAAAACCGTTATTTGTAAATGCTACTGCTTCTGTTAGCTTTTAATATACGGTTAATATATGGAGGAACATGATTGAGAACCGCTGCTTTAGAACATTGATTTTGAAACTTGTGAATCCATTAGAATCGTTAGAAGGCAGAATCGCGAGATTTTTACGAGCACCCCTAGTTTTCTTCCTCTTCTCTAAAGCAGCGCAGAATGGCCTCGCCCCCTTTGCTGCGTGTTCCCGGGGGTGGGGTTTATCTGGATTTGTGATGTCACAAACCCGGGAAGTAACTCGTTGTAGTCCTTACGAGTCGTTTTTGTAGCCATTAAACTGCCAGAATTTTAAAAGACGATATCTTCGTTTGCATTGAACTTCAGCACCGCAACTTTACAGATATTGTTTATGCTCAAACAGCAACATTACACACTAACGTTAAAAAAGGGAAATCGCAATCAACCACCCCTTTAAAAATATACATATAAAACTAGATTTAATATAATATTAAAGGAATAGTTCACCCAAAAATGAAAATTTTCTAACAGTTTACGCACACTCAGACCATCCAACATGTAGATGATTTTGTTTGTTCATTGGAACAGATTTGGAGAAATTTAGCATAGCATCACTTGCTCACCAGTGAAGTGAATGGGTGCCATCAGAATGTGAGTCCAAACACTTGATAAATCATCACAATAATCCACAAATAATGGACCACTCCAGTCCATCAATTAACGTCTTATGAATCGAAAAGCTGCATTGTTTGTAAGAAACAAGCTCATCATTAAGGCATCAGTTCTGGCCATAATCCATAATAACGCTTCCTCCAGTAAAAAAAAGTCCTTCCCCTGTTGTCGTCTCACATCAAAATCCACAAACATGTTTGAACTGTTTTGGACTTACTTTTGGAGTAATTAAAGTGCACTTTCTTGACTATGTTTCTTAACACACTTAAGTGCATTTTAAATCATGTTTTTGCCATGTTTTTTTTTTGTTTTGTTTTGTTTTGTTTTGTTTTGTTTTGTTTTTGTTTTTTTTTCAACTTTTGTCATGCTTTAAAGAAGTACATGTATTTTGATGTGTTAATATAACATTTGAAGTGAACATATTGTGAACATATTTTCAATGTACACTATATTAAAGAAAGACACACACACACACACACACAAATGAACAAAGACTATGCAGGCATTGCCTTACTGGAACACAAGTATGTGTGCCTGTAAATCATCAATCACTGGCACACATCCCACTATATATTTCATAGCGTCATTGGTCTGTTTCTGGCCTGTGGTCTCTGTAGGTGCAGAGGGTGGGCCTGTATGACATATTTTATGACTCCATTGTGTTGGAGTTGCTGGAATGTATCTACACCGGCCCTCCTGAGGGTACAAAATGAGTTCATATTTCTCCAGTGTTCAACAAGCCGCTCAGCTCTCATAAAATGCTCTATAGACTTCCCAGAACACATCAGTTGACTCATTTTGCTGTACTTCTATCGATAATTCAATTAATTGTGCTATTATACCATTGTTTTTGCAATTTGTTCTATTCCTGGTTGGAAATTAAAGGGATAGTTCACCCAAAAATGAAAATTACTCACACTCATGTTGTTCCAAACCCGTAAGACCTTCGTTCATCTTCGGAACACAAATTAAGATATTTTTGATGAAATCTGAGAGCTTGAATAGACAGCAATGCAACTACTGTGTTCAAGGTCCAGAAAGGTAGTAAGGACATTGTTAAAATAGTCCATGTGACATCAGCGGTTCAACCTTACGGGTTTGGAACGACATGAGGGTGAGTAATTAATGACAGAATTTTCATTTTTTGGATGAACTATTCCTTTAAGCACTATGGGTTATGAAAGCATATGGCATTAGTAATATCAATATGGCCTGGCTCATGCATTACCGTTGTCTACCAGAGGGAGGCACTAATATCAAATATGCCCAGCTTTGCCATGCAGAAAAACAGCTTGACTCTCAAGCTTTTACAATAAATTTTATGAGTTTGGTGCACACTTATAGAGTCTAGTCCCACATATGCTATAAATTTACATTTATTGTTTACTGTACATGTGTGGTTTACTGTCACATTTAAACCATTTATTTAAAGCTGTTCTGTTTGTGCAGCAACGTCTTGAACTCATGTGTTAAGTGAGAGAAACTTGAGACACTCCATGCTGAGAGTAATGCATATATTTGCTATCATTCTGTCAACTCCCAATAACCTCATGACCTGGATTCATGTTTTCTCACCTGATCCTTTAGTCACTGCTTATCCTATAGACTAAATATTAACTCTCATACACTGAAAGGTGTCCTTACGTTATGCTGTACGTTGATTTCCATTTTTATCTTTTGTGAATTCTATCTTGACATGAATATAATAAAATATTACTTTTTATTTCAGAATCTGCAGAGCTCCTATAGGGAACATGTGATAAAAAAAATACTGACATGGAAGGAAAACTTCAATGCTTTTGAGTTCTCTTGCATTCCTCCATTCCTAACATTTGTTAGCAAATCTTTAGTGATAAAAACAATATAAACTGTACAAGAGAGTGCAAATATTTTGCGAGAGAACACAGTTTCTCTGGGTTTATCAGAGGAAGGAACTCAAAAGTTTTGCAAGACAATGTGACAACTTTGAAATCTAATTTTGCTTCCCGTATTTTTTTTCCATCATCCTCCCTTTAGGATCTCTGACAGAATGCTAAGGTCTATTTTTCAGAGCTATTAAAACAAATCTATCCATATATGATGAAAGACACATTTAAACCATCTGATGTTATTTAGAAATATCATATTTATTAAAAATACATTTGAATAACAATGCAATATGCATATTGAATTATTCCGTCCATTTGGTACACTACAACACAAGATAAGTACAAAATCTCTTTGTCTTGTCTTCTAACAGACAAAAAAAATCTGCTCTCATTCATTTTTACACACGGTTTAACACCATTACTCAGTACATTGACTATGAAATGATAAGTCAAGCGTACATCAAAAGACAGTACTATATGCTGGAAGCCGTGTTTTAATACACTTTCCTGGCCAGAACAATATCATGTTACACAAGTTTAATTAGAAAATTGAAGTTCCATCTTCACATGGAAGACTGCAAGTAGTCTGCAAAACAGACTTTATCTAGATATCAGTATTTTAGTACCTCACTCACCCAGCTGTCAACAAAGACAGTTAAACACTTGTGTGCTCACTTTCTGAGCTTAACTTAATGTTGTCCAGGATATCTGACAGTTTTCACTGTGGATTAACTGTAGTGATTTAGTAATAGCCTGAATTAAACACCTTATTAATTTAAATGGGTCAATTCATAAGTTTTTTATTTATGTTATTTCCCTGAGGTACACTTATATGACCATTTTATACTGCGTTTATGTCTTTGAACTAATATTTGGCAGGAAGTCTTATTTAATTCATATTTAAGGATGATATTTCAGGTTCACACTCTGGCCTTGCTTAACTTTTAGGGAGGGAAAAGGTCACACGTTATATAACATCAGACAGGCGAGCTGTGTACAGAACTGCCATAAGTCATTTACATGTTATCATAAGCCATGTCATCACAGCGATATATGTCTGTAGATAGAGGAATTCAGATGTGGGAGCGCCTCTTATCCACTTTCATCTGCACATATGATCCATGCTTCATGGATGCATACATGCATATTTGTTATGTCTGTATATACACACATACACATGGCAGTTCTTATAATAGTGGTACAAAATAAACTATAAAAAGTTATAGCATGCATGTTCAACATTTGTTATCATTTGGATGTATTTTCAAGTATTTTACAATTAGGACAGCGTCTGGTAAATTGTCCTGGCATAAATTTACATTAGACTATACATTAACTCCCTTTCTCTGATCACATTCTGCAAATCATTTTTCCATGTTTAATAGTACCTCATTAGCTGACAAATCTAATGAGTGCTTTATCTGAATTAATGACATTTACAGAAATGTCATGTCACACAAACAAGCTCCATCAACGGGTCAACTTAACACTTTCATCAACATATAAGCATTTCTCTTAGTATTACATATACACACGATACCAACTTTTTTTTTTTATCATTACTCAAATCCCATTCATCGCTTTCTTGTGCATTTCTCTCCCATCTTTTTCCTCAGTCTTGAAAAACCATCTGCAAATGGCAAAAACCACCACTTTGTCCTTTGCTTTTTGGAAAAGCTGCCCTATCGCAGGCCATCTGCTCGATGTCTGATGAGAAAACAAAAGCTGAGAGTTAACATGCTGCTCATTCACTGTCCAAACAGTGCTAAAACAACAACTGACCTGGAACACAAACCCTGGACATCATTGGGGACCAAGCACTGAATGCTTTGTTGTTTCTGTTTTATATTGTTTCTGTTCTGACCTCTTTTTCTTCTTCTATGGGAGTCAATGATAGCCCATATATAACCCTATTGTAAGAAGTTATGAAATTTGGCTCACTGTGTCTGAATAGCACTATGAGCGGTTCCAACTTGGATTTTTAGGTTTGTCTGGTAACTTTTAATAATCAGTGTTGGGTGTATAGCATTACTAAATAATTAATTAAGGTAATTTAAATACTTTTCTTTGGAAAAGTAAGGGATTGCTCTTAATTCTTCTGTACTTTTGATGTAATTGCATATTGTATAGACTAAAAATTTAACATCTAATGTTAAAATGTATATTTTAACATTCTCCCTTTAAATACTTCAGTCAGTTCAACTTTGTTATTTATTTGAAAGAATTAAAGAACCATTTTATATCTATCCTTGTATTGTTCAGCTAGTTGAGGAAGTTATCAGTAATAAGTAATGCAATATATAGAAAGTAATTAGTACAGTAATCGAATTACATTGTTGAAGATGTAATTAGTAACTAGTGATTAATTACTTTTTAGAGTAACTTACTCAACACTGTTAATAACAGCATGTCTGAGTAGTTAAGTAAATAAACACAAAATTATCCTGAAGTCACTTAATGTAAGATGCATAAATACCAGCAGCAAATTTTAAGCAAAGAACCTCAGTGACAACATGTACATTGAATTAAAAGACAGCAGAAGTATGATTTTAATGCCAATTATTTGAAAATGATTTAAACTCAAAGGGATAGTTCAGCCAAAAATTAACATTCCAAACCCATAAGACTACCAATTTCAAAACACAAATGAAGATATTTTTTATATTCTCTAATAATATCCATCATCAAAAAGTATAAAACTATAGTGTTAAAGTAATCCATACAAATCATGCAGTGTAATCCATGTCTTCTGAGGAAACACAATTGCTTTGTGTGATGAACAGATGTAAATTAAGCTTTTATTCACATATGTAATCGTTGATCAACACACATACAAGATCACATCAAATATGGTAAATGGAAGCTCAGCCATGTTTTCTTGATGAGTGAGAACAAACCTAATTAGTTTGATGAGAGTATTTTAAAAATATTTTGATTTGTATATGGGTTTGGAACGACATTAGGGTGAGTTTTGGTTAAAATTTATATCAATAGTCCAAAGAAAAAAGTCCAATGCAAATGGCATTGTTGACTTCACTGAGCTGTTAGTGAAAAAAAAAAAAAATTGCGGCTTGACCAGAAGAATTTCCCCTTTTGTAAGGACTGTACAAAATTTGAGGAGTAGTGGAAAAAATGTTTAAAATATAAGTCTTAGTGTCAGTTTTTGACGTTAATTTCCATAGCTATTGCCCTAGGAAGTGATAGAAGATGTATTTTTCAGCCTATACCTGATTAATACTACTGTGGCCACAGATAGTCCAGTTTCTGATGACCCAGAGCGATCATGGAGTTTCTGTTTGTCCTGGGCCATTCTGCTGACATCACATCTGGGCTGTGAGGAAGACAAACACCATTTCCTTAGTAACAGTGAACAAATTCATAGTGTAATTTTGGTGTGGATTTCAAGTATGCTAAACATTGGAACACTACTTTAAAATATTTTAAACACATATTACATAACCTTTTCCAGATTGCACCAATGAGAATTTTTAATGCCCCATTAAGTTCGTCGGAACTAATGGAAGACAGTCTGACCTGATTTTTCAAATCGCACTGCACTTACGCAACATGCTGATTATTACGGTATGAGAAAACAGAGACACAGAGCGAATACTGTCTCTTAAAGTCAGCATATTGTATGAATCACTGGTCCGTATGGATATATTCCTCAGAAAATATCTGCTCTCGGGAGGAGAGCGCGTTCAGCATAGCTCCCATATCTCATCTAATGAGTGAAATACATGAGGGATTCGCTTACTCCCACCAGCATACCTCCGACCTGGCACTGCAGCCCTGAACTATTCATCTGAGTCTCTGCCAACCTGTGTGTGGTGGAATAGGTTGAGGTTCAAGTTGCTGTTTTTTATTGAGAGAAAAGACATTTTTTCAAAGGCATGTCCCTTAAATGCTCTTCACAGTTGAAGTATCTGTTATTACTTCAGAAAGAATGTGGAGGTGATGTTGCAATTCACTCAGCAAACCTGGGCTAGTCTCTAGTCTTTTCAACCAATCAGAATAAAGAACTGAACAGCGTCACAGTATACACTGATTTATTAACATTGTGAAAAGGTGTGGTATAGATGTACTAACATGAAGTATTAGTGACATCCACAAAACCCATGATACTGGGAGTTCAATGACTGAATCAGGGTTGTTATTAACTAAAACTTAAAAATTCATTTTTGTTAGTTAAAATAAACTTAAAATAACAATTAAAAAAACTTTAAAAAAAGTAAATTAGAAACTACCTTGGCAACTGCATGAAATAAAATAAGTTGAAGTAGTACAATGACCCCTAAACTTTACAATAAAGACATTAACTAACATTCAGCAAAATAACATATACAGCATTTATTAACCTTTGTTAATGTTAGTTAATAAAAATGTTAATGTTCACAGCGCATTAACTAGTGTTGACATACAATTTGTGACCTTAAAAATGTATTAGTAAATGCTGAGATTAACATTAACTAAGATTAATAAATGCTGTAGAAGTATTGTTGTTAACACTTTAGTTTAAGGACCAATTCTTACTATTAACTAGTTGCTTATTAGCATGTCTATTATTAACATATTGGCTGTTTATTAGTACTTATAAAGCACATATTCTGCATGACCATATTCTACATCCCTAATCCCAATACCTAAACCTAACAACTACCTTACTAACTATTAATAAGCAGTTTATTTTGAGGCAAAGGTCATAGTTAATGGTTTGTTAATCGCAAGAATTGCACCTTAAAATAAAATGTGACTGTATTGTTTATTGTTAGTTCTTTTTAACTAACCTAACTGTAAAGTGTTACCAATAAATTAAATCACTAAAAATTATTAATAAATTACTAAAACTTAAACTAAAATTCAAAAATGTAAAAATTTATGAAATTTATATTTTAGAATATTAATAAATACCCTAATAGTATATATAAAAAAAGTACTAAAATAATACTGGACTGAATGAGATCCTACGCCTAATCAGTGTTCTGCTCTCTGCTCATTCATACAATATGGTGCTAGTCACCGACTACCACATGAGCCCAGTGCTGAGGTATTTAAGAGGAGGCAGTGGACAGGCGAGATTAGGACGCTCAGTAGTTTAGCATTACAGCGTGCGGTTTTGATGAGAGTCTTATCTTGCATCACATGGACACATAGTGAGTCATAACATCAAAAGAGCGGAGCCATTAGTAGTACTTGTGTTTGTGATACGCTTCCCAGAAGTTACTGTATAGTGCTCCCATTGGAACCACAACTTCAGGGCGGAGTGCTGAAGCTTTAAAACATTTCCATTCTGATTCATTTTTAATATTGAAACCAATCGTCTGTGAAATAATATGTCAATTTGACTTTTAGGAATAATAAATAAATATATTTATTTATAAAATAACACTCAATGAGCCTTCAGAGGGAGATCAAGTCTGACTGTTGTTTTGAGTGCTAATGATCTGAAGCTCCTGAATGATTATGAAAATATGGATGGAGTACCAGTAAAGCTGTGGACACGATCTTTTCAGGGAGCCTGAAGACAGTCCCAGCCGGCTCTGGTTCCTTAGTTTGGTCTTCTTCACCAGTTCCTTCACTCTTCCCCATGTATAGTTCTCACTCAACTGCGACACACAAAGTTACACTGTAAAAATTATTGTAATTTTATCTGTTAAAAATACTACAGTAAATAATTGGTTAAATTAATTGGTTAGTTGCTTAGTTTTAATTTATTTTTATTATTTTATCATTTGTAAGTCAATTTGCATAAAAGCAAAATGAGTAAATGTAAATGTTGAATTAAGTTACCTTACACAGTGGAAAAACCTGGTCTCATGACGAAAACGTACCTCTGGGAACTTTTTCACAAGACACGAAATACATATCGCCAAGTACATTTTGAAACATATTTGATGTGAAATTTCCACTGGGTGGCGCTAAAAGAGTGTTTGGTTTTTTCCCCCAGAACAGATGAACATATGGTACGTTTTATGTGACGTTGGTTTTGTAGGTTTCACCGCAGTTCTGACTTGAAATGTCCATTGAGTGGCACTATAAGTCTAATGCTCCGTGACGTTTTAAAATAACGTACCATCTGCACTATGTCTAAACCTACCCGATAGTTTGAACAAAAGTAAATTTGATGTAAAAATGCAATCAGTGAAATATATAGAGCTGTAATCGTAACTGTGTACGAAAATGATTTCAAGTGCTCGATGCTTTACCACCTCTAGTGTTTATTTCTGTTGGAAACTGCAGTGATGTGTACTTATTGGTACGTATTTTGCATCTTGCGAAAAAGTTCCCAGAGGTACATTTTCGTCATGAGATCAGGTAGCAACCACTATAATAGAGCTTACATTGCATCTAATTTGACAGTAAAATACTGTTAATTGTATAATTTTTTGAAGTGAAAAAGAACATCTTGTATTTTACAGTGAAAAACCATACATGGACATTCACACAATTCCTTGTATGCCACTTTACATTTGATGCCCTTTCATTTAAATAATTACACTGTAATTTTAAGTTCAATCTGTAAATTTTAAATGTTGCTACCGTATTTTTACAGTTAAGTTCTTGCAACCACAGCTGCTGTTTTTATTATTAATTATTTGTTTATGATAGTGAGATACACATACCAGTGGACTTTAGTCAGTGCATTTTATTACTTTATTTACCCAATACCTAAACTGAACAACTACCTTACTAAGTATTAATAAGCAGCAAATTAGGAATTTTAGAAACAAAAGTCATAGTTAATAGTTTGTTAATGGTGACCCTTCAGGATTATTATTATTCATGCAAAGTTTGGAGTTTAAGGAGTTTCTTTGTCCAGTGGAATGTTTTGTCAGCTGAATAATTGTAATCGTAACATAATAATGTGACTAACAGTTTCTGTACTTCCACCCCTGACAGATTCGTTTTCTTTTTCTTTTGACTCAACTAC
Organism: Spinibarbus caldwelli; assembly: GCA_039654775.1. Taxonomy (NCBI): domain Eukaryota; kingdom Metazoa; phylum Chordata; class Actinopteri; order Cypriniformes; family Cyprinidae; genus Spinibarbus; species Spinibarbus caldwelli. The sequence continues at coordinate 24,228,980 of CM077243.1, forward strand.
CACAATCTAGATTCTAGAATATCGTAATGAGTGAACGGATGGGTGAGACAGAGAGGCTTGACCAAACATTGGCTATAATTCTGCTTCCCCTGAGTGTTTAAAGATGAGTGTTTGTCAAACTGAATCAGTGTGTTAACATTTGACTGACTCACCCGTCTGTGATGAGCGGAGAGGACCTCAGAGCTGCCACTCAGGTACTTGGCCTCTCCCTCTGTGTAGCTCCTCCGATTCAGACCCCTCCTCCAAACAGGAAGAGCAGGTTGGCAACCCATGTCACCATCTGTCCAGGATAAAAGATGCAGTTTTATTATCATGAAAACACAATATGAGGTGTGTTCATAATCTATTATAAACAATTATAAATGTGCATGACTAAACTCTAGACCCTCTGAAGGGTGTGGTTTGTATACACCCTAAAACATTCATCAGCTCTATTTTCCTGCCCACCAAAAATCCCTGAGATATGTTTCTTCTCTATATATGGAATTCCAGAAATTCCACCTATAGCTGAAGTATTCATTTCCCATTTCTCCAGAGACTAATCTTTGGTTGCCCACCCACCTGATGGAACATGAGATGGAAGAAAAGCAACCAGGAAAAACATGTCTACGTGCAACGTGGGCAGCAAGGGGTTAATTTATCTATCTATCTATCCATTGATGAATCTGTCTGTCTATTTATATATTCTTATATAATCTTCAAACTTTAAAACATTTTTGAACTTTCAGGCGTGGCTTTTTCAAACCAACATTCAAAGTTTGTCTTTTCTAGTTTAATTATGTGCTTATATGATTCATTCCGTTATCAGATTACTATTAGGCATAGATAAGCCTGCTCCGTGCCTTACAAACATTAGGCTTTTTCAATAGGGGCTCCAGCCAGTGTAAATGTAGATCAATCTTAACCCTTAGTGTATGACTCCAGGTGTGTTTGCACACTGACCTCTCATGGCTGCCCTGAGGGGGATGCGCGTGACCTCAGGGATTGTGCTGAGGTCAGACAGTGTGCCGCTTGATGCCGTCAGGCTGTAGTGGTCACTGCGAAAGTGTCTCTTGAGCTCTTGGAAGGCCAAGCTGGCTGTTCCACAGCTACAGTGCTGCATGAAAAAGTCCTGAAAAAGAGAGTTGGAATTGGAATTGAGGCAGTTTGATTTATTCACTTCACTAGTGATCTGTTTTATGAAGGTATGCACAGAGTAAAGTGTGGTCATTTGGGAAAGAAGAGCACTTAAAATAGCTCACTTTATGAAATCTAAATTCAATTTGTGGATGTTCACGCCCATGAGTCAAGGATGATAGCACATACTTGGCCTGTAGAATAGACATCTGGTTCAGATTTATTCAAGTGAAAAATAACTGAAGCCCTCTAACACATGCATTCAGTGACAACAACTATTTGAATAAAATTTATTTCACACCATTTTTTATATTTTTGGGTAGCTTTGCTACTTGAAAAATAGGGTAAATTTCTAATCCCAAGTTATCTGATCTTATCTTTATCTTATGTGACATAATTCATCTAGCTGCGATATAGAGTAAAACTGTATGAACTTATCAGTCATATTTCAGACATTAAAATATCTAATGAGAATGACTTCATCACACATTCCAGAGCTAAAATTAATGCAGACAGCAGCTCATACAATTTGGTTTTTAGAAAAATCTGATGAGAAAGGTCGAGTTCATATTTAAAAAGCAAGAGTCCTCATTTGCTTTAATTCTATTGTTGTCTAGGAGAAACAGTTCAAATAATAAAGACATCTCACTTGTGATTTCTCATTCCTATGGTGAACATTAAACTCTCAACAGTTGCAGTGCATGAGATAAAATCAAAATGACCCTGAATTGCTTTTACAAGTGGGAAATGTCTTTATCTGGGTCACTATTTTATGCATTTTCCTCATGTATCACACATCATCAATTGGACCACCTGAACGGCTGAAATCTGCTAGTGTCATTTCCACCAATTATTCTTATTGTTGTCACACATTTGCCTCCCAAACAAATGTAGAGTGTAGTAGATATGACTTAAATTAAGAGCCTTTGATTTGTAGGGGAAAAATCCATTTCTCAAGAGTTTTCAACCTCTGAAAATAACATGGCAGTGTTTATTGTCAGTTAGTGATAAGACGCTTCACAAATCTTTGTTTATCCAAGATTATCCTCTTAGTTCCATTACATTAGTATTTGCATGGTAAACGCTGTCTGACTGATGAGGTGATGATGCCAAGGCGGATGCTGTTTGTTGAGGATTTTATGTTGTTGTTGCAACACAGATTCCTCAGAAAGCATCTCTGCCTCATAAAGATTCTTGATGTTTTCGAAAAGAAAGAAGCATATGCACTGAACATGGACTGAAGATGAAAGAATTCACCTAAAATGTCCCATAAACCAAAACTCTAGATGCTTCAACCTGCTGTACTGTGATGGAGCATATCTCTTGATTGGATCAGTCATGGCTGATAACTGAGGTCATCAGGGTGTAGAACTAACAAGAGAGACAGAGGACACTACAGTGGTGGTAATTGCATATTGTCTGAGTTCTGAATGCTTTTTATGAGTACAGATGAAAGCATGCTGTGAGGGTTTGGGGGTGGGTGGGTAAAACAGCCAGGGAAGAGACTGGCGAGACAGCTTGGTCCATTATAGTGGAGACTGGGGCACGTTTCAGGAGTTCCCTTGCCTTTTGACGTGTGTAACAGCATGTTGCTGCCTGTTGCTTTTTCTCCAAAGACACACACAGCCCAGAGAATCTAAGACCCAGGGAGTTCAAGAAGGGTGGTCTGCAGAATATTTGTGTGTGTCACAGTTTTTTTCCATTTGGAATTATAATGAATAAAGGATTCAGTGTTCTGGATCCACTGATCTTTTTTGGCTCCTTAATGATTCCATTAACAATTCTTTCAGTATTTTTGCTGAATACTTCACTGACTGAGCAAGTTTTTTGACTGATTCTAGGAGAAAATTCAGTTTAAGACTTTATCAGCCTGAAGAGATTTTATCAACCTGATCTCAGGAGACAACAAAGCTATTTTAAAAGTGTACAAAAAATGCATGATTTGTATGCAAACATTGCTTGAAGCTCCTGAGAGGTAGAGAGCAGATTGTGGTGAATCTTTTTAGTTTTTTTGACCAATTCATTTTTAAAAATCTGGTTCATAAGAGCAAATCATTCATGAATCACTCTACACTTGTCATGCTGAATATTTGCTGTGTGTAACCTGTGGGACCAACGCAATATAGCAACCTGGCCTCATGACGAAAACGTACCTCTGGGAACTTTTCGCAAGACGTGAAATACGTACCGCCATGTATGTTTCGTGACATATTTGATGTGAAATGTCCACTGGGTGGCACTAAAAGAGTGTTTGTTTTTTCCCCGGAACAGATGAACGTACATATGGCACATTTTATGTGACGCTGGTTTTGTAGGTGTCACCGCAGTTCTGACTTGAAATGTCTGTTGAGTGGTGCTATAAGTCTAATGCTCCGTGACGTTTTGAAATAACATACCATCTGCACTACACCTAAACCTGCCTGATAGTATCAACAAAATCAAATGTGGCATAAAAACACAATCGCAAGCATGCCATTTTGATTTGTTTTTCAGTCTCTCATCTTTCAGCTCTTACATTATGAGTCATGTTTTTGACGGGATTTGTACCCAAGGATTCTGCATCCTAAGTCCAATTCTGTGCAAGCTGAGCTATCGAGCATCCTTCTTACATCCGGAAAGCGAAACATATGGAGCTGTAATCATAACTATGTACGAAAATGACTACAAGTGCTCGCTCTTTTACAGCTTCTAGTGTTCATTTCTGTTGGAAACTGCAGCGATATTATTGGTACGTATTTCGCGTCTTGTGAAAAAGTTCCCAGAGGTATGTTTTCATCATGAGACCAGGTAGCAACATAAAGTTGTCTTGTCCATTTATTGCCTTTCTGTCAAGATTGCACAGTGCTACAGAACTGAATGTTGTGAGAACCATTCACTTCCAGTATTTTAAATGAAAGGAATCAGTTCTTATTCAGAACCTAAACCTAAAGCAAATATATGCATGTTTGGTTTCCGTAAAGAAGAACCTTTTTTTTTTTTTTTTAAATATCCTCCTTTCTTTTGCCTGTCTTTCTCTCTTGCATTCTTTGCAGACTTTGAAGTACAGGCCCCCACTGAGCTCACTCACTGTGACCGTGGAAGTCTTTTCCGGCCCCAGGGCCCAAACTGACAGAGCCAGTTTAGAGATGACTCTCTGAAAAACCATGAACAAAACTGCTCTCATTCAACAGCACAGCATCCAGAGGCCAGGAAGATGTCCACACAATATAATGCCACAGCCTTTAGTCAGTACGCAAAAGACTAGAGCAGCGGGAGAACTGGGGTAGAAGACGGGAAAAAGGGAAGCTACATTACATAAAATATAGGTTCCAAAAATTATATTAAAAATAAATGAATTTTCGCAGCAGTGCAATATAAGAACTGTTCTGGGTTCCCTAAAGAACATTTTAGTGAGCAGTTTTTAAAAGAACAATTTTCTAATACTGATTTTATATGGCAATTCATAACTTTAGCTAAATAACTGAATGTTACAAATAAATTTGAAGACATTTTCAGTGAATTTCTACTTAATGAGGTTTGCACTAATGCCTCAGCATTTTGGAGTTATGTTACTAATTTTGGAGCAGTACAAATACAAAGGGAAAAACAAAGACCGACATGTTAGAAAAACACCCATGACTTCACGAAACATTGTAAAACGTGGATATTTTTCCTGTGGTTTTGGGCTGATAACATTCAAGCCAGATGCACCATCTTGTTCTGAGACGGGAAAGCAAACAAGCAGTGCTGAGTTCAGATTTTTATGGGTTACACATTGTTAACTCAACTGAATCTGAACAACTTTATGATTTACCAGAATTCCTTCTCATTTTGGCATTTTGCAGTAAATACCTGCTAAATGACATAATCCTCTCTGCTTACCAGCATTTTTAGTTTAGCATATTTAAGTTTATATTGATGCTCATCTGCTTTTCAATCCCATCTTTAATCAAACGAAACACATTTCATGCCTGAGTGAGCTTCTCTCAATGGCCCACCAAACAAAGACACAGGAAAAGACTTTCGTCCTGAATAATGTCAACACGGGACACATAAAACAAATGAAATCCATGTGAGGGGACATCACATCCTTTGAAACGAATACCCCATCTGCGTACGGGTCGAAAAGGGCTGGACCCAGCAGCTCTATTTGTTAAATATGCTTTTATCCGTCTTGACCAAAAAACCCTAAACCCCACTAAAACCAGCTGGATTTACACTGACACAGTATGAACTAATAATCCCTTGCCCTAGGCATCAATATGGGGTTTAACTCACAACAAATCATAAATCCAAGACGTCATCTTTCAGACTCAGACCTACAGCAGTGCCTTTAATCAATTTCAGATTGAGAATTATGGTGTGTTTCCAAAAATTCATCTACCAAGTATATGAATCAGGTAAACTTGGGCTGTCCATACCTGCTCACGGAAAACCAATATTCTGCAGAGTTTAGCTACAACCTACTTGACTAAATATTTCTAGTACTCCCGAAGACCTTGATTAGCTGGTTCAGGTGTGGAGCTAAACTCTGCAGGATAGTAGCCCTCAGGAGTAGGATTGGACACCCTTGAGGTAAGCCCATAAAGACTAATGCAGGCAGGCGATTGATACCTCTTTAGTCTTGATCACTTGGCCTTCCTTCTGCAGGCCACAGATCTGTTTCTGTAGTCGAAGGTTGTGCTCCTGTAGCTGTCCGATCTTCTCTATGAGTTGGCAGATGTGCTCTAGGTACCCCAGTCCAGAGCCTAGTGGGTTGGACTGATTGGCTTGGTTCACCTGGTTGTCAAGACAAAACAGAGACAAAATCATTTCAGTTTTCATAACCAAACAACCAAAAATGGGGGCTGTAAACATTCACACTGGACACTAGGATGGTACCGTTAGGAAAAGACCCCCCACCCCTCTCTGGACAATAAGTAGGCTCTAAATAAAGGGATTACCGGAGATGTTTATGTACACCATAGGGGGTTAAGCAACTTTTGTGGAACAAGCCAACAAGAACAGTGTGAACTGCATCCTATTGTTTGAAAGCCAATGGCTCATTTGACGTGCTAATGAGCACAGAGCAAAGTTAAGGCTCCTACAGATCATTCCAGGAGCATGAATGCATGTGTTCAGGTGGACCTGATGATGGCAGCACAGTGATCTCCACCCATTATTTAACACTACAAGTATTTTTACTATTTCTGTGAAATTCCTAATGTGATTTATTACAGCTCTGGAAACACATTTAGACAAACAAGATGGTCTAAATACAGTTTGCCAGCTACTCCGCTGCCTTTCATTAAACAATCTGACACATTCCAGGAAACCAGATATCATTAGACCACTGTGTATCATTCATTTCAACCAAGACTGACACTGTTATGTAATGAAATTGGTTTGAAAACAAATCCCAAAATTCCAGTGTAGTCTTATATGTTTGCACCCCACTTTTTCAATTGAAAGCTTCAAAAACTGCATCAGAAATTGAAGGTGTGAATGGCTGGTAGGAAATGTGTTAGGTCCTATTGTTTATTTGTTGAATCATCCTTCCATCTTTGGTTGTAAAGCTGCAGATGCTCACGTTTTTTTCAAAAATTCAAAGGAAATTTTGAACAAATATTTATACAATCATCAACATTCTGAAAAGTGTCCCAACAAAAGCAGGATGTGAGTTCAGGTCTCGGGCTTTTTCACTCCAAAAGCTTTTCCGTGCCACTTACGTCCAATCCAGTCCCAAAGCCCAGCATTAATGGAAACACAAGGGCTAAACAATAAAGGACATGACGGAGAGATGAAATAATAGGAGCTGACATCACTCGCTTCCTCACACAGAGTGTGAGATCCTCGGCAGGTCACGCTTCTGCTCACTTTACCGTGAAGTTTTCTTATGCTTCTCTAATAACCTTGCACTTCCATCAAACTTCCATTATTGCTTTAAATGGGTCATATAAGACATTTGTTTATATTTTATTTTATTTTTTCCTGATGTCCAACTTATGAAACATATACAAAAAATGATAGAAGGGCCTTGTTAAAAGTAAAGCCACTAGTGTCTAACATTGGGATTCTTCCAGACTGTCCTCCTCCAAAAAAACGACACTATAGGTAGTTTGAGCTAGCACCTTATTATGATCTATATTTACGTTTTAAAGTTAAGCACCCTCTAGCGGGCATAAAAATGATGATAAATGTAATGTCGTGTTGCGTCTGTCGTCATGAAATGACAAATGACTGTTATTACCAATCAAAATGTGTGTTCATTTAAATGCAATGTGTGGACTTTTTACATGGTCCAACCCGATCTCACGGCAATTCGTACATATTTTACTAGGTGGCTAATTTGTACGAATTCATACTAATGACCACACCTAACCCCGCCCCTAAACTTACCCTCACAGAAATTGTACAAAATCATGATTTATAGTGCATATGCATTTTATGAGCACGTGCATTCCCTGGGAATTTTGTAAACACTCCTATGGGTCATATTTCAGGGAAGTGACAAACAACCTAGACGGGCGTATTGGTTGAAGGACATGTTGGATTCTTTGTATGTTGAGTGAGAAAAGTTCACTATAAGAAAAAAAAAAATCTGTAGAAAAATAGAAAAGGTACTGGATTTGACCAATAAATTGCATATTCTTTCTTTACTTCTGTCAATACAAATGAAAACATTACTGTGTAAGCTAGATGCTTATCTGGCAAGAAACCCCTTTGAGGCTCTTTCAGGCTTAGACTTGTTGAGATCATGTGAGTGAACTACAGTCTTTCTCTCATTTGTAGTACATCTTGAAAACCAGACAGGGGGCACAAACCAGGTGTTCTCTCATAAATCAACAACCAGCAGTGATGCTTAATGTGGGGTAACTAGAGGAAAGTAACTTTGCCAGGCCTTTATGAATGCAGAAACATGACAGATCTTATCTGCTTCCTCTGCCCAGGAGAAGGGAAGACACAAAAGTTTGGGAAAGCCCCACTCCCTTCCTCCCCCTCCTTCTTTAAGAATCTACGTTTCTCACGTGCGATTCTGCACAGATACAGAAACAAAGCTGAGAATGTTGTTCTATACAGAAAAAGAAAACATGGAGATAATTTTCTATAAAGCTGTTAACACTTAAGCATGACATTGTGGTTATTGATGGTGTATTGATGGTGTGGGTGGCTTGTAGCTCTCTGTGCTGTGAGGATGTGGTTTTTTTAACTGCATACTGAAGATCAAAACAACTGAGGAAAACAATTATGCATATGCCTCTGGGTTGAATTGCAAGAACAATATTTTTCTAATTACATAAGCTCTGTATTGCCAAATATGAGGAAAGATATTATAAAGCCATTCTGGCGTGTCTGAGAAAATAATCCTTTATTATTTGAAATATTTGCTGGGTCTGTTATAAAGCCATACTAAGCGTGACTCCAGTGGTGAGGAATGAGGAACCATATGTGGGCTGCATTCAGAGATATAGAGATATTTTATAGATTTTTTTTTATAGTCTTTAATACTGACTAGAACATTTAAAAAATGGTCCATTCAACATAAACTGATTGCACTGTATTGTGCATTTCCAATAAATTTATGGATGTATTTACACATTTATGTGCTTGACAAATTATGCAAAATTCATCTGAAAACTTTTTTTGAACAATGAATCATTTGTGGTGAATCAATTCAGTGAATCGACATTTTGAGTAATTTCTGATTCTTAGAAATCAACAATTGTAAGGTTTGTATTAAATTACAGCAATGTAAGTATATTAAGTGTATTAAATTACAGCAATGTTCACAATGTTTTTACATCACCAGCAAAATCATCACAAATATATTATGAATATTTTATATATCACTTAGCCATACATGCCATCATTGCAGTGTTATTTTAGTATCGTTAATGTATTTATGTAACTTTTGTTAATATTGTGAACTATTTTTATCATTTGTCATTTTTATTAGTTCTGTTTTTTATTCAGTTTTTATAATTTTAGTTCTTATATAAATGTTGTTTGTCAAATAAAATATGTTTAAATATAAGTTTTAAAAAAAGTAAAACAATACAAAACACATACATTTCTTTAGATTCAGTCGATTATTCCAAGTTCACCTGGTTTTTCTTTCTACAAGTTTATTTACGGCTCATTATCACCCCACACTGTGACCTCAGGTGATCCTTGGAGAGATACATAGAGCTTGTGTTCTTCTTGAAGTTAGTACTATATTTTCTTTTATTGTACTGGCGGTTATGAGCCTAAAACAAAGCTGAAAACTAATATTGTTGGCTGATATGATGTCTCACAAAACAAGCTTTGTGTATTTACCCAAAGACGTCCTGCTGGACGAAGAAGATGTGTTGATATTCTGTGTTTTTCTGTGTATCTGAAAACCATTGAAAATCGTTCTAGTGTCACGACCCGTTACATCACATTTCGGGGTGTCAGCCAAATGTTTGAGGCTGAATGTGGCGCACACAGCTCCGGTCTCCATGCCTCATCTATCACTAGATTAAAGCCTTACACTCACACTTTGGAAATGTTCATTTTATGACTGTTTATATGTCACAGCTGAGGAATTCAACTCCTCAGCTGTAGCCGTCCTGGGGGTGGCTGAGGGGAGCAAAAAGGGCAACAGCAATTATGCCGTCTTTATTCCTCCCTGACACCATATTTTGCTCTGCTACGCATCCATCAATTCAAACTCAAAAATGCTTTTAATGTCCCATAGACTCACTTATAGAGAGATTGACATATGCAGGCTAGCTGGCAACCAGCCAAACACATGTATTTGATTAACACAGAGTCTAAATCTTTTTTTCTAAAGTTTTTTTTTTTTTTTTTATAAATCCTAAATCCATCATAAAATATTGCGAATGAGCGTGTTATAGGCTTCATTTCTACAGTCGGCCTATTCACTGGTCCATATCTGACTGCTCAGGCCCACACATAATCTGAGCTCACAGGATTTCGCTGGAAGAACTGGAAGCTGTACATCATCCACCCCTTGTGTATTAATTTCTGAAATATTTTGGCTAATTTGATTATGCTTTCATTTATCAATAATAAATTAAAAAGAGTTCTAAGAAATGGCTGTACAAAGGGGTTCTGAACCGCAGCCATAACAAGTGTTTTAATGTTACCACTGTACTGGATTATGTGGTGGCTGTGGACATATTAGCCGTATCTTATTGTTCAGTCAGTTTTTCTTAGTCTGATGAAGACAAAATCTGACTGAAAAAAATTCCTTTTGGTGGAAAACTTTACCCTGCCCGTGTAAATAAAAAGTGCACTTAATTACATTGAAAATGCACTTGTAGTGTATATAAGATCTTAAAAGTATATTTTTAAATAATAAATACAAACTGTATTTGCAGATAATATAATACTATGTATACTTAAAGACACTTTCATGATGGTTTCTTAACACACTTAAGTAGACTTTTAAAAAGTGTACTTTATAGTAATGTCAGAACAAAAGTATTACTTTAAAATAAATCGTTATGTTTCAATAATCTTTTGTCATGCTTTAAAGTACATTTATTTTGATGTGTTGACAAACATACTAAAGTACATGGAAATTACTTATAATTTTAATGTAGTGTCTTATTCAGTATTACATTTCTGAATATATTTTAAATGTACTGAATTGCAACTTCATCATTACACATCTGTAATTCTAAATATATTTATATACGTGACATTAATAGAAATGACATAGAAATAGAAATGTACATTTTAACATTTTTTCAAAGACTGTAGAGTTAATTATGAAATTACATATAAACGTACTTAAATCCTACTAACTCTTAATTTTAACTAACTGCATGTAAACTATAATGCATTTTCATGCATTTTCAAATAACATGCAATTTAGTGTCTGAAAACATTTTATTCAGTTTGCAATTATGTGTACTCTTATATACTTAAGTAAGATATAAATTCTTAAGTATATTATGTCTGTAATAAGTAACACAAGGGCAGTGTGAATATGAGTTTGTTTCTATTCAATTTCCTTTGAAACAAACATTCACAAAGAATATTGGTTCTTTTTGTGAACAGGCTTGCTGAATTTTAGATTTAAACATGGTAAAATGTGTTAAATGGAGCAAATATGTATTTAATTTTAAGTCTGTATGACTTTCTTCAATGGAATCCAAAACACTGAGACATTTTTCAAAAAACCTTTTGTGTTTCACAGAAGAAAGAAAGTCATATAGGTTTGGAACAACATGAGGGTGAGTGAATGATGACAGAATTTAGATTTTTGTGTAAAATATCCCTTTAAAAAACATAGTACTCTTAGCTCCATTTAACACATTTACCCTGCTTGAATCCATTCTGCAGATTTTCCCCCCACAAATCAGTGCAGAAGCTATGAAAAAAGAGTATTCAATCAGTGTATTGTGATTGGCATGCACCTGCTGTACATTTAAATCTCCACTGTAGCTCTGTGTCCTTCCTACCCTCATAAGTTGGGAACAAATCAGATTAGAAATGAGAGGGAGAGAGGCCCTTTGAAGTCACCATGTTTGAAGCGGATGGGAAAAAAGCTCATAGTCCCTTTTCAATATCCTCTTCCTCAGGCCACAGAGCTCCATTTAACAGGCAAGGGAATTAGCTTATTAGCTGTGGTGACAGGTGATGATGAGGGCCGAGTTTACCGCCCCAGCTACCTGTCATCGCAGCTCCCATAAAGTCCACCATTCGTCAAAAAAAAAAAAAAAACGTCCAGTCACTGGCCACCAAAAGACCTATGAGCTATCAAAGAGGCATTATTTGGGTAAATATGTGAGCAATTTGAGCTATTTGACACCTGTTTGATGCATCCAGGGAGGCTTGGACGAGTATGGTGGACTGAGGGACACAGGCCAGATGAGAGGCATTGGCTGTTCCGGCTGTAATCACCGCTGCCATCTGCATGCTCTCTCAACACAGATGAACAGGTGCTGTATGATGTGGCGGCCACGTTAAAAGGGGAGAGATTTGTAGCACACCCCGCGCTACATCCTCTCAGCTCTCAGTACTCCAACACACAGTCTCTCTCAATGACCTTTTGTGGCTGCAGTGGTTATCAGCAATTACATCATTAGATAGACCACATGGTTGCCACAGTCTGTAAAAAAATTGTCCTTTAAAGCATGAACTGTATTTGTTAAGCCAGTTTAAACAGTTCTCAGTTGGTGGGTTGTGACACAAAAATTAAAGATTGGTTATTAGTAGGTGTCAGAAAGCAGAATACAAAAAAAGTGTCATTGACATTAATTTACGCAAATGCTACAATGACTATATACTTGTTGGTGTCATGCTTTCATAATTAAAAACAATGGAAAAAACTACTAAAGGCAAAGTGTGACCCAAACTACTTTAAATACTTGCTTTCATGTAACAAGGATAAACACAGTTTATGCTGACCACAGTGTTTTGTGTGGTGAATTGTTGTCTGCTGAGAGTTTAAAAAGAATTTAAGACACGTTTAGAAACTAAACGCTTAAAATGCAAACATAAGCGTTGGTTTTGAGTATCTCCAAAACAAAGGAGTCTGATCTGAACATAATTCAGTATATTTTAATATACTGAATATTTATTTATATTTCATGATAAAATTTATTCAAATCCAAAAGGACTTGTATTTTAGACGGAAACAACAAGGGGATATATCAAAAATATTAATATGAATATTAAAATGGTACGCCGCTTGGCAACAAGCTGAGGTGTGCCATTTGCTATGTATTTAATTTCAGGGACAAAATCCTTTAAAAAAATCAGCAGAAATGCTGATAGAAGCAGTTTCTTTAGGGGGGGAAAATCCACGGAAGCACTGCTCACAGGAAGAATTTTATCCTGTTTTCATTTTTAGTCATAGTATGCACATTCAGTGATGAGCTGATGACGTCAAGTTGCGGAAAGACCGTCATTATGGCTAATGAGAAAGGATGTGTGTGTGCTTCTAAACTGTAAACAGAAGCTATTCATTTTACCTTGTTGACAATGAGTGTTTCAGTCTGACACTCTTTACAAAGGCATCTCTCAAACACTTAATTCACAAACTGAGCTTGAATCTGCTGAAAGAGGACTGTTGTAAATTTACAGAATGCCAGTAAAGTACTTAGGACTTCGTAAGCAATTAGGATAAATGAAAAAACAATATCCTGCAAATTCCTCAATCTTTAATCAGCTCTTTGTTGTTTTTTTGTTTTTTTTGTTTTTTTCTCCCCCTTTTTGGATTATACTATTATGTAAACAATCATTGTGAACTTGATTGACAGGAAGAGCATTTCACTCTGATTTTCAGTAGAGTATCTCACAACTTAATTTCAAAGTCATTATTTAGACTGCTTGTCTCTTGATCACAGTGCAAAAAGCTGTTTTTTTTCTTATTTTCTTATTTTAAGCATAAACCATAATACATTTGGATAAAGTTATGCTTAAAACAAGAAAAAAGACAAATAAAACTAATTCAATTTCCTGAAATCAAATATATTTTAATATAGCAAATATGTAAAGTACTGATTCAGAAAATGATTTTTTATAGTGCAAGCCTTTGATTTTGATAGATTTTCATTAACAATCTCTTATTGTTAGAAAAGATTTTTAAAAAATAATGCTCCCATTCCAATAAATGCTGTGTAATGCATGGAATTGAGCGAAAAACAGCATAATGTTCTTGTTTATATAAAAGCAGATGTAACACTATGACGTCAAGTAAATAACAATAAGAGAGATGTAAACTGTTAACTACCTCACTTAGCCTGCAGCACTCTTCCATGTACTCATCTAGACTGTCGCTGGTTGTACTTTTCCTCAGAGGCCGTTGCTGAAATTCAGGTCCTGTTTTGCCATCATAAGCTTCTACAGAACACTGTCTCCTTAACATTGTGTCATCAGCCATTGCAGTGTCTGTTATTTCCACCTGTGCTGCCAAGATTTCAATGGTATCTTTATAATTCTCCATGGTATTCCTCAGGGTTCTGTCTTCGGACCTCTCTGAATCTACTGTAATGTCTATTAAATTATCATCAACATTCTCATCCTCTGTTCTGTCTCCCAGGATGGTAAGAGTGCCTTGTTTAGCACACTTACAAGACATTTCTTCAGTTTCCAAGAAGACTGAACTGTCTTCGAGAGGACTGTCGGCAGGGACAGGAGAGTTCAGATTGCCAGAGTCACATGAAGACTCTCTACTGTGGACCACAAAGCTTTGCTCTGAACCAGTTGGGGTGGATGGAGAAGTTGCTCCACTAGTCATCTCTACCCCAGAGTCCTCAGATTCAAATTTGTACAATCTTGGAAGCTCAGAATCTGCAAAAATTGAAGATAGATAGTCTGTTTTCGATTCAGAGACAATGGTCTCAGGAGCAGCGCTGTGGACGGAGATCACCTCATCAGCTTGGAGAGGTTCTGTGTTATCCTGCTCAGACATTGAAATGGAGATGGTTGAAATGGAATCCTCAACATTAAACAGCTTCTCAGGGACGTTGTTGAGGAGCTTCATTTTTGTCAGTACAACATCATTATCTAAAACAATATCCCCTTTACCTGCAAAACAAACAAAGAGAGAGGTCTGATTCATGTTATACTTTCACAATATTAAAATCATTCAATAACCAGATGGAGTTAATACAAAAATAATCATAATTTTGAAAAACTGGTTTCCCAAACACAGTCTGCCATTGGTGTGTTCAATCTATTGGCTGGACAGGATGCTCAAACAAACAGTAATATTTGATATCACCACAAGAACAACCATGTTTACACTTTTCTGGAAATCAGTCAACTTCTGGACTTATAATTGTGTCTAAACATTAAACTGGAATGGGGGAAAATAATTTAAAATCACAAAAAAAAATTACAGACTACAGTAGTGAAGCAGAATTTCCATTACATACTTCGGCTCTCATATTCGAATTATTTAAAGGCGTTTATATGCAGACATACTTCCCTATGCTAAAAGAAGAGTGCTTATCTCATTATAAAGCATTCTTTAGCATCAGTGGTCCACAAAGAGTCATATAGTCCTGTCTTGCTCTGAACTTTGATCTGTGCATTATCTTAGTGCTATTATGAGGCTCAGCTCTTTCATAGTACAGGAAATATGATACATTTCAGGTGCCTGTACTTTCAAATGCTAATAATATTGGTTGAGCACTTCTGGACACAATCAGGTCAAATAAAAATAATATTCTGCACACTTCTCTTTTTGCTTATGATTAACAGTGTTAAACAACGGTGAACATGATTGTCAGGAAGAGGCAGTTGGGTGGAAATGAATGGTTAAGTAGATGATTCACAGGTTATTCATTCTGAATATGTTTGACTAATTTACATACTGTGAGGAAATTGAGAGATTTCTAAATAGCTTTTAGTCTTCACAGACTCATCACAGCGATACAACGTGAGATGAGAAATCATACACTGAGATATCATTTCATGAAGGCTTGAAAAAGATAACAATAATAACGACTCTATCCATTCCCAGCTTTCTCATAGGTCGAAAGGTTGTTTTTGTATGTCACTTTTATTAATAATAAACATACCCATGTGTTTTGCTAGATAATAATTTGTGATGTTTTTTTTTTTTCCAGATTGGATAGTGACTGTGAAAACACTGATAGCATTTCAATTATGTGAAATCTGTTGCTTTTTTCGCATTCAAAACAGTGCCTGTGTTTTTGCAGTTCTTTCTCATGGACCATGTGTGTACACAACACCTGGACTCCATACAAACCTTTTCAGATCTATTTCAAATAGTCTTCATTGTTCAATTTTATCTAATCTAAAAGAAAAAAAAGTTTCCCTCATAAGACATTAATCAGTAATATTGATGTTAATCTAATTATTTTGTGCTAAGCAGGTGCAATTCAACAAGTTTCCAGGAACAATAATGTGTTTGTCCATGATTAAAGCAAAAATATCTGAAGAAACATATCTAATATCTGTAACATCTGTAATGGGCACGATGCCATATAAATATAAAGCATAAGAGACTGACAAAATGTCCCTAACTATGGACAACATATCCTCTTTGATATTGATCTGTGTTGACCAGTTTCTCAGTATTTCAGTGTTACTTTCTTATCAATTCTACATATATAATGCCAATGCAGCACTGATAATTGAGATCCTTTATAAATACATCATCTTAGATATTTTCCAATAATTACATACAAGTGGTCCCAACACGAAATCCAAGCATACAGTAGTCGGAGCCCTCTACGTGAGGCCCCAGATCATAATTTAGCTAATTTACTTCTACAGGTCAATTAGACTGACCCATTGGGTCAGTCTTTCATACAACAGTGCTCTCCAGCTGAGACTACAGAACTGCTGATGGTGGGACATTTTTGATGCCACTCAGTAGGAGCAAGTAGTCAGCATCGAAATCCCCCTGGGTTTTCAATTAACATCGCTCAAACGTGGCTGCTTGTAAAGGGAGATCAAAAAGCCCTCACTAGCCCCTGGCAGCCAGGAATGTAAGTAATGCTAAGGTCTTTCATGCTGCAGAGTATAATGCATTCAAAATAAAAACAGGTCAATGGCAGTGTTGGCGGGAATCAAAGCCCACATATTTCTGGTCTTTATCAGTCTGTAAATTTCTACTGGGGATTATGTCAGGAGTAAAAGACAGGTACAACTCTACAAGAATATCTACACATCTACAAACTATCAATCTCCTGTGGAAGCCCATTTCTGCCTTGGTAAATCAGAATGATGACATAAAATCTCAGAATTATTATATACTAAGTAGATATTATGAGATAAAAAGTCATAATGGCATTAAAAAGACTATTTTTAGGTGTCATAATTGGACTATAATTTTATGTCATAATTAAGATGTTTTATCTCATAATTTTGACTGTCAGTTTTGTTAGTCATGAATTATGAATTCATATTAATTTGTCAGTTTCGACTATCTCATAATTAATGACATCATAAGTCGTAATTTTTAATTTTCATATCATAATTTTGTCATTTTTAACTCGGGATTTAATATATTTTATATCTTAATATTAAGACATTATGTCATAATTTCAATTTTATATTTCAGAATTTTGCCTTTTTATCTCATAATTATGACCGTGTGATATTTTTGACTTTTCATGTCATAATTTGTCATAATTCATGTCATAATGTTTATCTCACAATTATGACAGTATGTAGTAACTGACTTTTTATCTCATAACTATTACTTGGTGTGTAATATTTTTTTGCCGTTTTATCTCAAAATTATGACAGTATGTCATAACTGACTATCTCATAATTATAACTTAATGTCATAATTTTGACTTTTTATTTCATTATTTTGTCTTTTATCTCATAATTATTACAATATGTAGTAACTGACTTTTTATCTCATACTTATTACTTAGTATTTCATAATTTTGACTTTTTATCTCATAATCATTAGAGTATGTCATAATTTTGACTTTCATGTCATAATTTTGTCTTTTTATCTCATTATTATGAAACAGAATGTGATAACTGACTTTTCATTTCATAGTTTTGTCTTTTTATCTCATTATTATGACTTAGTATTTCATAGTTTTGACTTTTTGATGCCATAATTTAGTCTTTTTGTCACTTAACTTTGACATTGTATTTAACTTTGACATTGTATTGTACTCTGTTCACATTCAGGAATCCTGGAATCATCTGCTCCAGTGTATTTTACAGCTGTACGTAGATTTGGTAGGTAAAAACACTGATATGTCCCAGGTGGATATTATAGCGCAGTGATGTTTTCAAGGCAAGTCTAATAAATATTTAATTTGAGGAATTCCTGAGAGACTTAACTACTCAAAACATATTTTGCCAATTATCTGTCCTGAAAGGGAGAAAAAAGTCAAATGTTGCTGTTATTCATTTGAGATGAAGAATGTGAGAATCATTAAGGGCCATCGATAGAAACATTCACAGGGATGAAATGTGAAGAATTCACAAGCTTAGACAAGAACATGTTTACTCCATCTGGCCTCACCCACTCATGTTTACCACATTTCAACACTGCTGTGTTTGTGAGTTTGGCTTTACTGACACTAAATAAGAGTCATACTCTCAGTTTAACACATGATCAGTGACCAGGTACTTTCAGATTTCTTTCAGTGGACCAGTTCATCAGTTCTTTTCACATCATTTTCAGATCTAACATCCCAGCATTATGTGTACACTCAGAACCATTAAAGCCAAATGCAGGAACCTTTTTCTATCAGTTCATAATAACAGGGGTGTTCATTATCGAAAATGTTACATTCAGTGGCTTTCCTGCTTGTTGAATGATTGATAAATGGTATTGGGTAAATTAATATTTTCTACTTCCAGGAATACACAAGCAAACAGACTACCTCAAAGCTAATGTACTAAAATTTAGTGAACTGGACATGTTAGTTGAGTTGTGATTAGGAAATTGGCTATTTGTGAACAATAACAACAATAAAAGTCTTTTGGCTCTTTGTTGAATGGAAGTGCATCAGGTTTTTGAATGATTTTAAGCTACTTGTCGATATAGTTAGGGGATGCAATGGGATCAGTATAGGTGCTTAGGGACGGTCTTGTCTGCAGACATGTCCATTGTGATTGTGGGTGGAGAGGTCAGAGGCAGGCCAGGGTAGGTCTTCTATTTTTACAGCCAGGAGAATGTCAGAACCCTGTTAACACTTTGGTGGCCAGACTGAACGACCCGAGAGCATATGAACCAATAATCTCTCTGCTAGAGTCTATATATGAACTGTTTATAATTGCACTGAAGTTTTGGCCTTACAAGAATAATACAAGCATCTACATAGATGTATTATATTAAATAATGCTTTTTACTATATATATAGTGGTTACACACACTGTATATATACATATAGTAAATATACTATTTTTTTTTAAAAAAACACTTTTTGTGATTTTTAAGGCAAACATTAGTACTATTTCTCTTTTTCCCCTCTCTTTTTCCAGATTCTACGTTCTCTCTTTTTAATGCCCCAATACAAACAAATTACATTTAATATATCCTTCATGATAATTCATATTAAATAAAATGAAAAATAACATCAAAATAAAATAGCACATAAAGATAGTTTGTTTGATAACTGTATGTTGTACGTGTTGAGAGGTGTGTACTAATATTTCTTTAACAATTATACTTACTATTTTCAGATAATAGTGAATGAACTGAATAACAACATATAGCAACCACATCAGTGTTATTTTAGCATGATTTAGTTATTTTAGGATAATTAGTATACAGTACTGTATATATTGGTATAATTACTTAAATTAGATTTAAATTGTTTTTATTTTTATATTTTCTGTTTTCATTTTAAATTTTGTCATTTTCATTACTTTTTTATTTGAATTTAGTTGCTTATTTAGTTTTTGTTATTTTAGTGCTTCAAATTAAACTAAACAAAAAATGAGAGTTATGAAAGTTGTCAGTTAATGTTTATTTAAAGAACATGTTTTTTAGTGCTGTCAAATTATTAATCGCGATTAATCGCATCCAAATTAGTTTTGTTTACATAATATATGTGTGTATGTGTGTGTACTGTGTATATTTATTATGTATATATAAACACACACACACACACACACACACAGTATATATTTTGAAAATATTTACATGTATTTACATGTATATATTTATATTCATATAATTTATATTATATGTGAATATATTTATTATATAAACATTTTCTTAAATATATACATGCATGTGTGTGTATTTATATAAATGTACACAGCACACACACATATATTAACTTAACAAAAATCTTATTTTTGACAGCACTAGTTTTTTTTTTTTTTTTTTGTTAACTAAAATAACCCTGAACCACATAGCAACACCCTTACGACCACCCAAAAACCCGTTTCATATTTTTTTATGGGCAAACCCAAACCCTTCCCAATGAGACTGTAAATGAAAGTTAAATACTTTGACTTTTTTCTTTTTTCCTCCTGAATTGCTCTTTGCTAAAGGAGGTGACAAATGCCAGATGTCAGGTTTGATGTAATACAGCCATACACCTTTTTTCTCCCTTCTTCCTATCTAAAGCCAGCAGACCTTTAGTGCCTCACACCTCTCTGTCTCTCTCATCACAATGCCAGAAAATTTTCCCTGCACTCTTTTTCAGTGTTCCAGCAAGGCAATGGTTTTAACCCTAAGGAGTCTTTCCAGAAGCACATTATCAATGTGAACTGAACTGGCCGGTCTTTCATTATCTAGCACCATTAGGATAAGGCAAGAATGTGCGGGAGCAGTAAAATCAGTCAAGTCTTCAGGCAAACTCACCCCACTCTTCTCCCTTCATTTGCTTTGAAAAAATACCCATGAAATCGTAGATTTCAGAAGAAATTGTTGATTTTTGGAGAGTAAGATTTAAAGTGTGACCACAATAAAGGCACAAGTACAGTGACGAATCATCCGTTTTTGTCAGTCTGAATGTCAATTTCAAAATGATAATATCTCTAATCTTGTTCCTTCAGATCAGTTTCATATCCGTATTACCTGAGTCTTGTGTGTCAGTGATTTCACACACTGGCTGATCTTACACATGAAGAATTTGACTGCATCTGTGCCTGGTTGCAGTTATGAGTCACATACTGTATAATATAACTCAAGAGGAGAAGAGCCCCGCTCATGAAGTTGTCACCACTAAAACATTCACATCTGATATCACTCTGTTTCTTATGATGCTCTTGCTTGAGGTTGAAACACCTGTGACACTCTCCTCCCATTGTCTTCCATCACTATAACACACATACTAATCATCTAAACTGTCATTTATTATGAATCACACCCACTTATTCAACTAATTCAGTCTGTATAAAAGATAAACAATGTCCATTGCTATATGCCTTGTAAGATTTCTGTTACAACCCAGCATAGTAACACTTTAGATTAGGGAACACTATTCACTATTCACTATTATTGCTTATTAGTATGCATATTACTAGCAAATTGGCTGTTTATTATACATATAAATCACATATTAATGCATGACCATTAATTCTTCCCTTAACCCTACCCAATATCTAAACTTAACTACTACAACTACCTTACTTACTATTAATAAGCAGCTAAAAGAGTTGTTTATTGAAGGAAAACTCTTAGTTAATAGTGAATACGTGTTCCCTAATTATATATATATTTATATATATAATTATATATATTTTATTATATATATATTTTTTTATTATTATTATTGAACAATCTGTCTTTTCACAATTACAACTGCAATTACAACCTAATTATATAGATATACATATATATATATATATATATATATATATATATATATATATATATATATTTATTTTATTTTTTATTGAACAATCCGTCTTTTCACAATTACAACTGTATAAGATAAAGTCTAGACAAAGTGCTGCTGTGATTTACAATAAAACAAAAAAAAAATTTGTTTGATTTGAATTTCTTACTAATTAAATGCAAATCTGCCCCTCTGCCGCATGTTTTTCTAGTTAACACCAAAGCAACACTAACAACTGTAGTTAAAAACATTCTGTGTATATGTAATAAAGTTTGTGGGTTTTCTATATGAGCTCAGCTTTGCGAGTTAATTTTATTACTTTATTGAAATGACATCAGCCCAACTACAGTACCTGTGAAGCTCATCTGATGATAGTTAAATGACTGTTTTTGAAGATAACCCTGACCATGTTCAACCAAGCAGAGTTCAAATTACAGGTTTCTAAATATCCTCCAACATCTCAGCCAGACAAATTACTACCTGTGCTGCACATCCAGGTGTTGCATAGAGCCGACCGGGTGAAGCAATATGACATCCATAGCATAAGATTGAGTCACAACACTTACCTTTTCTCCATGGGGCAAGGATGGTGAAAGACTTGTGCCAGCTAAACACCATGCTTGGTTTCCTCTTCTTAAGACTCATGGTGGATGTCCAAAACTTCAGTAGTTTTCAGTGTCAAGAGGAAGAAAACCTTCCTTGTTGGCTTATTCATGCACACCTCATATCTTAGTGCTGATTGATCTTCCTTCTCCTGAGTGCTCAAATAGTTAAAATGCTCCACAAAGGTGTGCTGCTTAGAGTATATCCTGTTTTAAACATATTGAATACAGGAGTGTGTGAGAGAGACAGAGGCTGCTTGTGAAGGAGTGTGTGCTGTCCTCTCACTGAGGAGAACAAGCAGACTGCCTACAGCAGGACCATCAGCAGCTGGAGGAGGGGTGACGGATCGCCAGATGGAGGGAGGGGAAAGACTTCAGAGAAAACCTTTGTGTGTGTAGAGAGAGAGAGAGAGAGGGAGAGATAGGGAGAAGTTGGAAAATGTGTTTTGCAATCATATGCCAGTGAATAAGAAGTTCTTCTCAGAATCCACCTCATTAAAGCCAACATACTGTCATTGAACAAACTTGGGTTTGAGGTCAAACTATATGCAGCAAACCTTCAGGCTGTTCTGACATTTTAAATTTGACATATAGCTTCCCATAGAGGACAATCGAAATTCCTAAACAATCTCAGTCCCCATAACTCCTACTATGGATTTCAAGCATCAGTCTGACTTTATTTTATATTTATTTACCTACCTGATCTCATGACGAAAACGTACCTCTGGGAACTTTTTCGCAAGATGCGAAATACTTACCAATAAGTACATATCACTGCAGTTTCCAACAGAAATTAACACTAAAGGCGGTAAAACAGCGAGCACTTGTAATCATTTTCATACACAGTTATGATTACAGCTCCTTCATGTTTCACTTTCAAGATGTAACAGGCTTGCTCTGTAGCCCAGGCGGCACGGAATTGGACTTAGGATGCAGAATTCTTGGGTATGAATCCCGTGAAAGACATGACTCATGATGAAAGAGCTGAAAGATGAGAGATCGAAAAACAAGGCAAAAGAAAGGATGTTTACTTAATTGTATTATATGTGCACTTGTAGTGCTTTAATTTTTTTCTTGCATATAATATTAATGAAATAAACGGGCACTAAAGTGTACTTGCAGACACTATGACAAATATAAAATTGATAATATCTTCTCACTAATAGACAAACAAATTCAGGCACATTAAAGACACTGAGATGATAGAAAATTAATTTACTTTAAAAACAAAATAGCTCTCAAAACATATATATATATATATATATATATATATTAATCATTGTCATTTAAACCCCAATATCCTTTTATTAAGATACATATAAACTAAAAAAGCTCATATTTCATTATTTAATAATAAAGTGTACAAATATTCTAGTTCATAGAAAAAGATGGAATTCAGACACACCCACACACTACAGCTTTCATGGTCACAATGCAAGGCTTTCTCAGCCGCTCCTCAGTTCAGACGTGGGAGGGAAAGCAAGAAAGTAAAGTAACACAGCATTAAATGAAGCGTCCCATTGTTCTGGGGGGAAAAAAAAAACAAAAAACAGTGCAGTAATTTGTCACAAGTATCTTTTTTTAATGTTTATTACAGCCTAATTATATCTCTGACGACAGATACGGTTTGTTTTTTTGACACTGCTGACATCTGATGCCATTCTTGTTCTCTGTTGTTTTGGTAAAGAACAGGTGAGGACATTAGTGGGGAGACAGACACTATCGAGTGGTTAGGGATTGCCCTGGGCTAGAAGATCAAGCTAAGAATGGGTAATTACCTTAAACAGGTCTGGACAATACTGAGGTCTCCAAATGCAGTCTCATTGTAAACCAAATGATGAGCATGAAAGCCTCAAGTTCCCTGGATTTGTAATGCCTGTTGAATATGATTACATAGTTGCCACTTGATTGCATGAAACCTTTGTTATGCTTTCAACCATCACACAAAATTTGACTTTTAACTGTAAATATATTGTATTTAGTTCCCAACCCCATGCAAAGTTCCTGAAACAACTGCAACAACAAAACCAAAATGACTTTTTAAGAGCAAATAATTCAGGGTTTCTCAATTAATGAGGTCTTAAAATAGCTAAAATAAAAACCTGTTTTATAATACATTTTAAATATATAATATTTGGACAAGATATAGCTCATATAAAGTAGTTTTGGTGGGAAAAAAAAAAAGTATTTTAGGCTACCTGGTCTCATGATGAACACATACCTGTGGGAACTTTTTCGCAAGATGTGAAATACATACAAATAAGTACATATCACTGCAGTTTCCAACAGAAATGAACACTAGAGGCGGTAAAACAGCGAGCACTTAAAATAGTTTTTGTACACGTTTATGATTACAGCTCCATATGTTTCGCTTTCCGAACAAAAATTGGACTTAGGATGCGGAATCCTTGGGTACGAATCTAGTGAAAAACATGACTCATGATGAAAGAGCTGAAAGATGAGCGATCGAAAAACAAGCTAAAATGGCATGCTTGCAATTGTGTTTTTACATCGCTTTAGTTCATATTATCGGGTAGGTTATTTTTTACGTCCCGGAGCATTAGAGTTATAGCGCCACTCAACAGAAATTTCAAGTCAGAACTGCGGTGACGCGTACAAAACCAACGTCACATAAAACATACCATATGTATGTTCATCTGTTCCGGGGGGAAAGAACCAAACACACTTTTAGCGCCACCCAGTGGACATTTCACATCAAATATGTCACAAAACTACATGGCGGTACGTATTTCGTATCTTGCAAAAAAGTTCCCACAGGTACGTTTTTAGTCATGAGACCAGGTTGGTTTTGGTTGATACAGCAATATTAAATAATATTTTTGACTTAAAACTTAAAAATATTTTTGACTTAAAAGTTTATTTATATGTTACTTTTAGGCTAGCATTTTTCAGTGTAACATTTCAAATTTTAGATATATATATTATAAAATATAATATATATATATATTAGATAAATATATATTTAGATTTTTTGGGATTATCTCAAATACTACATTGCTTTGAAGTGTTATAATTTCATTAATTAAATTTAATGTCAAAATGTTAAAATAAATATTAAATATATTAAAATCAAATAAAATTACTACTACTACTACTACTAATAATAATACAGTTCTACACACAGTTCTATGATGAGAAGACGTCTCTGAAAAGTCACAAGTGAGATGTTCCCTGTAGACTGTGCACAAACACATCTGGTTGTTTTTTTGGAACCACACATAGATAGGATGTACAATAATGAGGAAAAGTTGGCCAAATGTTTATTTACTTGGGAACCTCCGATGTGATTTTTACAATGTCTTGTTGGTCTTGGATTGTGCAGATATCTATCTCTCCAGATTTGAATCTCTGCATTTCGTATTGTTATATAACTCTGTCTTTGAAAAGCATCGTAGTGGAACATTTCATGCTGCTTTGGAGCTTCATGGGTGTTTCGCATAGTTTCGCAAAGGCTCATAAGTGGGTACAGGAGCCATTCTGTCATGAGAAACACTTCTGAGTTTGTAAATGAGAAGTGAAAACAAAATGAGTGGAATGTTTTAACAGTGATCTTGTTACGTAATCTATTTGGAGATTAAATATGCAGAGGAGTGAGATTTCTCTAATGGAAACTAAAGTGTGAACAGGTGGGCTTTTTCAAAGCCACAGGGCACAGCGATTAGGTAATACTAAGCTGTCTGAATTTCTCTTGTGGTTTGGTATAATGTGAACGTTAATGGAAGATGAACAATATAGATTCACATAAATAACATATGTTCTTTATTTCTGGTAACTTTCATACCTTTGTTTGCTGTAGAGGTGGACATATGAATGTTCTTGTGGAAGTATGAGAGGTTAATCCTTTCCAGATCTGCGGCAGTGACGTTTTGAATATTTTCTTTAGTTGTTGGTTATGCTTCATTGGTGATGTCACTAACAATGATTCATTTATTCATAAAGCAGATTCCTTAAGAAAAAATCACAAGGCGATACATGATACAGGTGTGATTCTATTGTTTCAGAAGAGAATTATGCTTATTATTGGAATAATCACAGGGGGAAAGGGAAAATGGGTCAGAGAATTGGAGGGGGAGCGAGCTACAAATTACATGGGAGGGTCAGTGTCACCTTTAATTCTTGTTTCAACATGCACAGCCACCCTGCAGACCCTTTCAAATCCAACTGTATAAAACTTAAAGGGAAAATTCACCCAAAATGACTAATTCTGTCATCATTTTCTCATCCTCGTGTTATTCCAAACCTGTATGAATTTCTTTCTTCTGCTTAACACAAAAGAACTTTTTTTTAAAAAAAATGTTGGTAGCCAAACAGTTGTTGGTCCACACTGACTTCCATAGTATGGAGAAAAGAAAAAAGAAAAAAAAAGAAAGAAAGAAAATACAGTGGTTACCCACATTCTTCAAAATATCTTCTTCTGTGTTCAGCAGAAGAATGAAACTCATGTATAGGTTTGACGGTGAGTAAATGACAGAATTTGCATTTAATATTGTGAAATGAATGCTGATTGGTCGATACAGGGTCCTAGTCTTGATAAAAATACATGATATGGTAACAGCTATGATGCAAAACATGTTCATCTCTATATCTATGCACAGATTTTTTGTTACATAAGTTTCTATAAACACACTTAATAGATTTACTTAAGAACTGTAATGAATGTTTGTGTCCTTAATATTCTTTAAATGTTGTATGTGACTTTTGATCAATTCACAATACCTTTTTGCTGAACTGCAGAACTACATTTATTTAAATGACAGAATTAATGAAAATATCTTTTCTTTTTCCATCAAAAAAAAAATCCATTTTGTGAAAGTCAAATTTTGTAAATAGTTTATATTAATTTTACTGTTTTTCACAAATTTTAATCTTTTAAATTATTTGTGATTCTTTGAAACAGTCCTATGTTTTTTTTTATATTTTTATGAATGTTTTCAATGAATTTTGTCAGTACAAATAAGGTTTCCTAATCAATATGACATCATAAAATATCTCTTAATAGCAAGACAAGAAAAAGTTTAAAATAGTTTTAGAGTTTTAACTTTTTACAGGATTTTCTGGTCAAACTTCATTTTAGGGTCCAATTCTCACTATTAACAAATCATTAACTATGACTTTTGCTTCAATAAACTCCTAATTTGCTGCTTATTAATACTTAGGGAGGTAGTTGTTAAGTTTAGGTATTGAGTAGGATTAGGGATGTAGAATATGATCATGCAGAATATGTGCTTTATAAGTACTAATAAACAGCAAATATATTAATAATAGGCATGATAATAAGCATCTAGTTAATAGTGATAATTGGTCTCTATACTAAAGTGTTACAGATTTTCTCAAATAATACTACTTTCTTTTGAAGTGTTATATTTTCATTAAATTGTGATTTTGTCCTCACTGTAAACTCATAAACTGTAATCATTTCAAATCTCTCTCTCCAAATCATGCATATCTCACACCGCCTTGTGGGAACACCAGAGCAGTTTATTACTGAAGACCGTCATTTTCCTTGAGATTCTAACATCTCAGGGAGCAAAACGAGCAGAGATGTTTATAAATGACTTGAGAGCTGTATATCTTGGCATATTTATTAAATATTACAGTCCAAGCAGATTCAAAGTAAGCAGAACCATATGGGCCTCCAGTTGTACAAAGATCTTTTGAATTAATACTTTTGCTGATAGTAAGGGCATATCTGGTTCAGATGTCCAAATTTTTATTCTGTTTGACACGCTGCCATTTTTCTAGTCTTATTTCAGATGGTTTTCATGGTGTTCCCTGCAGTACTGATGAAAACCAGAGATAAGTTCCACAACAAAATTCGTACAGCCTGCAGTCACCAAGCCCCAGAGCAGCTTGTGTTTGATATTCTGTCACATGATTTAAAATCATAATTTCCTTGATGATATCAGACAGAACAGTGTATTTTCAGCCTACAGCTGCAGTGAAACCGGACGGACCCCCCGTCACACCCCAAACACCATTTTCCCAAAACTCCCCAAACATTTTCCCTAATCTCATTTCCTCAAATTGAGGACCACACAACAAAGACATCAAATGAAAAGCGCGCATCAGTTGAAAGTGGATTTTTCCTACATCGAGTGACATGTCCTTCAGCACATAGCCAAAGAGGATGTATTTTTCGTCTTTGGAGATTTGTTTACCAGATCTTGGGTTTTCCTTTTTATTATTTTGTGGGTAGGCATCCGTTTATATGTGTTTATCAGCTGCTCAGATCAGTCCAATTTGTGTGTAAGTGCTTGACATTAAAGAGAAGAGGATGTTGCCTGAACCAAGAATAACCAAATTAGTGGTAATTTACTTCCAGAAAACCTGACACTTAGTGTGATCAGGAATATAGTTGTTTTGATGTTTTTTCCTAATAAAAACGCGTGAGTTATTAGTGTTCCTGCCATCCTAAATCAGACATGATTACATTTGGCTTTTCCTCAGTATCAGAGGTGTTGACTTTACTTCAGGCCAGTGTTTACATGAGTATTGCAGGAATTGCGTCAGACTTGGATGGGGTGGGGGCTTCACACTCTGTCACATATCTGTGACCTTAGTTATTAAATTATTCTTCATGTTATCTTAAGTAACACTGAGCACTTTTAATAAATGTGACTGCATGCTTTTCTGATGGTGTTTGACTGGGTAAAAACATAGTAGATTTTCCAAACCTTTCACTGGAAAAACAGAAAAACTGACTCTCCCCAAACTGAGAAGTCTCTGTTAAAAGCTGAGAAAATGCGGAGAATATGTTTGATTAGGGAAAAAAAAACTAAAAGAAAATGAAAAATAAAACTCATAATTTTCACAATTGCTTAGTTGTTTTTCAGTTATCTTTTTTTCTTTCTTTCTTTCTTTCTTTCTTTCTTTTTTTTTTTTGTTAAAGTGATAGTGAAATTTATTCACCCTCATGTATGACTTTCTTTCTTTGGTGGAACACAAAATAAAATGCCCAAGCTGCTCTTTTCCATACAATGAAATCAGACAGTGCAATGCGACTCTCAACCTCCAATTTATTTTTGGTTGTTGGTGGACTATTGCTTTAACAATTAAACAAATAAATGTTAAAAAAAAATGTTAAAATGTTAAATGTAAAAAATAATGACGTCTTCAAAGACTGTCCATTTTAAATGTGTTTATCTGTTCATTTGTAAGACCTATAAACCTTCACACTTCAAAGCTTTTTTTTTTTTTTTTTTACATTTTTCAAAACTTTTAAACATGACATTCAAATTTTATTATAAATTTTGTCTTTTCAACTTTTAAACGACAGTTATATGCACATCTTGAACTGTAATTCTGCATCCTGTTTGTACCGCAATTCAAATTATGGAATTTAAATTTAATTCAAAGAGATAGTTCCCTAAATGCCCTTACTACGTTTCTGGGCCTTGAACGTGGTAGTTGCGCTGCTGTCTAAAAAACATCAAAAATATCTTAATTTGTGTTGCGAAAATGAATGAAGGTCTTATGGGTTCGGAACGAAATGAAGTTGAGTAATTAATGACAGAATTTTCATTTTTGGGTGAACTATCACTTTAAAAGCATTCTCAGTTCGGTTCAGAACAGCACACTGTTTGTTTGGTCAGCTTTTAGAGGAGAAATGGACTAGATCTCAAAACTCCAATTTTGATTTCATGGGTGTTTTTATCTGATGGAAAAAACACCGGTTTGTCAGGACTGTTTGTAAGTTTTCATCAGGTAACAAGCTGAGCCTGGTTGGCAACAGCACAGAATATGAATGAGGTAGGAGCTGTTTTTCCAATCTCCCATTCATAAAACAAAGACAATAGAAGTAAAAATATCTCTTCTGTCTGAAAATCTCCTTGCTGTCTA
The DNA here is from genome assembly GCA_039654775.1 of Spinibarbus caldwelli. Taxonomy (NCBI): domain Eukaryota; kingdom Metazoa; phylum Chordata; class Actinopteri; order Cypriniformes; family Cyprinidae; genus Spinibarbus; species Spinibarbus caldwelli. The sequence goes on from CM077243.1 coordinate 24,258,762, forward strand.
TGCACATTTAAAATGAAGACATCACTGGCTACACCTGTGTGATGTTTATTCTCAGGTTTTCCTCAAGCATCAACACGTGTCTTATACATCGTCACTTGATCTCTTAAACAGTGCATAAACCTATATTTATCTTGAACAAGAGGACAATAAAGGTGGTCTTTAAGCAAGATGATTTATGATGAGAACAGGAAACCTTGAAGTGTTTGCGATAAATACTCAGACAAGTTCCCTCATGCGAACTCCTTCATTGTTGCCATAAGACGAAGAACAATGTGGGCAGAGGACAACAGAGGTGCTACGCTCTAGTAGAAAAATGAAGACAGGGAGCAAAGTGAGCTTACAGTGGGCCAACACCTCCACATCTTCAAAAAGCAATAAAAATGTGGAGAAATATTACAGTAAGCATTACATCACTTGCTCACCAGTGGATCCTCTGCAGTGAATGGGTGCCGTCAGAATGAAAGTCCAAACAGCTGATAAAAACATCACAATAATCCACAAGTAATCCATTTTTAACGTTAAACCGCCACTTCTGGCCAAAACACGAGAGCAGTTTTGAACTGTAAACAGTGCTTGATCTGTGCATATTTCTCTCCTGATTCAGACGAGACAACTTTTTCACCGGAGAAAACACTTCTGTGAATAGAGTACTCGTATTTTAGCCAGAAACAAAGCTGAAGAAGCTCTTAATGGTGGATTTGTTTCTTACAAAAATGCAGCTTTTCTTTTCTTAGGATGTTAATTGATGGACTGGAGTGGTGTGGATTACTTATGGATTATTGTGATGTTTTATCAGCTGTTTAGACTCTCATTCTGACGGCACCCATTCACTGCAGAGGATCCATTGCTGAGCGATCTAAGTTTCTGCAAATCTGCTCAGATGAAGAAACAAACTCATCTACATCTTGAACGGTTGAGTACATTTTCAGCAAATTTTCATTTTGAGTGAGCTATTCTTTTCGGGATAATAAATGTTACATTACGGACAAAGTTGGAAGCTATACATCAGAGAGATAAGAGTAAAATAATGTGGCACACTTAAAAGTCTAAACTAACAAACAGAGAGCTGCAATGGGGGAAATGGGTTAATAGGTCATTTCCATATGTTTACAGGCAGCCAGCTGTCCATGATAACCTTCCTGATAACCCGGATGTATCCCCACTACTCCAACTTAACACACCCTGCACATGTATGACCACCATTTTTCAACCGATACATGTTATTATGAAAGAACTCATAGTCGAAAGTCTCCTCTTACACTCCATTGTTTGGTTTTTGCCCCTCCTGCATATTTAAGTCAATCATTTGCTAAGGTGAACACAGACATATTCCAACATTATACTGGCATTACTGTCAAGTTCTTTGTGCTACACCAAAATATATAAATCATGCTCAGTTTGGTCAGTTCAAATAGCAATGAATATTGAATTTTCAGTACTGAGTTAATGAAATATCAAGTTGTATTTCTAGAATATCTTATCTGTCTTTGTTTGGTTAGGTCAGTGTCATCACATGTTCAAAAAGGGTTTACTCACCAAAAGCTTTCTTCATTTGAATTCTTAATAAAGATGATTTTTCAGTTCAAGTCATCTTTGTTGAGTGATAAATCCATAATGTTGAATGTAACATTAATTTTAGCTGGGTTGCAAATTCAGAATATGGTTTTTATATGTAATAACGGATGCATAAATGGTTCAAAAGGTCATACAGATTTTTCAATAAGGTCTCATTTTAAATTAACATGAACAAATAATGAACAATACAGCATTTATTATCTCAGTATTAAATGTTTAAAATCAACAGTTTTATCGGTTAAAATTAGTTAATGCACTGTAAACTTACACAAACTGAAACTATTTTTTTTAACAAACAACAAAGATTAATAAGTATAAAAATAGACTGCTTATTGTTAGTTCATGTTAGCTAATGCATTAACTAATGCTACCAAATTAGGCCTTATTGTGATTTCTCTTCTTTCTTCATTTAATATAGACTGTGACCTGTAGGGAAATGTAAATTAATTAAAAGCCACAAGCTATAGTCATTTATTTTATGTTGTTTACATTTTACGTTGACCCGAATGAAGGAAAACCATCCCATACACATTCTTTTCCATTACTGGATGTGGGGCTATTGGATTTCAAGCATAATTTGGGCAGATCTGGCCTCAGGCTCCTGTGATTCATTCTTCAAGATGGAAGAAAGGAAGGAAGGCCGAAGAATCTCTGAGCAGACGCGTGACGCAGAGCACACACTCTCCCAAAGGAAAGATAAGACTGCTCTGGGACAGTGCGCAGGAGGGAGTCCTGTCCTTTGACGAAAAGCTGTTTTGTAAATGGATCTGCTCTTATCAAGCGTGAAGAATTTCAGAGCCACCTTTGTTTCACTACTGTTGGCTTATGCTCAGAATCCACTGAGTGTGCACTCGAAATCAAATTAAAGGCCATAATGCATGAGCTGACATGTTTTTCAGCAAAGCTCAATTATAGTCATTGATCATGCATTACTAAGACAGATGTTTTCAAATGATCATTTCACTTAAAGAATGAAGTTTATGTTTATTATCCAGATCCACCCTTTAGTACACATTGTAAAGCACAGTCTTCAGATTACTTCTGAATAAAACTGTTGTGAGAAGTAAAATAGTATTAATAGGCAATAAAAGAATTAGGCCTGCAATTAATACAGATGAGAAGTGTAGATAACTAATTAGAATATAGAGTGCAAAACAATTCAAGAATAGTAAGTATGTTCATAAAAGTTTTTCTTGTAAATACAACCAATGCAGTACACATAATATGGGTTCAGCAGCCAATAGCAGAGCCAGACTCACCTAATTTGAACTCAACTAGTAAGATGAAGCAAATAAAGACAGAAAAGCATCTCTCTGCTGACACCTTGTGGTTAATTCAGGTCATAGCATTCAGACAAGTGATATAATATTTATATTCGTCTCTCAATGCCCTTCTTAGTGCAATACTCCACTTTTAGTGCAGCATTTTACAAATTCTCGTTTACTTATATCATACTTGTTTTTTTATTATTCTTTAGTTGTATTTTTATGTCTTGTTTTTGTATTTACGTGTGCACTGGAATCTTCATTCAAAAAAATAAAAATAAAAATCTGCTAATTAAAAATGGAAATGCTAATTATCTAGGGTGTTAAGACTAAAGAGCTCTACCTACTGTGTGTGTGTGTGTGTGTGTGTGTGTGTGTGTGTGTGTGTGTGTGTGTGTGTGTGTGTGTGTGTGCGAGCACGGCGGAGAGATCAAACAATCCTCTGATCCTCATCACACCTCACTTTGTTGCACTGAATGAACTGCACTTTCGCGGGAAATATCAGCTAGGCAGTTTGCATACGCACCGTAGTATAAGGGGTGGACGTTAATACGTCTCAAACTTTTCGACTTGTTTAGAAAGTTGTCTGCGAGAACAAGCCTTCTGTGTTTTTAGAAATTGGTATTTTTACGGTTTGAATCAATATGTTTATATATTATCGCAATAAAGCGAATCATTAAACAAGCACGGTTAGACGCGCACCCCTCCAAATGTGAGCTGTAATGGACTCGTCCACAGTGGCGCGAAACGCCGCGCGCTCTACAGCGAAGTTTCACATTACAGGCGCGAGGTTGCTGTATCTGCGGCGGCGTGACTGAACCTCAGCTTTTAGGAGAGTGGTTGTGTAATTTTATATTTTTTGCAAAGAAAAGAAAGAATTTGGGTGCGCTTATGCTATTTTCATTACGTACTGCAGTTACAAAACGCTTGCGTGTTTGTTAATCGGGTCATTAGTTAGACATATTTGCATTAACTTACATGCTAAACTGCACTGCAGACTTTTGAGAGACGTGCGCAAAAGCGTTTAATTCTACGGAACGCAGCAGAAATGAGTGGGTAAGTGTGTTTAATGTGCATTAGGCGTGAGGAGTTGGCAGAGCCATGTGTTTTCATCGATTTCATGTTCACATGTTGCAGCTTTGTCAAAGAAGAGACACGCAGTGTTTCTCCTCACTGCCCCAAACCCAACGAATCTGAAGAGCCCGAAGGTACTGCTATGGAGGAGACCGCTGTCGGTAGGTCAATGGTGTTCACAGTACATGATGGCAGACCTGCCTGTGCAAGTCCATGCAGCCTTCAGTTTAACTCCAGTAATCTCCTGCATACTACAGAAAAAAGCCAGCATGGGGAGGTTATCATTACAAAAGAGATGGAGGAGGAGGAGAAGCATTTAGTGGAGGAGGGAGAGAAGAAAGAAAGAGAAATGATGGAAGAGGTACTGCTTTCTCACACACATGGAAAACCATAAAGACAAAGCTTCATTGTCTTTATATATGCAATATAAAGTGATATTGTATCTAGGGCTCTTTTCGATTAATCGGATTAAAAATATATATATATTTTTTTTAATTGACAAAAAACACTTCCAAATTCTGCCCAATATCCTTCAAACAAACGTGCCAGCTGAATGCTATGAAAACATACAGTGCTTAACAATTTACTAGACCACCATAAAGAGAAAACACAAATATTTTAGGAATCTGTTAAAGAATTGTTTAAATCTAAAAATTTATTGGGCAAATAACAAACTGAAACAGCTAAATAGTATTTATTCACATAATAAAAATAGCCTCCTGCCTTTCATAACAGTATGCATTCTTGCTGGCATTGTTTAGCTACTTTTTGACTGTAATTGGGTATCTGAAAACATCTTTCATAGATCTTTCATTCATAGATAACAGAAATAATTATATTATAGCATTAGAAATAGCCTACTGTTTCTAAAGAGCTTACGCATATTGGAGGACTAACCAGTACAGATAGCTAAAAAATGATTTTAGTAAACACCAATACTGTTAGTTTAGAGCAGCAGTGGCACAAAGCTTACATTATTTGTTATAAACCTTAAATTTAAGCACTGTATATAGGCCTATTTAAATCTCTTCATCAAAAATTAAGATAATAAAGATGAATAAAAACACAAACTCAGTGTTAACCAACTTTTTGATCACAGTCACGTTTACTGTAATTTCTTTATGCTGTAAAAGGTGGCTATGAAGAAACTGATATTTATATTCAGACAACTATACGCGGTTATCCATTTACAGTTCTTACTCTCATAAAATACGTGCACTACATGTTGACTTTTAAACCTTAATTTAACGTTCAACAGATATTTCAGGACAATGAATGTCTTTGCACTGAACATTAATCTCTCTCTGATGCGCGTTCACGCGTCCGCCACGCTGGCACTCATTCAGTAAAGATTTAAATTTGACACAGACTGTCAGGACGGAACTTTATGCAAAAATGGAAATACTCGCGTGAATTTGGGACATTTACAGATAAGTATATGATTCGCTTAAAGCTTAAAATAAAGATTTCTCATGTTTTGTGCAGCTTGGATCATGTACTTCTCCCGCAGCATCCCATTCTGTTTCCTCCACTATTTTAGATGCATTTTGGCCATAGAATGCGTTATTCAGTGCTGTAACGTTAATTCGACGCGACCGGCTGAAGTTGGACGTGCACTGTGGGCAGACCCGACTAATCGATAATGAGAATCGTTGTTGATTTTCATTATTGATAATCAATTTTATCGATTAGTTGTTGCAGCCCTAGTTGTATTCTTAGCAAGTAATAACGTAGTTGAAAAGTTTTTGCAAAAGTCTTTATAATTTTTATAAATTAAATGTCATTTATTATGGAGTCTGATTCTACTTTATCAGTAAATGTCTATATTAATGCTGCATGCTGTTTTAACAGGCCAGACAGTCGTGGGAGAAAGAGTCTCAAGAAATGCGCTTCAGAAGACTTCAGCACCTTTTGGAGAAAAGCAACATTTACTCAAAGTTTCTGCTCACAAAGATGGAGCAGCAGCAGCAAGATGTGAGTATTGTGTTTAAAGACAGGAAAGACCTGTCACACTAAGAGGTTTACCATTTCCGGATGTAAATCTTACATGAATGTTTTCATCTGATATGAATGGTAACCTGGTGAAGTGGCAAGGAAGCAGATGTTTGTGGGCAGAGGGTTGTGAAGGAGTCAATCAAATGCTGCCAAAATCGAATGATTTTGGAAGTCTGATATTCTGTCAAGTTCTTTATTTTATTTATTTTTTTTGTTCTTAATGACAGAGTTGCAGCATTCTCTCAATATCAGCTGCATTCTAGACATCACTATTGTGCGTCACTATGTAAAGTAATTGATAATTCTGTTTTGAATTAGAATTTAAAAAAAAAAAAAAAAAAAAAATATATATATATAAAATTTTAATTTTTTTTTATAAATTACAGGAAAAAATTAAAAAAGAGAGACTGGAAAAGAAAACTGCTAATCAGAAGCAGAAGGTAAGTTTCTGTTTATGCTTTATCACATTATTCTCCATGTAGAAAATATGGATAGATAAGTTGTAATTTGAGTTTCATGTTGTTTTATTCTCCACAGGGCAATGATAAAAAGACTGTAAAAGGTAGGATTCACAGATTGCATTTCAATACAGGGTGTTAATGATGATCCTGTAATATAAAGTGTAAAAAAGTAAGATGTCTGATGTGCAGTCAGTTATTCTGATCTGTTTGTTACATGTGAAGTTGAAAGAAAGAAGCGTGAAAGGGAAGAGGATTACAAAATCGCAGATGTTATGACCAAAGAGGTGAGACTTCAATTTAGTTTGATTATCAATGACATTAATATCTGTTTTGTTACTGATGTGGATTTTTCTCCCTTTTAGGAAATTCTGTCAAAAGCCAAAAAAACAAAATTGGAAGAGGTAAAGTTTTAAGCTTTGTTTATTGTATTTTCAGACATTTTGAAATCAGTATTATCTGTACTGAAACGGTTATAAAATGCTGATAAAACACACCTGTGAGCTCGAATTCTGTGTTAAATGCCAAGTTACTACATTTCTTGGCAGCCATATACAATCTACAGTTGGAATAGTTAAAGTGATAGTTCACCCAAAAATGAAAATTCTGTCATTAGTTACTCACCCTCATGTCGATCCAAACCTGTAAGACCTTCATTCATCTTCAGAACACAAATTAAGATATTTTTGATGAAATCCAAGAGCTTTCTGAATCTTCTGAGCATTTTGTTTTGATCTCTTTTCTGAAGGAGGCTCATTCATCAATAAAACTGGAAGCTGAGGATATAGAGAAGATGAGCGACACCAACTCCGATATTAAAGGACGGCTGTCTGAGGCTTTGCGGGAAAATAGCAAGCAGATGCTGGATCCAGAAAGAACCGTGAATGGCCAACCTGTGCCTGCACAGCAGCCCAAATTCTTCACTGGGGGTGTGATGAGGTGGTACCAGGTGGAAGGCATAGAGTGGCTCCGGGTGAGTGAGCAGATCTGAATAAACATATGACCAGCAGATGGCAGTATATTTATTCTCCAGTGTCTGAATTTAGAGCTTGATTCAGTTTTCATCTTAATATTGTGTGTATACTCTGCCTAAAAAGGGATAAACAAACACCTTATACACTCTTATACATGTGAGCTGCAAAATAAGGATGTTGTGTGAATATGTTTGAAGAATAGCTAAAAAACAGGTCTGCTTTTCAGATGCTGTGGGAGAATGGTATCAATGGTATCCTGGCTGATGAGATGGGTCTTGGGAAAACCATACAGTGCATCGCTCATATTGCGATGATGGTTGAGAAGAAGGTCCTTGGACCCTTCATAGTCGTGGCTCCTTTGTCCACTCTTCCAAACTGGATCTCAGAATTCAAGCGCTTCACCCCAGAGGTGTGAAACAGTAACTGTTGCTCATCTTTGTTGAAATTAATGCTTTAAGTGAAACCTCTCAAACTATTGGAAATTGTTTTAATTGACTGACTCTTTTGTTTTTTGTTTTCCCTTGCTCTCTGTGTTTAAGGTGTCTGTCCTGCTGTATCATGGTCCACAAAAAGAGAGAATGGACCTGGTGAAGAAGATCCGTCAGCCGCAGGGTCCTCTCAAAATGTGCCCTGTTGTTGTTACATCCTTTGAAATAGCCATGAGAGACAGGAAGCTTCTACAGGTAAACAGATCTGGTGTTGCATTGTTTTACTTGCATGCAAAAATTAGGAAAAGAGTTTTTGTACGTTCAGTCTTTCATCAAAGTAATGCATGGTGCCCATTCTGCCACTTAAGCAAAAAAGTGTGTAAAAGTGCATGAATGGAGTGTTGTCATGTTTGTCTCCTCAGCGTTTCCACTGGAACTATATGATTGTGGATGAGGGCCACAGGATTAAAAACTTGAACTGCCGGCTGGTGCAAGAACTAAAGATGCTGATGACTGACAACAAACTGCTGCTGACAGGAACCCCCCTGCAGAATAATCTGTCTGAGCTGTGGTCTCTCCTCAACTTCCTCCTTCCAGATGTGTTTGATGACCTGAAGAGGTAAGAAGTCACATGCAAAGGGAGTTCACGATACTGTATGATTCTGACTTTCTCTTAAGAATAAAGGATTCTCTTGATTTAAAAACAAAAATGTAGAATTTTTTTTTTTTTCTCCCCTCAGTTTTGAGTCATGGTTTGACATTGGCACCATCACTTCAGATGCAGAAAACATTGTGGCTAATGAGCGTGAGCAGAATATCCTTCACATGCTTCATCAGGTATCTTCACCACATGACAACAGTGTTTTGTAGACCTTGTCCAAAATGTACTTCTTCAGTGGTCTTTGGCTAGATACAGGCTGAGTATTATAAGCATTTAACAATCGTTCTGTCCTTTGCTTTTGGTTTTAATGGCATTTTAATGTTTCCAGATCCTCACACCCTTTCTTCTGAGAAGGCTGAAGTCAGACGTCACATTAGAGGTTCCACCTAAGAAAGAGATTGTAGTGTACGCACCCCTCACTAACAAACAGGAGGCCTTTTACATGGCCATTGTTAACAAGACTATAGCAAAGCTGCTGGGTCAGGAGAAGGTGAGTTTTACGCAGTGGCCTATTTGCACCAACACAAATGTTTTGCATAAAAATTCTGTTCAGACCAATGCATGAAAAAGGCAAATGGGCTGAATATGTAATGCACTTTCTGACAGCATGTAGTGCTTACGGGGGAAAAAAAAAAAAAGTCCAACAGTGTTTAATATTTACAGCTGTTCATATTTTTGTATCCGCTCTGGTGTGTATCAAACAGCACCAAACAAAAGATGCATTAACACCAAAGAACATTCATTCTGTTCATTCAAATCAAAATGTTTGTCACACTGAATATTTGTCTTGGTGAAAGTTTTATCAGGAGGAGTGTAGTTGAAGTATTTATTAATTAATATTAATAACATCTTTTATGACACTTCCTTAAGGATGATTCAGCACCTGTGCCGCTAACATCCAGTGGCCGTCCAAAGCGCAGGACCAGGAAGGTGGTGGACTATTATGAGTCAAACGCTGACTCTGTGAAAGATCTTGAGAAATACCTAGAGAAAGTTCAGAAAGAGATGGAAAGTCAGGCAAGGTCTGTCTCTTTTGTTGTGTTTACCAGTTTAACCTCTGCTTTAAACTCAGCTGTGAGCTTTTTGACACGATGGTTACCCTCTCCTTAGCTCCAGCCCAGTGGTGGATGTTTCCATGCCAGTTGATGCTCAAATCAACTTGAAACTGCAAAACATACTGATGCTGCTGAAGAAGTGTTGCAACCATGCTTACTTGATAGAGTATCCTCTGGACCCTGCCACTGGAGAATTTAAGGTACTTTACATGAGCATGAGTTGGAAATGATCTGATCTGGTATGAAGGTATTTGCAACGGAATGAGTGCAATAATCATCTCATTGATACAGATTGATGAGCAGTTAGTGGAAGCATCAGGGAAGTTTCTTATCCTGGACCGAATGCTTCCTGAACTGAAAAAAAGAGGGCACAAGGTAAAGTTCACAATCTCTCATGCATACATTTTAATGATTAACAGCTCAGTCAGTGTCAAACTCCACTGTGGCTATAAGTCAATTTTGCACACATTTAATTGCCTTTATAAAATGTCTGTATATATGGTTATATTTAGGGATGAACAATACTCTGAAAGGTTTTTTTTTTTTTTTTCATGTTTTTTGACAAAAGTCATTTATGCTCACCAAGGCTGCATTTATTTGATCAAAAATACAGAAAACAGTAATGTTGTGATTCCTGTGTTGGCAAAGCTGAATTTTTAGCATCATTACTCCAGTGTTCAGTAGAGCTGTGACGGTGGCAGATTTTTACCACCACGGTGGTAATGGGCCAACTACTGGTGGTGACGCAGTGTTATATATATATATATATATATATATATATATATATATATATATATATATATATATATATATATATATACATATACATATACATATACATACATACACACACATACATACATACACACACATACATACATACACACACACACATACATACATACATACATACATACACACACATATATACATACATACACATACATATATATATATATATATATATATATATATATATATATATATATATATATATATATATATATGTATGTGTATGTATGTATGTATGTATGTATGTATGTATAAATATATAAATATGTATGTATAAATATATAAATATGATTTTTTTATTTATTTTTTTTTTCAAAATTTTATATATGTAATTTTAAAGCAAAAAATAAATAAATGCGGGCGCGGCTCAAACATGTATTAACAAACGTACGTGTTTATTTTAGCACTTCCGTCAGTGAACACAGCAACACGCAGCCTGCAAAACACTAGGCTATCAAAGAAATAGTTAAATAAGAAACTAGCCTAAATAAGTAGCCTTCGTAACAACAACGTTCACATGCTGGAAAATCTGCGTTGGCCTGATAACAATTAGAATGTAAACACTAATGCTTAAGTCTACCTTGGCTTTTATATAATGTTAGATTTAAAATTCTTTGACAGAAAAACAAACATGTTGATATTGTCCGGTTTAAGGGAGGACCTCGTTCGTGTTACAATGTTTCCAGCCACACTGAACACGCGTTCAGATGGTGCTTGTTGCGCAAATGCATTTTAAGCAGCCGTGGTCAGGTATCTTACCTCATTATTCCACCACCAAGCAAGGGGGTCTTCGCTGGCCGCTCGCAAATACCAACTGGAAACGGCTCGAGATATGAAGTGCTCGCTCATTTAACACAACGCGCCGCAACAGCTAAAGTCTGTCTACACTGGACGCGACAAAGCGACCGTTAAAAATTATTTGAACTTTGTGCCAGCACGTCAAATAAAACGAGGCATTGGTTTACTGTCGGGGATTTGTCGTGCCACGCCACATCCAGTGTAGACAGCATCACTGATTTTATAATGTATTGCGTTCTATTGTATTTTGTCGTGCCGCACAGCGCCTCCCGCGTCTGTTGTAGACACGGTGTAAAGGAAATGCCATGAATGGTGTTTGAGGTAATTTGTGAATTTTGTGAATTAAGTCTAAATAAAACATTTTACAGTTAAATGGTATATGCTATAAATACCGAATTCTATTGCAACTGTTACTATTATTGCACTTACTTACAAAACTTTGTATTTCATGCTTGTTATAGAGTGTGACATCACACGCATTACCACCGGTGGCAATCAACCACACCTCAGTGACGTGGTTGTCACGGAGACCGTCACAGCCCTAGGCTGTATCCGAAATCGCCCCCTATACCCTCATTCACTATTCCCTACATTAGTCCACTCATACAGTTCACCTGAAGGAGTGAATGAAAACGAGTGAGTGAATTCTGACACTGAGTACACCGGAAGGACTGCCGCTTTTGCATATTTGCTTGCTGTTTAATAATCATTTGAAACGGGCAGCTCCAGTAGTAAGATTGAAGGATTTATCTTGAACTCTGTCACGGAAATTATGTAATACCCTAATAGTCAATTTACAATTAACTTGTACCTGTGTTGTATTACGCCGTGGATGAGCGCTGTTAAAATGAATGGATGGATGATTCAGCTGCGGGCGCCATCTTCTGGCGAGACGCGGAAATTCATTCGGCGTGTGACTCTCACAGTGCATTATGGGGATTCTCTAGCTGTTGAGTGCACTCGAGAACGTCCACTATGGTTTCGAACACCACTTAAAATGGCTGTCCGCTGGGGACATGGGGGTGATTATGGGGCGATTTCGGATACAGCCCTAGTCTTCAGTGTCACATGATCTTTCGGAAATCATTCTAATATGCTGATTTGCTGCCCAAGAAACCTTGTTTATAATTAAAAACATCTGCTTAAAATTTTTGTGGAAAAATTTATACTTTTTTCAGGATCCTGTCAATTTAATGCATCTTTCTGAAAAAAAGGAAATTTAATTTTTGCTGGTAGCCATGTCAAATAATTGTAATTTCATCCGCTCCTTTTTTATTTTTTTTTAAACCAGGTGCTGATTTTCAGTCAAATGACCTCCATATTAGATATTCTGATGGATTATTGTTATCTCCGTGGTTATGAGTACAGCCGACTGGATGGGTCAATGAGCTACACAGACCGAGATGAGAATGTGAGTTAATACAAATTGCCATCAGATAACAGTTAGTGAGAGTTGTATTCATTTGGTTTTCATTTTTCCATGCAGATGAAGAAGTTTTCTTCTGATCCGGAGGTGTTCCTCTTCCTCCTGAGCACTCGTGCTGGTGGTCTTGGGATCAACCTCACAGCTGCTGACACTGTCATCATATTCGATAGTGACTGGGTATGAATTTAGTTTTGTAACCTGTTCATATGTATGCAGCCCTGCACGACATGCAGACAAAAAATATTTATTGAGGCCATGAAATTAAGAATTTGTTCCATCATTTTGGTTAAATCATGGTCATCATGTAGTAATTTATTCCTTTATTTTAACTTAACTAACACGAGGGGGAAAAAAAGCTTAATTTGTGATCTCTTTATTTTTGTGCTTTTAAAGCTAACTAATTTAGAATTGGAGAAAGCCTCTATTCTTTCATTAATTTTGATTTGAATGAAAAGCCTCGTTATCAGCGTATGTTTTATGAATTTCATCTTCAGAATCCTCAGGCGGATTTGCAGGCACAGGATCGGTGTCACCGTATTGGGCAAACAAAGCCTGTGATGGTTTACCGCCTCATTACGGCCAACACTATTGATGAGAAGATCCTGGAGAGAGCCTCTGCCAAGAGAAAGCTAGAGAAGATGGTCATTCACAAAAGTACGTAGCTATTGCAGAAAAATTACTTATATATATAATTTTTTTTTTTATAGTTCTACTTTTTTGCCTGGACTCTCTGACTTTTTTTCCCCTTATATTTCTCCTCTTAGACAAGTTTAAAGGTTCTAAAGCAGAGCTCAAACAGACAAAAAGCTGTGTGGATGTAAATGAGCTTATGGAACTGCTGAAGTCTAGAGACTATGACGGGTACAGATGTTCATACTGTATATCTGACTGTCACAAGACTTTAATTGCCAAATTCTGTTGTAAGTTGCATCACAGTAACTGTTCTGATGTGTTTCATGCTGTTGCAGGGCAGTGAAAGGCACTAAAGGAAAGGTCATCAGTGACAAAGATCTGGAGATCCTACTGGACCGTAGTGATTTAATGAGTAAGTGTCTTGAGTCTCAGATCTGAATGTCTTTGTAATGTGTAGATTCCATGATTTTCATAGTGATGCTTTGACATTTCATGCCCCTCTCATGTGAATCAAATCTCTCTTTTCAGATCAAGCAAAGAAGCGTATTAAACGGGAGAAGGACAGAGTCTTTAAAGTTATTGAGACCAAAGATGACAGTGGTGACATCAGTCTGTCCTGAGAGCTCTGACACTTGAAATCTGCCATTAGGCCAAAGTTGAGTTATCACTGCCACACTGATCAAGCAACCTTAACTGCTCTAAAAGCTGCCTGCTGGTTCTACTGAGAGATTAAGATCTTTTCTATTTTAGACTTTTAAGTCGACCACTGCTGCTTTTAACAAGTCCATCCTTGGTTATGAGTTTTAGATTTAACATAGCATTTTTTTTCATGCTATGTCAACATTTGTTTTGGGATTATCACTAAAAACTAGAGTCCCACATTTTGGCTACTTTGTAAATACTGTTGTACATTTCATATGTAGTTGACTGAATAGGAATCGCACATGTAAACCGCTTCAAAGGACTTTGAACTTCTAGAATACTGTAGAACAAACTTTCTTGTTTTTTATTTCATGTTTTCAAAATACAATAAATATTTTGTATACAGCATGTGATGTTTATTTAAATACAGGGTTCCCACGCTTCTTGAAAGTACTTGAATTTCAGACATATGGATTCAAGGCCTGGAAAGTGCTTGAAAACAAACAGGTTCTTGAAAGTGCTCGAAATTAAATTCGAAATAAATTTAATGGCGCTGTTTCAAAAATTGTCCTATATGTGCTGTCTAAGACAGAACAAAACGACACTAATGATTGGGGTATATATATATTTTTTTATATATATATAAATATATATATATATATATATATATATATAATTTGTATATAATTTTCACGCTATCAATATCCAGGGTATTGAAATCACATTTAAATGAGCGCTCGCAGTTCACTTTCGATTTCGCAATCACGGGCACTCTGTGAAAAGTGAGCACATCTTACAGTGTGTGCATAATTATTAGGCACGTTGATATTCTGATCGTTTTTTTTTTTTTTTTTCCAGGCACGTTTTACCAATACCAAACCACATCGATCTTAACTACTATTAATTTTGTATTTAATCATTTATAAGTGATATATAATTGTCTATGAAGGCTGGAAGTGAAAAACTCCTTATATTCAGGTGTGCAGAATTATTAGGCAGGTTTTCTTTTACTGATAAAATGAGCCAAAAAAGAGATTAAACAGACTGAAAAGTCAAAAAATGATTAAATCCCCATGAGAAATATTAAAAACTAATGCTATGCAGAAATTGCAAAGTAAAGGCATGACCATTGATCAGCGAAATGCTCACTGGGTCAGCAGGGTTAGACAAAAACAGGTGAAGAAAAGACACGTTAACTGCAAAATAAAGAATTACTGTGAAGTAGGTGTAAAACCATCAGGAATCATTTAGTCTCCAGCTCCACCATTTTCCACAACTGCAACCTTCCTGGAGTCTCCAGAATTACAAGGTGTCAGGTTCTCAGAGACTTTGCTAAAAAAATCCTAAAAAATGACCCTCACTTCATAAGAATAACATGCTGAAGAGTTGTGAAATACATGGACTAATTTTTTTGTAGGCTTTATGGACGGATAAGTTGAGAGTGACTCTTGAAGGACCAGCAGAATTTATCTTCTAGAATCTGGCAGTAAGTTTTAGGAGCTCATTTTTAGTCAATCTCTGCAAGACAGACTTTTCAGGATAGGAGATGGACTAAAAATGAACTCCCAAAACTTACTGCGACATGGAGCTAAGGAGAAAATGTAGAACTTGAAAAATAAGAAAAACAGCTTAGTGAAAAGCGTTTACAGTTTAAAATTGTTTTTTATTTCTTTATATATATATATATATATATATATATATATAATGTAATATTTTTTTTTGTTGCAGATTTGCACATGTACAAGGTTTAAAATGTTCATGAAATGTTTTCAAAAAAATATTGAAGTTTTGAGCAGCTGCGTGTTGAAAAAATGGGATTTACAATAAGTGATTTACAAAATAATTTTGACGAGTTTGAGTAACGTCTTTATTGAGAGAATGTGCAAATGTTTAATGTTAACAGGTTTTACCATGTTATTACAACATTTAACCACTTTTTATTAATTAAAAATTGCGAAATTCTTTCAAATTTAAATCTTGTACAAGAACTACAGCAAACCCAGTTTGATGCATATTTTATCAATATTTTAGAAATTGTATTAGAATATTACCAGTATTGACTTCGATGGATTTCATTAAATTCCTTTGAACACGACTGCTCAAAACAGTCTAAATTTATGAAACCTACACATTCAAAACATTATTACTTATAATTACTTATTATTAAGGTCTTTCATGACACTACATATGCTGGGGTGTGAATTTGATAGGTGCTCGATATAAAATAAATCGTGCTTAAAAAAAGCCCTTGAAAGTCCTTGAATCTGGTGTTCATGAAAGAGTGGGAACCCTGTAAATATGGGCTATAATTTTTTATTTCAATGAAATGTTACAATGTTACAGGAGAACGTGTGCATTTGCACACAATAACTATGGTGGTAGAAAACCAACAACTCAGTTCACTTTTGCTTGTTCTCCTCTTCTAGTTTTCTTCTTATGTCCTGAATCACTGTACGGGAAGAAATCATGATGTTATATTTTCATTCCAAAGACAGGATGCATGCAGTTATAATTAATGCCTTCATGTGACTTAATGGATATGTACACCTCCATTAAAAAATTTGGGGTTGGTAAGATGTTTTCTCATGTGCAGCAATACTGCATTTACTTGATCAAATTACAATTTATTACATATTAAAATAATATAAAAATATTTAATCTATGTACAAATAAATACAATTCACAATACTCACCCTCATCTCGTTCCAAACCCACAAGACCTTCGTTCATCTACGGAACACAAAGATATTTTTGATGAAATCCGAGAGCAACGCAACTACCACATTCAAGGCCCAGAAAGATAGTAAGGACATTGTTAAAACAGTCCATGTGACATCAGTGGTTCAATCTTAATTTTATGAAGCTACGAGAATACTTTCTGTGTGCAAAAAGTTTTACTGATGTCCTTACTACCGTTCTGAGCCTTCAACATGTCAGTTGCGTTGCTGTCTATGCAGGGTCAGAAAGCTCTTGGATTTTATCAAAAATATCTTAATTTGTGTTCTGAAAATGAACAAAGGCCTTACGGGTTTGGAATGACATGAGGGTGAGTAATTAATGACAGAATTTTAATTTTTGAGTGAACTATCGCTTTAAAGCTGAATTTCCAGCTGCCATTACTCCAGTGCTTAAATGTGGAAACATGATACATTTTTATCAAGGTCTTTGTTACTTTTGATTCATTCAATGCATTCTTGCTAAATAAACAATAACAATCAAAATCTTACTGTCCTCAAACTTTTGAATGGTGGTGCTAATTTTTTTTTTTTTTTTCCCCCATTTAAAAATGTTGTTCAAAAGTAATTTGACATTCTGAACTATTTTTCTTAAGTTTGTGACACTGAGAAAGTGTCAGATTTCAGGTCAGAGTTCATGCAGCTTGAGTGCTGCTGTAATTAAAAGGCCAAACCAGATACTAAAATATTTAGAAATACATATTCATTTTTCATCTCATTTTTCACTCTTTTAATATAATTTGAATACATTAGACTTTAATAAAACAAAAATGCCAAACAGGGAATTTCACTAGTAGTCAAATATTTTAGTAATCAGGGCTCATACCATCATCAGGAATCATTCCATCATCGATGTGAGAGATCTTCTGCACATTTCTTTGATGGTTTGTAGTGATGTCAGTGATGGTCATTGGAGGATCAGCTGCATCCATGTTGCGCATTTTCTGCGTGATCTTGTCGCTGAGGCCGAGGTAATCCTTACGCAAGTCCTCCATCTCCGCTAACAGCACCTCTCTCTCTCGCTCCAGCAGTCGAATGGCCTCTTTGAGACGTGCTCCTTCCTTCGTGCTAGCCATCTCGGACACCCCCTTTTCTTTATGAACGCTCTCCAGCTTCTCTTTCAAGACTTGCTTGTCTTTCTTGAGTTTACTGACCATCTCCATCAAAGTCTCGCACTCTCTTCTCAAACCATCGGACTGCTGCAGACAAGCTTTCTGCTGCTCCTGCAGCTGAAGTATCTCCACTCTCTGCTTGTTGTGAATCAGTTTTGATTCATATTTCACAGCCTCCACCTGTTGAAGTGTTTTGTCTGTTTCTGATTGGCTCTTTTCCAACTCAGCGTTCAGTTTTTCAATCATCTCCTGAAATTCCTTAACGTTCTTCTCGTTGTCAGACTCTTTGGAGCGAGTCGACTGAATGAGCTCCTTGTTCTTCTCCTGCGCTTTACGTAAATGTTCTCTGAGGTTTGCTGATTCACTTTTCGTGGCTGATATCTCCTCCTCAAGTCTCTGATTAATGCTGATGTTCTTCTTGAGTTCAGCATCCATAATCTGCAGCGTCTCTTTACATAAAGCAAGCTCTTGTCCTGCTACATCTCTTTGCTCCTCCAGAAGTTTCTGCTTGGTCAGCAGCTCTTGAGACATCTGCTGAAGCTTCCTCAATGATTTTTGACAGCTCTTTTTCTCATTGAGCTCCACGTTGAGTTGGTCCTTCACGGTGTTAGCACGTGTTTTTAGGCGCTCGTATTTGTCCATCAGTGCTTTAAGCTGTTTCATAGTAGTTTTGTTGTTAATTTTAGCTTCAGCGAGTTCCTTCTTCAAATCTTCAGACGTTTGCTCAAACTTGCTGGTGATTTCGGTATTTTTCTGTTCCTCGCACTTCAGCTTTTCAGTAATGAGTTGGGTTTCCTTCTCCTTTTGCTTTGACATCTCTTTCATATCTTTCAGTTCTTGTTGCTTGACCATCAACAAATGAACAAGATGTTGATTCTCCAAGTCCTTCTGTTGCAGCTGTTCCTTCACGACTTCAAAGAAGTCAAGATGTTTGCTCGTCAAAGATGAACTTTTATCAGCTCTGCTTCTTTCTCGGGCCTTTGAGATTTCCTTCAAAATGACTTTGGATGGGTTTGAGGAACATTCAACAGATCTTGTTGAATTAGACCTAATAAAGTAACGCAAGGCTTTAGAGTTATGATCCATCTGGAAATCATATTTTGATCCGAGGATACTCATCGTAGCCTCTTCTTTTTTCGGCAGATCTGCTCCTGCTAGAATTCTTTGTAGGGATTCCATTGTCTGCTCATTAAAATCTTGACTGACATTTTCATTTGTGTTTTGCAGTAAACTCCGTTGCACTTTCAAGAACCTGTTTTCAAGCGTATCCATCGCAGCATGCTGGGATTTAGCAGGGAGTTCTTTTCCTTTCTTCCACTGACTAAAAAGCACCTCTTTGTTGTTTGATTGCATTTCACTGCTGATGGCTTCTGGCTGACGGGTGCCCAACATATCAGGAATTGGTCTGTCACAGTCTTGAACACAATCAAGTCTACACTTGTGCATAGATCTTCTAGTCTGTTTAATGTCCAGGTCCATGTAAGTTGAGTTTCTTTGTACTGTAAGAAATTCAGGCAAGTTATTTAGTCAATGGTTTTCAAGATTTACTTCTAATAAGCACTTTATAGATGTTGAAATGAGCCCTTACCGTACTTGCATTACTCCCCACCATCCAAACGGACTGCAACAGAAGCCTACTGTGCCACTCAATCCCCATTGTTCAAAACGTTTTAAAATGTCTGTCGCCATAGTAACAGGACCAATGCTGGCAACGCTAAGCACTAGGAAAAAGACGTTATAAAAATGGTTTTGAACCAAACCAGTTCCGCTTGAATGACTGTAACGTTAGCATCGCCAGACCAAAAGCAGCTATTATCACACTGCTGAGGCTCAACTCAAACTTGGCCAGCAGTTTTGGTAAAGGCAAGACTGGGAAACTTAATAAAATTGAGGATCTGATTTTTAAAAAAACAAAGCAAAAAAATATTTGATATTGGTTAGAAAGTTGTAGTTTTATTTAATTACTCAATTTTTATAGTTAAAACTTTACGATAAGAGAGAATTAGTTACATTAGTTAATGCATTATGAACTAACAATAAACAATACTCACATACACTCTAAAAAATGCTGGGTAAAATATGGACAGAACCAGCAATTGGGTTGTTTTGACCCAGCAGTTGGGTTACTATCCAGAAGGTTGGGTTAAACATTTAACCCAACTGCTGGGTCAAAACAACCCAATTGCTGGTTCTGTCCATATTTAACCCAGCATTTTTTTTTTTTTTTTTTAGAGGGTAGGCTTTAGTATTTGTATTATTTTTTTATTTCTTTCTTTTTTAACAATGGCTAGGACACATTTCCAAATAATTATTGTAGGTCACTTTTTCAAACCTCTTCAGTTTTCCTTACCAACTTTCAGCTTGGCCGACAGTAAATTTCACATCCAAAATGCATTAAAACTACCAAAACTCTTAATGTCTCAAATCAATGATTGTGTGTTACATTGTCTATATTGATGTTACAGTACAAGTTTCCCCCTTTTGTATAAATGGTAATGAATTGAAAGACTAACATCTGTGCAGGTGTTCAGCTAAATCTGTTTTGATAGCATTTAATTTTTAGATTTCTAATATATTTCAGTATTACTGTAGAAAAAATAAAGCATATGTAGCATATTACTGTAGAAATATTGCATAGCAAGTTTTGATGGTGGTTGTTTTTGAATGAGAAATCATATTAAAGTCATTGAATGCATTTTGTACCAAAGTTTAGTTCACATAGACTGCAGTTGTACTCAGTTTTGAAAAATTATGGGTCCTAGCATTTGTTAAAAAAACAAAAAACAAAAATGTAATGTAGGTTAATGGTTAAATATACTACCGTTTATTCCAAATTCATGTTTAAATTCATTTTAAATTCAAATTCATTTAAACTTGAATACAAAAATGAACATTGTTAACATATAGAAGCTTACTGTAAAGTCTTTATTTTTTTCCTGTCTTTATATAAAACACATAAGCAATAGCTTCCTAAATAATCCTGAAGGAGCCAGAAACACAAATTTTAAATATTTTAATTGTTTAAAAAATAAATTACATGGCATAACCTTAAAAGACTGACAAATAAAGTCTTCTCGTGAGCACTCCCAAGTGTCAGAAGACTGTGCACAACAAAAGGCAAATACAGCGTCACATTCATACTCCTCTCAAAACATTGTAAATGAAATCCTCGTGATCTACAGCTGATATTTGTACACATTTACATGCATGAGGCTATGATACAGCCTAAAACAACACTGTACATAAAGAGGCCCAATAGAGGGGTGTCTTGGATGGATTTACAACTTCAGCATTCCTTAAAGGCTCTAAAAATACCTCTAGAAATCCAGCAAAATGCTATTACATTTTCACACTGAGTAACTGTGTGTGCTAGAAGGCAAAATAGAAAATGCTACAGATCATCCACTGAGAGCAGTAATTCAACCGTAAAGCATATAAGGGATTAAAGATCTACTGTTCGAATTAACTTTCAGATTGTAAAACATTTGTAGTGCTTCCCTGAATAATCCCTCAAACCAAGAGAAATCCAAAGCTGCATGTATACCTGATGATTAAACCTGAATTTATAAGCGTTTGTACTTGCTGTTACAGTGTCAGTCAGCATGTTGGTGTGTATATTGGTCAGGGTAAAGTATGCTGTAAACTTTGGTTAGAGTCTACATGACCAAACATCACAAAAACTACACAACATAAAAGCAGTGATTGTTCAAACACTGGGCAGATAAGGCACAGCAAACTGTCAGTTGGTCTTCAACTTTGTAGCTCGTGTCACCTGATCTGTTAGCGTGGCTCTTATAGAGTTCACAACAGTCTGTCGGACATTTTCTTCCATGTATTGCTCAGTAAGTGGCTTCAGCACCTAAAATCAACAAAGAGGAGAAAAACAACAAGAAAAACTTGAATGGTGCTTGAACACTTTTTAGTCTGTTGCCAAGTGATTGCTATGGTGTTCTGGGTGGTTGTTTACAGATCAAAGGAGTCAAATCCCTAGATATGGCTTTCCCACAAATGAACTGGAACTTTTTACACCTCTTTTAACCTCCATCCAAACTTGGCTCCTTGAAGTAACTTCACCTCAAAAACACCAATACTCAAGTTTTGAATTTCCATGACTTTGAGACAACTATTGTATAAGGATTTTTAATAATTGTATAAAAACTGCACTCACAAAGAGCAATGTCTAACCGATGAAAAAATAGTTAAACGTATTTTTAGTACAATAAAAAAAATGCCCATAACTTGATTTCATGAAGTCATGAGATTTTAACATCTGTATCTTTCTCAGGTCTGGAACAAATCAATTCCTTGATATTTCCAGATTTTCCATGAGGCTGAGAACACTGGACTTAAGGTCAGGTGTTTGTTCAAATTCTTAAAGGATCAGTTCAGCCAAAAATCTCGTTGTTCCAAAATCAAAAGACATTCATTCATCTTTAAAACACAAATGAAGGTTTTTAATGAAACCTGACAATTTTCTAATTCACCAAAACTTTGACACTTCATCATAAAAGTAAGAATAGAGTGGTTTAATCAAAGTTTTCTAAAGAGACACGATCGCTGTATATGAAAATTATTAAATTACATCATATAAAGCAATTATGTTTCGTCATGAGACTTGGATTAAACAGCTTGATTTACATGGATTACTTTTACAATGCCGTTATGAACATTTTCAACCATCACAGTTTTGGTAAAATGCACTTCCAATGGCAGGAACAGAAATCTTTCAGGTTTCATTAAAAATATTTCTCATTTCTTGTACAAAGTTCTTACGGGTTTGAAATGACATGAGGGTAAATGAGGAGGACTAAGTTGACAAATTTCACATTTCAATTCAATTCTGACTCTCAAGCTTTTGATTTGATTCGATTTCCGATTTGATTCAATTCAATATCGATTATTCTGGATATACAGGTGCATCGCAATGAATTAGAATGTCGTGGAAAAGTTCATTTATTTCAGTAATTCAACTCAAATTGTGAAACTCGTGTATTAAATAAATTCAATGCACACAGACTGAAGTAGTTTAAGTCTTTGGTTCTTTTAATTGTGATGATTTTGGCTCACATTTAACAAAAACTCACCAATTCACTATCTCAACAAATTAGAATACTTCATAAGACCAATAAAAAAAAAAATTTAAATAAATAAAAAATAAAAAAAAACATTTTTAGTGAATTGTTGGCCTTCTGGAAAGTATGTTCATTTACTGTATATGTACTCAATACTTGGTAGGGGCTCCTTTTGCTTTAATTACTGCCTCAATTTGGCGTGGCATGGAGGTGATCAGTTTGTGGCACTGCTGAGGTGGTATGGAAGCCCAGGTATCTTTGACAGTGGCCTTCAGCTCATCTGCATTTTTTGGTCTCTTGTTTCTCATTTCTCTATGGGATTCAGATCTGGTGAGTTTGCTGGCCAGTCAAGCACACCAACACCATGGTCATTTAACCAACTTTTGGTGCTTTTGGCAGTGTGGACAGGTGCCAAATCCTGCTGGAAAATGAAATCAGCATCTTTAAAAAGCTGGTCAGCAGAAGGAAGCTTGAAGTGCTCCAAAATTTCTTGGTAAACGGGTGCAGTGACTTTGGTTTTCAAAAAACACAATGGACCAACACCAGCAGATGACATTGCACCCCAAATCATCACAGACTGTGGAAACTTAACACTGGACTTCAAGCAACTTGGGCTATGAGCTTCTCCACCCTTCCTCCAGACTCTAGGACCTTGGTTTCCAAATGAAATACAAAACTTGCTCTCATCTGAAAAGAGGACTTTGGACCACTGGGCAACAGTCCAGTTTTTCTTCTCCTTAGCCCAGGTAAGATGCCTCTGACGTTGTCTGTGGTTCAGGAGTGGCTTAACAAGAGGAATACAACAACTGTAGCCAAATTCCTTGACACGTCTGTGTGTGGTGGCTCTTGATGCCTTGACCCCAGCCTCAGTCCATTCCTTGTGAAGTTCACCCAAATTCTTGAATCGATTTTGCTTGACAATCCTCATAAGGCTGCGGTTCTCTCGGTTGGTTGTGCATCTTTTTCTTCCACACTTTTTCCTTCCACTCAACTTTCTGTTAACATGCTTGGATACAGCACTCTGTGAACAGCCAGCTTCTTTGGCAATGAATGTTAGTGGCTTACCCTCCTTGTGAAGGGTGTCAGTGATTGTCTTCTGGACAACTGTCAGATCAGCAGTCTTCCCCATGATTGTGTAGCCTAGTGAACCAAACTGAGAGACCATTTTGAAGGCTCAGGAAACCTTTGCAGGTATTTTGAGTTGATTAGCTGGTTGGCATGTCACCATATTCTAATTTGTTGAGATAGTGAATTGGTGGGTTTTTGTTAAATGTGAGCCAAAATCATCACAATTAAAAGAAACAAAGACTTAAACTACTTCAGTCTGTGTGCATTGTGTATTATTTAATACACGAGTTTCACAATTTGAGTTGAATTACTGAAATAAATTAACTTTTCTATGACATTCTAATTTATTGAGATGCACCTGTATATCAGGTACAGTACAAGCTCATTTTCCCCCAGGAAAAAAAAAAACACTCTCAACAAGTGCTGTAAAATATACACAATTGGTACAATTGGTGTTAATTGGTACAACATTACTATAATACTGAAGCTTAAAATGAACTGATTTATATACAGATGGTTAAATTACACTCTTTGTCTGTCATAAAACATGACAGATTTATTGAAACATAAATTAAACATTGAAGAACAGTAAAAATGATAATGAAAATATATGGTGCAAATATTTAGCAAAATGCTCCTCTCTAGAGTTCATTTTTCTAGCTGACTAACGAGTTTATGGTCACGAATATGTTTTTCTGAGATAAATGTGACGTTACGTGACATTGTACAATGTCCTGTTCATTGACTGAAAACAGGCTAGACTAATCGATTTGTGGGATTTAAGAATCGATATTGTTTTGTAAAAATGAGATTAGATTAAAATCGAGAAATCTATATATATTTTTTACCCCGCCTTATAAATGAGTTAACTACACTTTTCATTTATGGGTAAACTAACTCTTTAACCCCAAATAAGAGCAATAGTGATACAAAATAAAGTTAATCGTGAAACATAAATCTCTACATACTATTATAGTCTAATAACAAGACTAATGCAGTCTCAGTAAAGAACCTCAGTTGAGAATAATGTTTAATGTTCAATATAAATCAAGCTAAATCTTATCACTCCCGTTAGGGCACAGAAAGCAAACCTGGCATTAGAATCAAGGTTTGTTATAAATTGCATGGGTCCTGGGACAAAATTTTTACTGGGTAGGCCCTCTCTTGCCTGGGTTATACTATAGAGGAGTTTCATGGGCCCCCATTGTCTCAGGGCCCAGGACAGTGCTGCCCTCTTTACCACTGCTTTCAATGGGGAGTCAAATTACTTCCTCACATTTGGAAAATTGGGTTATGACAGGACTAGAAGTGAAAGGTTTATAGAATGGGATGAACGCAAATGACGTCAGGAAAGCAACTGAAACAACAATATTGTAGAACAGGCCCAACCATCCAGAAAGCATAACTCACCTGTTCCCACAGGGCCTCTGCTATGAGGTCTATCGCCACACCCACTTCTCGATACTCTCCTGAGTATCTGACATACGCCCAGGCACACAACGACAGCAGCGACACCCCCATCACCAGACTGCCCAGAGTCGCGATTACCGACATGCCAATGAAACCTGTCACTGTGGAGACCATATAGGTAACAAACATGACGGCAAACAGGGTGGCCGGAGTTCTCGCTGCATAGAAAATGTTCTTGCTTTCATTGTGCTTCATGAAATTTGTGTACACTTCATCCAGCTCAGTCTCTAACTGCTGATGGTAGCGCTGACTGAACTCCACGCCGCCCATTTTCTTCACCGCACAAAACTGTTGCACAGAGGTTTTCTTAAACTCTTCGTGATAGCGCTGAAGGTCAACTGGGGCAATGTATGGCTTGTCACCTCCACATACCTGTGACAAAAATATAAGCTCAAAATTATTTCCTAATCACCAGACATATATTGTAGAAATGTTTAAACAGGCATCTCTGTATTTTTAGTTATCTAGGCCAAACCTACTATTTTAGTGCAATGGCCTCAAGTTATTTTCAGTTATATAGGCTAGCTCATCTCACGCCAGGCTCCTGCTATATTTAAAGAGAACTGAAGTCTCTCTCCATCCATGATCCATTTAGAACATAAAGAACCTTGATACGCAGGATGCTTTTTGCTCACACCACTTCCAATTTGTCTACATGCATGTTTCTGTCAAACAGATGCAAAATTAGCAGCTCAAAGTAACTCTACCTGCTCCATGGTTCTGTTATAAGTGTCTTTCGCTCCAGCTACAGCTGTCAGGTTGTTCGCTTCAGCAGTTGCCTGAGTAGAAGAGGCACAGTGGGCATTTAACACTTTCATATGGGCACCATATAAAAGTTTGGGTTCAGGATGATTTCTTTTTAAAGCCATTTACACTTCAAATTAATCAAAAGTGATAGTAAAGACATGTATGATGTCAGTAAAAAAAAAATATTTTAAATAATGCCTTTTGAACTTTCTATTTAATAGAATCATGAAAAAATGATCAGTTTCCACAAACATTATGCTGCACCACTGTTTTCAATATTGATAATAAAAAAAAATGTTTCTTGAAAAGCAATTCATCAAATTAAAATGATTTCTGAAGGATCATGTGACACGTGACATGTGAAGACTGGAGTAATGGTGGTGAATTTAGCTTTACCAAAGCAATAAAATACACTACCAGGCAAAAGATGTTTAATGCTCTCCAAGCCTGCATTTATTTGATCCAAAGTACAGCAAAAACAGTAAAATTTTGAAATATTTTTACTATTAATTTACAATAACTCTTTTCTATTTGAATATATTTTGAAATGTAATTTATTTCTGCGATTTCAAAGCTGAATTTTTGGCATCATTACTCCAGTTTTCAGTCACATGATCTTTCAGAAATCATTCTAATATTCTGATTTGCTGCTCAAAAAACATTTATTATTATTATTAATATGTTGAAAACAGTTGAGTAGATTTTTTTTTAGATTTCTTTGATGAATAGAAAGTTCAAAAGAACAGCATTTACCTGAAATAGAAATCTTTTGTAACATTATGTCTTTATCATTACTTTTGATCAATTTAAAGCACCCTTGCTAAATAAAAGTATTAATTTCTATAATTAAAAAAAAATATATATATATATATATATATATATATACTGACTCCAAGCTTTTGAATGGTATAGTATGTTACAAAAGCTTTTTATTTCAGATAAATGCTGATCTTTGGATCTTTCTATTCATCAAAGAATCCTGAAAAAAAATGTACTAAACTGTTTTAAATATTGATAATAATAATAATAATAATAATAATAATAATAATATTGTTTCTTGAACAGCAAATCAGTATACTGGAATGATTTCTGAAGGATCATGTGACACTGAAGACTGGAGTAATGATGCTGAAAATTTAGCTTTGATCACAGGAATAAATTACATTTTAAAAAATATATATATATATTAAAAAAATATATCTCTTAAATGGTAAAATATTTCAGAATTTTACTTTTTTTCCTTTGGATCAAATAAATGCAGGCTGAGCAGAAGAGACTTCTTTAAAAAAAAAAAAAAAATCTTACTGTCCAAAAACGTTTGACTGGTAGTCATTTTAAAAAATAATACTGTACATTTTAAAATACATTGAAAATGAAAACAGTTTATTATAGTTATTTTAAATTATTTGAACTGCACTGTAGGTGACATTAAAGATTGAGAGAAACACACCTGCAACATGGATTTAGGATGGGGAAGCTCCTCGCCTTGATAGATTTTAATATACGCCTACAAACAGGGAAAATAAACATATGGATGTTCATAAAGCAGAAAATGTTCTGGAAATACAATCTGATTGGATGAACCATGATCAATGACACTATAAAAAGCACATCAGTGATCTCACAACAACTCAACTCTACATTAATGTTACTTGACAACTGTAAACAGACAACAGTCAGGCTATATTTCTTGACATAATATTGTTGTTTAGTGTGATTAATAATTGACTTAATGAAATAGAAGTTTATTGCTTTAGTATCAAAGACTTGCATCATTTGCTGCACTAACTCTACAGGGACACTTGAATACAGCCTCTTCAGTTCCAATCCTGACACAATTAACACCTGATCTGATTTGTGTTTACAGCTGTTATTGCAGCTCAAGTAATCAAATCTGACCTTGAAGTACTCCAGCAGGTCTCTACACGTGACTTTAGCTCCACCAATCTCTTTCTCTACCAGGTTCTCTGGTGCCAGCAGTAAAGGCACTAGATTCTGCAGCTCCTTCTTGAACTCCTCATCAATCTCTGCACAAAAAAAAGGTCATCATGAGCCTAGACTTCAAACGTGCATGTGCGTGTCTTTGTCTAAGAGAAAATCTATACCGACCTCTCAGTCTGCCATCAAAGTGAGGGTTAATGGCCACCTTCAGACCTGGATGTGGCAGCAGAAAACAGCTTATGCTGGAGAAACAGCTGTGGATATGTTTCCTAACGTTCTGCAGCTCTTCATGTTGATTCTGCTTCACCTACAGAGTAGAAATAAAACACGACTCGCACTCCATTCAACATGCTGAAGCAGTCTTTATTCGTTCTGTGCTTCAATTCACCTGTAGTCTCCGCTCCAAGAAGCGATTCCCTCCTTTGAGCCCATAGTCATGCTCGTATGGATAACACCAGTCTCTGATCAGAAACAATAGTTTCTAGAAGACAGTAAAGAAGAAAAGTGCCAATTTCCTATAAAATTAAAACAAAGTAAACAAACAAAAAAAAAAAACAAGCACAACAATTTTTTCAAACAAAACCATGCATCTCAATGACTGATGATGTGACAATTGTTCAGACGCCCAATTTATTCAGGTAAATTGCTCATTCATTTTAATCAGAGAATAAAGAAAATGATCCCACGGTATTAAAAATCAGTCTTTAATTATTCTACTATATAATGAGATTTCATAGTAAATAGTTTTGGTTTGATAAAAAAATTATCACATCAGACTGTACACAAACTTTTTTTAAAGAATAATTAAATAAATAAATATAAATAAATCTCTTATGTCCACCAAGGCTGCATTTATTTGATCAAAAATAAAGTAAAAACATTAATACTATGTAATATTATTACAATTTAAATGAACTGTTTTAAAATAAAGTGTCATTTATTCCTGTGATGCAAAGCTGAATTTTCAGCATCATTACTCCAGTCTTTAGTGTCACCTGATCCTTCAAAAATAATTTCTGATATGCTGATTTGATGCTCAAGAAACGTTTCTTATTATCATCAATGTTGAAAACCTCTTATTATTTGTGGAAAAACATCTTTCCCAGAATTATTTCAAGAATAAAACACTCAAAAAAAAAAAAAAAAACGCATTTACTGGAAATAGAAATCTTTTGTAACATCACAGAAATCATATTAAATATGACGCATATTAGTGTCTGAATTTATAACTTTTTTATTAAAAGGTCAATATTTGACCCCGTAGAATTTTTTTTTTTTTTTTTACATATCGAGGGGATATTTAATTTCTAGCAATATAAAACATAACACAAATATCTTTCATACAACCAATCAAAACAAATGATCTGATTCTTCGGTAATGGCTGTAAAGTTGCCTCTGAGATATTTCTTATATCTGGGGCATGTGTGTCATGCGTACTCAGTATGAAAATGATCATCTTTTCTACCTGAAATGGTTTCTCATAGATCTCCTCCATTGCAAGTCGACCATATTCTGTGAACAGCTATAAAAGACACATGAGGTTACTCTCCCAAACACACTATTAACACTAACTAACAATATACACCAACAAAGAAAGTTTCTACCTGGAGATGCTGCAAATCATCCTCTTGGATATTCTGAGAAAGATTATAAACCTAAAACAAACAAGAGTGTCACCTCGATTAGTAAGATAATATGATTATTTAAAACTCTGAGCATCACTAATGTGCTTCAACACACCTGCACAGAGCTGGTCATGGTGCTCAGAGCAAAAACTGTGGCACAGTCTTTGATGGTGGACTGACTGTCAAAGGCTCCCTGAGTGTCCACCAGCAGAACAGCCACCTTCAGACACACAGAGATTAGTCTTATCACACAGTCAACATTTCTTGACAGTGACATCTTCACACATCTTCCAGTAAACACCCATCCACCTTAGTTCCATCTTCCTTTTCCACAACAAACACCTCACTCCAGGCCTGGATTCCTGTGGTCTCTCTCTCACAGCCTCCCCTCCAGGAGAAACCAGTCAGTGGCTCATCGTCTCCTCCCATCCATGACTCAGATGACTACAAAGACACACAGACAAAAGACATTGTTCATGTGAATTTTCTGAAATGTACTTAATAAAGCATGCATGCTCACATCCATGTGACCTAGCTGGTTTTATACATGCAGGACGCGGCCCACAAGTTAAGACATGTCAATGATAGGAGTCATCAGGAACTTGTTCTGAGGAATGATAATTCAGATAGAATTATTTTTAACATATGTGAGAGCTCTCATGCCTCACATTTGAATGCATATAGGTGGTTGACGTGTAATTTTACTGTCCTCACAAAAATACTTTTTTTCCTCACAAATTAATCACTTGTTATATTGTTTTGATTTACTGCATATAGTTGTTGATAAAATGGGAAACATTTTGAAAATTAAAGGATTTTGATTAAAAGAATTTAAAAATTAATGGCATACAGTACATTTGGCAACAATTCTGTAATATTACTATTAATGTTCTTTTTTTACTGTAAAAATATTGCCTATATTTGTCATTGTATGTGTTTTCACAAAATCAACCATTTTCCTTATTAAAAGACAGATTTTGCACATAAACACATTGAATAATCTCATCGTGAAATATAGAAACTAATTAAAATGTGGATTGAAATTCTAATTATTCTAATAACTTCATTAATGACTGAATAATCAATTTATGTTTAAAAAAAAAAAAAATCAACAATTTCTCATCAATTATTGGACCAAAACAATTTTACAACCATTTTACCACCTTTGTTAATTAAATTTGTAATGCTTGTGAAACTGTCATGTGGTGTAATAGAATAAGTATAAAACTAAAAGTAAATGCTCGATTTATTTGTGTGGTTGCGGTATATGGCAGTGTAAATGTTTTAGAATTAAGTGAATTTAAAGTAGATTAAATGTTAAATAGATAAAATGGCAGTTACGTCATACTTGAAACATACCATTTCTCATTTAGAAATATACACATTTTAATCTAAAATCTTAAATTATGTCCATTTGTCAACTACTCATACACTTACATCAGTAGAAGGGGGTTCGTTCTAACCTGATTGTGCATGTAACGCAGCATGAAGTCCAGCAGGAAGGACTTTCCCTTGCGGAAGGCACCGGCCACAGAAACCACAACCACATTGAGATCCTTGACATGTTCCTGCATCAGGATTTTTTCCAACGCAGCAGCATCCAACTCAAACTTATGATCGTCCTCATTGGCGACCACAATTTGGATGGGTCGAGCCCCCTCAGGAACTGGGTCCTCCTCAGGCTCAAGCTCTTCCACTACAGCACATGGTGCCACTCCATTAGTATCAGAGCTGAACTCCTGCAATGAGCTCAACGCCTCGACTGGGCGGCACAAGGGAACGTCTTCCACACCGGTCATATCTGTAGGGGAAAAACAGGGTAATTTGAAGGGTTATTCTCGTTAATTAAAACTATTAAACATTATGTTAACTGAAATAAAGCTACATCAAAATAAAACATAAATATTAGATGGAAAAACATTTAATTTTCTATCTAGTTTAAGATGAAGCACTAAAATTACTAACTGAACAAATAAAACTGAACCAAAACTAATATTGAAATAAATGAAACTTAAATAGTAAGCACATAAGTAGCACATAAATTACTAAAAATGTAAGTAAAATATATATTCTATATATTTATATAATAGGCCTATATAAAAATTATAAAAATAAAAGCTAATTCAAAATATTAATAAAACTATAACTGTATATAAATAATACTAAAATAACACTGGTAATTTGTACATTTAAATAATTTTATACATTTAAAAACAATATATTGTGGCAACTTCAGCCTTAAAATTCATCACTGTTTAAAAAAATCAAAAATAATTGTCACAATGCCCTCTTTTGTTGTGCAATACTGGCCAAAAAAAGCATGGATGAAAAATCCACGTATTGAGACAAAGTACTTGTTGGTCGGACATGGGTTTTGTGACGTTTGCAGCTTTGCTTTTCAGCACTTCACTAGCAGCTCATTACTGCGGTCACTTTCTATTCCAGGAGCGTGGGTCTCTGTTTTAACCCCATGCACTTTATCCATGAGCTGCGATAAGCCTAGATCCCCTTCAGCCACAGGGCTAAATTTGGTAAATTTTGTCCTCGGGTAAAGACACATGTAACACAAAACAAACAGCCTCTCTCCCCTTCGCTCTGGTCTCCTCAGGCTCACGGCCAGTCGAGCAGAGCCGCTGGAACAGAGTCAAGCGGTGTCAGTGTGAGCAAACACACACCAAGGACACACTGGAGAGGGGACAGTCCATTCAGAACTACTTCAAGTACAGGCCGATGCAGATTTGTGCCACACTCATATTAGCCAAACCAAATAATTGGTGAATACTCAGTTTAAATATAAATTATAAATGGGCCAAAGTGGTTCAGTTCACAAAAATGCTTGGGAATCCCTGCATTACGTGTACAACATTAGTAAACATGAAAACATGACATTACATGGCTGAAGTCTTCCAAAGTTTTTATCCAGACTTCCAATATTAATAATTAGTGAAGATCACTGGATATGACGAAGACAGTATTTCACAGCTACAC
Source organism: Spinibarbus caldwelli (assembly GCA_039654775.1). Classification (NCBI taxonomy): domain Eukaryota; kingdom Metazoa; phylum Chordata; class Actinopteri; order Cypriniformes; family Cyprinidae; genus Spinibarbus; species Spinibarbus caldwelli. The sequence goes on from CM077243.1 coordinate 24,291,297, forward strand.
ATCGGCAGTGTTTAGTAATTTGCATAATTATTAGTCTCATGTAAATAAGTGGTAGGTTTATTTAGTAAAGAAAATTTAAAAAATAAATAAATAAAGAAGAACTGGGGTGAATCAATAAATTATGAATAATTTACTGCCATTGTGTGAATAATAATATGCTGTAATCCATAAGAAAGAACTGTAATCTGATTATGACCATTTTAAAAAATTTACTCTAATTAAAAGTGCTTAATTTTTGCAATTTATGTAATCAGTTACTACCCAGCACTGTATATAAACATAACTGATATATTTAAAAGTTGATATATCATGACTATGCAATGACATACAACTCACTAAAGTTTGTGATGTTGTTAAACTCAGAAAAGAGTCAAATAAAAGAGGAGCCGACTAAAATTAGATTATAGTAAACTATAATTTAAAATAAACCTCTTCCGTATATCAAGACATATGATGATATAGGATACCACAACAATAAAGTTGCATTAGTTAATGAATTGGCTAACATGAGCAATATATTTATTAATTATTATCTTTTGTTCAACTTTAGTTAATAAGAAGACAGTTGTTCATTGCTGTGCTAATGTTAACAACATTAAAAAAATGATTTGAAAAAATGTAGGCTAACACTAAATGTTTGAATGAACTTTAACTAAGAATAATAAACACTATAGAAGTGCATGCTAACTCATTTAGTTATCTTAAAGTGCTACTAACATACATAATTCAGTAATATTTGTGTGTGCTCTGATTAATTCCAATGTGGAAATGTTGCCATTTTTGAAAACTAACAATAGGCAAAGTATCATTGTCTACAAGCCAATATCACTGATGTGGACCACAAACTCGTATATAACTTGAGATATACAAGACACACACATAAGACACTAACATCTAACACAATAACCACCTGCTTATGTCTTATCAGTTCATAAACTGACTGATGTAATTGCAGAGATAAAAGATAACTTAATATAACTCTTCAACATCACCACATGTTGATTTACTGGACAGAACAGCCTAGTCCTAAGTAAAAGTAAATTTACATGGCAAATTACCCTGGTTAGTTCTGAGACTAAGCACACAGGCATACAGGACATCCACCACCCTAAAGCTTAACAGAGCATACACGAAGCACAACTCATTTAAAGTGAATGCAGATAGCAAAGTTGCATTAGTTTCCAGTGGCGCGCGAGATCTTTGAAGACTGACCGCGCGTGCGCGAACTCAGTGAAATACTGAAATTATTTAATATAACTTAAACACATTTCCCCTCACAAACTAACTATGATAACATTGGGGTTTAACGCATAACGCATACTGAACGACCATGACAAAGCAAGAAAATAAGAAAGTCTGGCTCCAAAGTTTGCAAGGTTGCAAATTAAGCCATCTAATAATAGCAAGCATAAAAATAACTTAAGAACTCACCGAGAACACAGCCGTTTACCAATAAACATGCGCCGAGAGTGCGTATATCACGCATAAAACCGTTACGGTGTCAATACCGACAGATATCTCAACTCTCTGAAGCGCGTCTCACGAGGCTTTTCAAGTCAACAAGTCTGTCAAACTCTCCGTTTCAGCTCTCACTGCACCAGACGATCCGCTTTCTGCCGTGAACCGATTCACACCTGCTCGAGTTTGACCGTGATCAGATATAACACGAGCTCAAGCCCCGTTTTTCAACTTTTAACCGGTCATTAAACCACAGACTAACGCAAACTAACAAATAGGAGCCCGGAAAACAAAATGAGCTTGTGAAGAACGGCTTTTCAATGATACACGGTATGAAATGAGGTTGTCACCTTCAGCAAAGTTGTGGCATTTACGGTTCGTCGCGGAGAAACACCGACTCCTCGGTCCGCTGTCTTCCGCCATCTTGGATCTGTTCAAACTTTGTTGTGACGTCGCACAGCCCCAGTTTCCCTCATACTGTACATTTCATCAACTTCACGCAGTCATTCAGAGATGTTTGGGAAACAAAGGTGGGTTTGTCAGTGTGGATAACAAAACAACAAAGAGAACTACAGCTCTTACAAGAAAATGTGGAGTATAAACAAAAAAGCATATTCATGATTCTGCACTATTTTTATGTCACTAAAGTCAGTTTGAGGCACTGATCGTGTGAGTTTATTCAGAGGGTCAGATTTATTCCACCGAAGAACAGTATGCTTGTCTTTAGAAAACTGTCTTCATGTTTTACACAAATTTGTGGAGTTCAAAAAAATAAAAAAAATTAAAAATTAAAAAAACAGTGATATCAGACTTATGCCATAGTGTAAGTTTTCCCTGAGAAACTAAAATATAGGAAAGAAAAGAGGTGTGAAGATTTAAAGGAGGATCTCTCAGAGGCACAGCATATCTAGGACTGGTCTATTTTTAGACTGACACATTTAAAATCCATCCGTATGTTGCTCGTTTTATAACTCTCCAGATCAGAATGTCACAAAATAATTCATTAGTGAAAAATAAATAAATGACAAATACATAGAAATTCAAGAGGAAGTGAAGTTTTCTGGAAATGACACAATGGTACAGATAAAATAAAATAAAAAAGTAATTGTATTGGAATAGTTAGTGATCATTAATCAAATGTTATTGTAATTATTGTAGTATTACAGCTTATATTATTAGATCTTCAGTCTTAAGTTGCTGTTGCACTTATTGGTCCTCTTCAAATCCTACAAAATCCTCTTAATGTTGCAATCTAGACAAGTACTGCAAGACAAGGAATTCATTTTTGGAAAAAAACAAAACAATGTTGTTTTGCAATGTCGGTTTTAATATTGTCTTTATTCATGTGCAATGTTTTTAGTAATTTTGAAAGTTGAATGTATTTTAATATCAACGTTTAACATTGCATTTAAAAATGGTTCATAAATGCATATTACAAAATCAGAGCAGCTGCACCAAGGGCTAAACATTTCCACATTTATAAATGCGAAGTACTGCCCCAATACAGATAGTGGCAGTATAACTCAAAATACGACAGAAGGGATTCTGACACAGTGGGCGGTACTTTGTAGTTTATTAACTCAAAGTGTAGTCGTTTGTACTGCCGTGTTGTAACCTTTGGTTTCAATGGTGGACCTGTAAATCGTGTCTGAGAATGACAGAGGTGCGTAAAGAGCAGTGCGGAGCTGCAGTGGAGAGCTGGAGCCTGCGGCGCGGCGGTGTGAGTGTGGAGATCCTCTCTCTGGGCTGCGTGATAAAGTCCATCAGGACACCAGATCGAAGCGGCCAGAGTGAGGATATAGTGCTAGGATACGATGATGTGGAAGGCAAGTTCATGCATTCAGTCCGTGGGAAATCAGAGTTGTTAAGTGTTTCATTATAAGTGCGAATGGCAGGTGTTTGTGACTGATGTGTTGATTAGAAACACCTGGAATCATTCCTGGACTTGTTCTAACCAGGGTGCGTACAAGGTGCATGAAGTACTTGAATTTGACATTTTGAAATTTAAGTCCTTGAAAACAGCCATATTTATGAAAATGTACTTGAATTTTTGAAAGGCAATATATATGAAATAAAGTAACTGTTAGTTATGGCCCTAGATTAGTTAAAACATTTCAAAATACAATTGCATTGTTTTGCATTTTGTGATTTGTTTTGTAATTGAAAATTTCTTAAAAATAGTATTAAAATATTTTCTAGTTCTAGTGAACCAAGTCTCTGTGTTTTGTCTCTTCTCATGGGCTAAATGTATTGTCACACCCCTAGTGTTTACAAGCATGATATAGCTCATAATTTTCCTAGTGTATTATATAGCTTTCATTCATTAAGGTCACTCATGTATTCATAAAATAAGGAAAGCGTAACTTTGCCATAGTATCCTTTTATGTTAAAGTGGCCACAGTCATTGCATGCTTTGCTTGTGCTACACTTTATTTGTTTCATTAGTTTATGTATTATAGTTTGAAAGATAATAACAATATTGTTTGATAAGTGAGATCTCTGATTTTAGTGCTTGAAAAGTCCTTGAAAGTCCTGGAATTTCATTTACGAACCCTGTCTAACAAGTTCTCTGCTTATTCCTGCCAGGTGTTTCCTCTCAGTACAGAAAAAAGTAGATTATTTAATATGTTCATCTTAAACAGCAATTAGATTAAATAGAGAACAAATTAAGGTTTTTGTATTTCAGATTTGATTTAATAGATTAATTGTAGTTTTGTGAAACATCTGGAAATTCTCACAAATACCAAATTATCTACAAGCTGCCAAATCCACATTTATTTTATAGCTCTAAACTCTTACTGAATGTCAACAATTTGTTTAATTTCAAGGGATTTAGGAGACATCATTTTTACTTAATGACTTATGACATTTTTAAAGATTTAAGTCTCCCTATAAAAAGCAACTTCTAAGTAATAAAATATTTCAGTAAAAATTTTTATAAATCAGTGTCTTTTAAAAATGAACAATCTGAATAAAAACTTTATATTATTTTATAAACATTTCAAACATTTTGTTTGCACATTTTAATCAAGGTGTTGGTTCAAAAAGAAAAAGCCACTCAGCAAGATGTAATGTGTTATTACATATCAGAATATAATCAGAATCTGATTCTAAATGTTATACGCCATAAACAGTAGTCAACGTTTGAAGTGGATCAAAAAAGTTCATCAGAGTTGTCCTGTGACAAGAATGGGTATTGTTTTGGTTTTAGGACAACTTTGATGAAAGGTTTTGATCCACTTCAAATGTTGACTACTATATATTAAACAGCATTGAATGCTGAAGCAGCTGTGCTAACTACAAATGAAAAGCTGCTGGGAAAGAAGTATTAACTAACTGTCAAGCAATTAATACCAAAACTAATACCAATATTTAGAAAGCAGAATAGCTGATGAGGCATTCCTACAAATGCATATAAAGTGAGGGAACTGATTGAAAAATTGCACATCTACTTAATTCACAAAAATTGAGAACCATGCTTATAATCAGCCAAGCGGACACGGTTATGTTATGGGCCGATGATCTCTATCACTTGACTTAACTATAGAGATATTGAATGAAAATAATACTTAATTCCGTTTATTTCACTCTAGGTTATCTCTCAAACCCTCGCTATTTTGGAGCTGTGGTAGGCCGGGTTGCAAACCGCATTGCCAAGGGTCGATTTGTGATAGATGAGAAGGAATATAAACTGGCTATAAACAATGGACCCAATGCGCTGCATGGAGGACTGAAGGGCTTTGACAAGGTAAATTTGAAATGAAAACCATGCCTGTCCTTTTTAGCTTCATTATATGTTACTGTATGTGAGTCAGCACTTCATTAAAGACGTTTGTGTGTTGTAGGCCGTGTGGACCACAGAGGCGGTGGATAACGGAGTGAAGCTGAGTCACAGCAGTGCAGACGGTGATGAGGGTTATCCTGGGAACCTAAATGCTTCTGTCACCTACAGGCTGGAGAAGAACACACTGAGTGTGCTGTACCACGCACAGACTGACCGTACTACACCCATCAACCTCACCAACCATTCATACTTCAACCTGGCTGGACAGGTAGGGCTACAAGGACAAGGTTTATAAACCGCATGGTCTTTTGTAAACCCAACAGGTGTATTCCTACTCTGTTATTTCATATTCCGCTTTCTGCAGGGGACACCAGACATTTATGACCATGAGGTGACCATTTCAGCAGAGTCGTACCTGCCTGTGGATGATACAATGATCCCCACAGGTAATTTTGTTTATTTTAGAGAATTAGATCTTTTAAACTTCTATAACCACAAACTGTCAAACGTGGTTTTGTGTGGTTTCTCACTTATGTACAGGGGAGGTGAAACCTGTGGAGAAGACCCTGTTTGACCTGAGAAAGCCTGTCCTTCTGGGCTCTAGACTGAAAGAGCTGCCTGGTCCAGGCTTTGATCACAACTTTTGTCTGTGTTCATCTGGTGAACCGCCACTGGAGCGAAAATGTGCAAGGTAACCTGTGTTATTTCAATTGGATTATTGAACCCATGTGATTAGTCTTTATGTGCCTTAATGTTACTGCACATGTTGGTCTGTGTAGAGTGGTGCATCCTGGGACAGGTCGTGTTCTGGAGGTGAGCACTACACAGCCTGGGGTTCAGTTCTACACCTCCAACTTCCTGGATGGGACACTGAAAGGAAAGGGTGGAGCTGCTTACTCCAAACACAGTGCCTTCTGTTTAGAGACCCAAAACTGGCCAGATGCTGTTAACCAGGTAATTGAATTAAAAGTACATTAAATTCAGACAAAACAAAGAGTTGGCATGTGATAAATGTACACTATTCAAAAGTTTGAGGTCAGTAAGATATTATTTTTAATTCTGCATTAAAGTGATCAAAAGTGGCAGTAAAGACATAATGTTGCAAAATGTTCTATTTCAAATAAATATTGTTCTTTTGAACTTTCTATTAATCAGAAGAGTCCTGAAAAAAAAATGTTTTATGGTTTCCACAAAAATATTAAGCAGCACAACTGTTTTCAACAATGATAAAATAAAAAGCATAGGAAATCAGCACATTAGAATGATTTCTGAAGGATCATGTGACACTGAAGACTGGAGTAATGATGCTGTAAATTCAGCTTTGAATCACAGGAATAAATTACATTTTAAAATATATTCAAATAGAACACAGGTATTTTAAATTGTAGTAATATTTCAAAATTTTACTGTATATTTGATTAAGTAAATAGAGCCTCGGTGAGCATAAGAGACGTCTTTAAAAAACATCAAAAAATCTTTCAAACCCCAAACTTTTGAACTGTAGTATACATTATACTATATGTCATATACAGATAATATTTGTGTACTTGTTTATCTGTTATGATGTTTTTGCCTTTATAAAAAGCTAATGTTTCTCAGTTAATAAGAGATCTCTGTCTCTTCCCAGCCTCATTTTCCTGATGCTCTGCTGAGGCCAGGAGAGACGTACACACACACAACATGCTTCACATTCTCAGTGCTCTGAAATTACATCAGCATGTGAATTTTACTTTTACTTTACACAGCTGCACATTATTCCTGGCAGAATGTTACATGACCAACATAATGTACTGCTTCTAAGACTGTGATATTGTATTTCGGTAACACTTTACAATAATGTTAATTAGTTAAATACATTAGTTAACATGAATTAAGAATGAACAATACTTCTGCAGCATTTGTTAAGCTTAATGTCAATTTCATCATCTACTAATGAATTATTAAAATCACAAGTTGTTTTTGTTACTGCACCGTGGCATGAACTAACATTAATAAACAATGAACAACTGTATTTTTATTAACTAACATTAACAAAGATTAATAAATAGTGTAATAAATTGTTCATTGTTAGTTAATACATTAACTAATGTTAACCAATGACACCTTATTGTAAAGTGTTACCTGTATTTCTATAATTGTTGACAATTTGCTTATGTTTTAGTAGGGGATATTTGTTTCCCCCTAACATAAATTCTACACTAACATGCTTACTACTCTGAAGTTCAAATTTAATTTTATAATAATTACAAGCTAACCTTAAAAATGTTAATGTCATCTAATGCAATAAAGCCTGAAGGAGTGGATGAAGTAAAGATTGATCTGTCATATCCTTCACAGTGATATTAATCATGTCATTACATTATTTCTCATTAAAATGATTGCATTATGTCTTGTTTGACTATTAATCAAGTTATGAATCAGTATTTCACCTCCTAGATTATTGGATGATTCACTTAAGTTAGTGGTGCCATCTATAATAATAATTATAGATAGAAGTTTTTGGTCTTTCATTAGAGCAGTTCAGTAAAAGTGAAATGTGTAACCTTATGCTTTACATGCCGAGATCTGTTCCTTCCCTAAAGGTCACAGAGCCATGTCAGGAGGTCAGGATGACCTCCCATCTACGTGAGCAACAGTATCTGAGACTTACGTGTGTGCTTAAGAGACATTAAAGAATCCTGCTTTATTCTGTACTTCTACTTTCTAAGATGACGACTGCATAGAGTGTGTGTAACGAACCATACGGATAAAATTCTAGCTTGGGCTAGGCAGCCTTGAAGTTCTGAAAAGTGCTCTGTGTGTATGTGTGTGTGCTGGTAGCTCTCTCTTTCTCTGTGTTAGAAGACTGTCTCTGCCAGCTGCCACCATCCTGATCAAGAATAGGTGTCTGGAAGGAAGACACCTATCTTGTATGATCCCTGATTGCTGACGTCTGCCCAATCAGTTGGAGATATGCTTGAAGCGTTCATATGTGGAAACTGTCTAAGTTTATCTAGTTTTTAGAACCAATCAGAATGTTGCTGACCTATGTATTGACGCCGTTAGCATCTCTGTTAGAGTATAATTATTGGTTTCTGTAAGATGTAAAGCAGAGCGGCCTACAAACTTCATTGCGAGTGTTGAAGCTGACTTCTGCTGATGAAACTGCAAACTAGGGCTGCAACTAACGATTATTTTGATAATCGATTAATCGAATGATTATTTTTTTCCCGATTAATCGGATAAAATCAAAACAATTTTTTATTAGATGTTTTGCTTATTATACCCATATAAAACCCTAAATCAGGGTATTTATGTGTAAAAGTGTACTTTAAAAATGCAAAAGCCACATATTGAGTTTATCTTTAATTTTGACATTTTAAATCCTTAAATAAAACACAAAAGTTTGTCCAGTTTTTGAACAGTAGAACTTCTTTAAATATCCAAAATATAAATAAACAAAACAAAACAAGCATTGAGTTATACTTGTATAAATTTCACATAAACCTACCGGCAATAAGATATTAAGCAGCAGAATTTGTTGAAATATCAAAATTATAAATAATAAAGAAACAACAAATGTTACTGTTTGATACAGAGGAAGAATGCAGAAGAACAGGAAAACTGTCAATGTTCAAAGTTCTTCATACGGACATGTTTTTTATTAACTTTTCCAAAATTTAGAATTGGAATGCAAAAATGTCAGTATGTCCATATGCTCTGGGTTGAGGCTGGCTCTTTTTTTTTTGCAAGCTATGTAACCTGCAGCAGAGAACAGATGCTCAGATGGTGTTGAGGTGCCTGGGATACACAAGTAGGATTTAGCTAATTTGGCCAAGGTGGGGTAATTATCTTTATTATCTCTCCACCAATCCAAAGGATTTTCTTCCTTGGCTAGGAGCCTCTCAACAAAGTAAGCCAGGACTTAATTTCTTATTTGAGTGTTGAGGTCCTCCTCAGCTTTCTCCTCTCTGCTTTCTTCCTCGCTGCTACCTCCAAACTCAAGGAGTGAGTCAAGCAAAGATGTTGAAGATTTAGCTTCTGTTCTTATGGCTGAGGTGGTTGTTTGCTGCTGCTGCTCCATCTCCTTTCTTGCTGCAAGTGCTTCATTTTGCACTTTAGCCTGCACAGTTATAATTTGCTCAGGTGACAGAAATTTCAGTCTCCTGAACCTTGGGTCCAGAGCAGAGGAGAGAATCACAGGATTATCTACCTGTTCAAAGAGTTGCTTCCATCTGTTTTGAAGCTGCTCAACTGCTGTGGCTTGGAAGGACTTCACTGGAGCTGAATCAAAGGCAGCACCTTGAGTGGACTTTGTAAGAGCCACAATTTAAATAATTATAATTTAACATTGAGGTTAGAAGTGCTTGAGTAGATACTATTTAATGTATGTTTAGATTTGTATGTACCTTGGTTAAATATCCCCCATGTTTATTCTGTAATGGTTTGCTCCGTTTATTATTGGACTGTCTTTAAGCACCTTGGGGGCGGGAACGCTCCTTTTAGGAAAGAAAGAAAGAAAGACGGAGCAACACAGTTTTTTGACCGGAGTGTTATTTGTTTCTGTTCGTTGTACGAGAAATTTCAGTAAACAGTTGAAGTTTGAACGAAGACCCGAGTCAATTCCTTGCCCGAAAGATTATAGAAGCTTATTGCTACAACACAAAAAGTAAAAAAACTGCTCATTAAGACAGTTGAAGGCGGCTCGCGACAAACGCTGTTTGGTATAAGGACGTTCCGCGAACCTCAGCGAGAATTAGAAAGACGGTACAAAGGATTGAAGGTACTGTGATGGAAGTCTTTTCACTAATGGAGTTGTGAATGTTTAGAAGACTAGAAACGAAAAGTAACAACTCATTTAACTGCGATGGTTTGAGTGAAGATCGGCTTTCTAATTAAGTAGAATGGCGGATGATTCTGTGCATGCGAACGCGCCGGGTAATGGCCACAAGAGGGCGCCAAAGCCTACTGCAAAGGCGGCTGAAGAGAAAATAAATCGAGTTAAGAATGAAAGACAAGGGAAATTGGCACAGTTAACACGCAAGACGAATGAAATTGACAGATTAATGAAAGATAAAGAAGATGTGAAGACTGTTGAAATGGAACTGAATGTGTTTTGCCAGATCTTATGTCAGTTTAAAGAGTTGAATGCTGAAATGTTACTCATGTTGTCTGACGAAGATGGGAAAGAAGATCAGATTAACTGGTTTCAACCCAAGATTGAACATTTCGAGCAGTTTATGTTTAATGTGAAAAAATGGATTTCAACTACAAATAGAGGAAATGGGTCTGATGAGCATGAGGCTCAAGATGAAGATGACGACGGCGTCAAGCCAAGTGATAGTGTGTCAGAGGTGATGGCTCGTCGTGATAGAAGGAAAAGTGGATCCGTGACAAGTAGCGTTAGTTCTGTGGCGTCTTCAACCAGTTCTGCTCGTGTCAAGGCGGAGACTAAGTGTGCAGCACTTTTAGCCCGAGCATCTGCTTTAAGAACGAAGCAAGAATTAGAGGCCGAAGAGTTGAGATTGAAGGCCAAAAAAGAACAGCTTGAATTGGATACAGAAATTGCTGCATCAAATGCGGAACTCAAAGTGTTAAAGGAGTATGAAGAAGGTCAAGATGGCATGAATGATTATTACAAGTCAAAGACTGCGTCACAAGCTAGTGATTCATTCAAATTCTGAACTCAAGTTCAGCCAGTATCTAACCTGTGTAGAAAGTCTGAGCCTATGTCAAACACACAGGATCAAAGCTCTATCCAGAGACTATCTCAACAAACCACAGATCAGGATAACACTCAACAGTCGATTGATGATGGCAGATATCTGTACAATGTGATGCACCGCCAAAACGAAATAACTGAGTTGTTGGTCAAGCAGCAGAGCTTATCACAATTACCTCAAAGAGACGTGCCAATATTTTCTGGAGATCCTCTTGTCTATGGTTCTTTCATAAGGGCATTCGAGCACTCCATTGAGAACAAGACTAATAACCCTCGAGACAGGTTATACTATCTCGAACAGTTCACAGGTGGTGAACCACAAGCTCTTGTTCGCAGCTGTGAACATATGAGTCCATCTAAGGGCTATAAAGAAGCAAAACGTCTCCTTCAGCTACATTATGGCAATGAACTGAAGATAGCTACAGCTTACCTTGAGAAAGCTCTAAAATGGCCACAAATCAAAACAGAGGACAGTAAAGGAATGAAGACTTACGCCTTATTCCTTATTGGATGTAGAAATACCATGGCTGATGTTGAATTCATGGATGAGATGAATAATCCGACAAACATGAGAACAGTCCTTTCAAAACTTCCTTTCAGACTTCGAGAACGTTGGAGAAATACAGCATTTGATATTCAGCAACGAAATGGACGAAGAGCCACATTTGAAGATTTGGTCAACTTTATTGACTTAAATGCTCAAGTTTTGAATGACCCACTCTTTGGAGATATTCAGGACGTTAAAGTGGAGAGAAAAGGAAAGTCCAGTTTTCCAGAGGAGAAGAACTCAAAGAAGAGTGGTTTCAAAGGTAGTATCTTTGCCACAAATGTCTCGCTGTCTGACAAGGATAAAGCAGAATACTCACGACAAAAGAAACGGACCACAGATAAATCTGATTTTGCAGTTCAAAGAGTTTGTTTGTTCTGTAACAAGGAACACACGCTTGATTCCTGTATTAAGCTTAAGAACCAGGAATATAAGGACAGAATTCAGTTTCTTAAAAGTAAAGGTCTGTGCTTTGGCTGTCTAACACAAGGACACATGAGTAAAGATTGTAAGAGGAGAATGTCATGTCCAGATTGCTCACTAAAACATCCAGGTATCCTATATATCGTTAAACAAGAAAATAAGCAAGATGAAAGGTCTGAAGATCACGACTTTGCAGTTTCAAATGCTTTTCTCTCACTGGGTCAGGAAACTTGTGGATACACTGGGGCTGGCGATGGTGAGAGCATCCTCTCTGTTATACCTGTAAAGGTGAAATCAAAGAAGAGTGAAAAATCTGTAGAGACTTACGCTTTCCTAGACCCAGGAAGCACAAGCACCTTTTGCACAGAAGATCTCATGCATCAACTGAACATACAGGGCAAGAAGACTGATTTTCTGCTTTGCACTATGGGTCAACAAAAAAAGGTGCAAGGATACTTGCTGTCTGACTTAGAAGTGTGTGGTTTAGAAGAGAATACTTATATCGATCTACCCACTGTCTTGACTCAGCAACACTTGCCCGTGAAAGAAGGGAACATTCCTAGACAGGAGGATATTGAGAAATGGCCTTACTTGCATGAAGTTCGTCTGCCACATATCAAGGCTGCAGTAGGGCTACTTATTGGAATGAACGCTCATAATGCCATGGAACCATGGAAGGTGATAAACAGCATAAGCAACGGGCCTTATGCAGTGAAGACAGTTCTTGGCTGGATAGTCAATGGACCAAAGGAAGAGAGCATCAAGACAAGAAAATCTGGTATGCAGAGCTATACAGTGAATCGCATATCTGTGGAGAAGATTGAAGATTTGCTGGTGAAGCAGTTTAATACGGATTTTCCTGAACGTCGTTATGAGGATAATTCTGAAATGTCACAGGAGGACCGACAATTCATGATGTCTGTGACCAGATCTACTCAGTTCATGGATGGTCATTACTACCTTTGAAAGACGACAAGATCAAGATGCCGAACAACCGGGATGTAGCGGAACAGCGTCTCAGGAGCCTCCATAAAAGGCTCATAAGGTATCCTGATTTCTATGATGACTACACCGGATTTATGAACAACATCATTGAGAGAGGATATGCTGAGAAAGTACCTGACGAGAATTTACACCGTGGTGATGGAAAGGTCTGGTACATTCCTCACCACGGGGTTTATCATCAGAAGAAGAATAAAATCCGTGTCGTCTTCGACTGTAATGCGTCTTATCAAGGATTTTCTTTGAATGGTCAGTTACTTCAAGGGCCTAACCACACCAACACACTTATAGGGGTGTTAACCAGATTCCGTGAGGAGCCGATTGCAATGATGGCTGACATCGAATCAATGTTTTATCAGGTTCGAGTACCTAGAGAGGATGCAGACTTTTTGAGGTTCCTCTGGTGGCCGAACGGCAACCTAGATCAAGATGAAGAGGAGTACAGGATGCGTGTACACCTGTTTGGTGCAACCTCTTCACCGAGTTGCTCGTTACGCTCTTCGAAGAACAGCAGAAGATGGAATCAACAACACTACTCCAGAAGCAGCTCAGACACTATTGAGGAATTTTTACGTTGATGATTGCCTTAAATCTGTGGCAACTGAAGAACAAGCAGTCATTCTTGCAAGTGACATCAGAGTGCTTTGTAATCGAGGTGGTTTCCATTTGACAAAATGGACTAGTAATAGCAGAATTGTGCTTTCGTCCATACCTGAAGAAGAAAGAGCCACTGATGTGAAAGAGCATTGGGAATTCTGTGGTGTACAGAGAATGACACGTTTAATTTTAAGATTGAAATGCAAAATAAACCACTTACCTGAAGAGGTATGTTGTCGGTTGTTGGGTCTGTTTACGATCCTCTTGGGTTCCTAGCACCGTTTGTGCTACCAGCGAAGCTCATTCTAAGGGACCTGTGCAGAGAGAAAATAGCATGGGATGAAGAGATTGTAGGGAGAAAGGCTGAGAGGTGGCTGTCCTGGCTGGAGGATTTGCAGAAGCTCGCAAACTTCAGTGTGAGTAGATGTATCAAACCTGCAGGGTTCGGGCATGTCAAGACCTTTCAGTTGCACCACTTTGCAGATGCTTGCGAGAATGGATACGGGACTGTCACATACCTCTTGTTGACAAATGACCATGATCAAAAGAGCTGCACATTCATGTTGGGAATGTCCAGAGTGGCGCCACTCAAGCAGGTTACTATTCCGAGAATGGAATTGACAGCAGCCACCATTGCAGTTAAAATGTATAGGATGTTGAGACAGGAGCTTCAAATCAATCTTGAGGAGTCTAACTTTTGAACTGACAGCACCACAGTGCTGAGATGCATCGAAAATGACTCCACAAGATTCAAGACGTTTGTTGCAAACCGAGTCTCATTAATCAGAGAGGCTTCTAAACCTTCTTAGTGGAGATATGTAAGCTCGGCAGATAATCCTGCGGACCAAGCTTCAAGAGGCCTAAATGCGAACAACTTGATCGAAAGCAAAAACTGGATCAAAGGACCTAGTTTCCTGCTGAAGCCACAATGTGAGTGGTCAGTTAGACCTGAGGATTCAATGTCTTTTGCGGTTGATGACAGCGAGCTCAAAAAGATTTCCATTGTTAACGCAATAGGCACTCTGAACACTAAGGAAGGTCTAGAACGTCTTGTTTGTTATTATTCAAGCTGGCATCGCCTAAAGAAGGCTGTAGTACGGCTAATGCATCTCAAAGAAATCCTGCTGGATTTAAGTCGCAAGAGAAAGGAGATACAGACAAGGATCAGACAAACAGAAAGAGATCCCAATATACAAAACATTCTGGTACAGAAAGAAATGGATACCTATAAAAGAGGTTTGAAAAAAAGAACACATACCATGGAGGATATGGTAAACGCTGAGCTAGATTTAATTCGTTACAGCCAGAAACAGAAGTTTCAGGAAGAATTAAAAATGCTGCAACAAGGTAAGATGCATGTCAGGAAAGACAGCTGCATATTCCGATTGGATCCTTACCTTGAGGATGGCGTGTTAAGAGTTGGAGGTAGATTGAGCAGGTCGGCGATGCCTGAAGAATCGAAGCATCCCATCATCTTGCATAAAGACCTCCGTATATGCTCCCTAATTCTTGAACACATCCACCAAGGCATTGGTCACTTGGGTCGAAACAGTGTCCTGGCAAAGTTAAGACAGAAATACTGGCTTCCACAAGCAAATTCTGCAGTTAGAAGGGTAATTTATGCATGTCTCATCTGCAGACGACTACATGCAAAGACTGGTGTGCAAAAGATGGCAGATTTGCCAGAAGATAGGCTGCTTCCTGACAAGCCACCATTCAGTAATACTGGAGTTGATTACTTCGGACCGTTTGAAGTGAGAAGAGGACGCTCTATGGTCAAGAGATATGGTGTGCTCTTTACCTGCCTCACCATTAGAGCTATTCATCTAGAAGTTGCACCTTCTCTGGACACAGATGCATGTGTCAATGCTATACGCCGATTCATTTGTAGAAGAGGTCATGTCTCAGTAATCCGTTCCGATAATGGAACAAACTTCACAGGAGCTGAAAAGGAGTTGCGTGAAGCATTGCAGAATTTGAATCAGACAATGATTCAAGAAGAGATGCTAAAAAGAGAAATTCAGTGTATATTTAACACTCCTGGAGCATCTCACCATGGCGGGGCCTGGGAACGTCAGATTCGCACAGTGAGAAAGATTCTAAATTCTGTACTGAGTCAAGTCAAGTCAAGTCACCTTTATTTATATAGCGCTTTTAACAATACAGATTGTGTCAAAGCACTTAACAGTATCAAATTGGAGGATAGAGTGTCAGTAATGTATAATAATAAGATTAAACACTCAATTTTCAGTTAAAGGCATTTCATTATTGAATTCAGAGATGTCATTGTCTAGCTCAGTTTAGTTTAAATAGTATCTATGAAATAAAATTGACGTTAATCGTAAAAAATTAAGTGTCCCCAACTGAGCAAGCCAGAGGCGACAGCGGCAAGGAACCAAAACTCCCTCTGTGACAGAATGGAGAAAAAAACCTTGGGAGAAACCAGGCTCAGTCGGGTGGCCAGTTCTCCTCTGGCCAGGATATTATTATTTATTTTTTTACTTATTGTTTTAATTAAATGTTAAATGTATAAATGTATTATATTTCTATTTTTATATTGTTGCAATTTCTAACAATAATAGTATTATGTAGTTAGGTATTTTATTATATTTATAGTTATTTTGTTTAATTTTAAGTTCTATTGTATTTAAGTCGAGGTCTTCACTGGGGATATGTCCCCGGGGCTCATCCAGGTGTCCGGCCTCCGCTGACGATCAGGGTCGCAGACATCATCTCCCGGCGCCGATCCACCATCTGATCCGGACACGGACTGAGAAACAGAATAATAAAGAGACAGACAAATATTACCGTAGATGCCATTCTTCTTACGATGTAACGAGTACATCGTGTGTTATGAGGAGTGTTCCCGGTTCCGGTTGATCTAATTAATGCAGCCTAACAATCCTTTAACGGATTTGAATAATAGAAGTGTATTAGTGTGTTATGTGTAAGCCAGGTTAAAGAAATGTGTCTTTAATCTAGATTTAAACTGACAGAGTGTGTCTGCCTCCCGAACAGTGTTAGGTAGATTGTTCCAGAGTTTGGGCGCTAAATAGGAAAAGGATCTGCCGCCCGCAGTCGATTTTGATATTCTAGGTATTATCAAATGGCCAGAGTTTTGAGAACGCAGCAGACGTGGAGGACTATAATGTGATAAGAGCTCGCTCAAGTACTGAGGAGCTAAGCCATTCAGGGCTTTATAAGTAATTAACAAGATTTTAAAATCTATCCGATGTTTGATAGGGAGCCAGTGCAGTGTTGACAGAACCGGGCTAATATGGTCATACTTCCTGGTTCTAGTAAGGACTCTAGCTGCTGCATTTTGGACCAACTGTAGTTTATTGATCAAGCGTGCAGAACAACCACCCAGTAAAGCATTACAATAGTCTAACCTTGAGGTCATAAACGCATGAATTAGCATTTCTGCATTTGACGTTGAGAGCATAGGTCGCAATTTAGATATGTTTTTGAGATGGAAAAACGCAGTTTTACAGATACTAGAAACATGGCTTTCAAATGAAAGATTGCTATCAAACAGCACACCTAGGTTCCTAACTGATGAAGAAGAATTGACAGAGCAGCCGTCAAGTGTTAGATAGTGTTCTAGGTTATTACATGTGGGGTTTTTAGGTCCGATAATTAACACCTCTGTTTTTTCAGAATTTAGCAGTAAGAAGTTACTAGTCATCCAGTTTTTTATATCGACTATACATTCCGTTAGTTTCTCAATTTGGTGTGTTTCACTGGGCCGTGAAGAAATATAGAGCTGAGTATCATCTGCATAACAGTGAAAGCTAACACCATGTCTCCTGATAATATCTCCCAAGGGTAACATGTAAAGCGTGAAAAGTACCGGCCCTAGTACTGAGCCTTGAGGTACTCCATACTGCACTTGTGATCGATATGATACCTCTTCATTTACTGCTACGAACTGATGGCGGTCAGATAAGTACGATTTGAACCATGCTAAGGCACTTCCACTAATGCCAACAAAGTTTTCTAGTCTATTCAAAAGAATGTTGTGGTCGATAGTGTCGAATGCAGCGCTAAGATCCAGTAGAACTAATAAAGAGATACAACCACGATCAGATGATAGAAGCAGGTCATTTGTAACTCTAATGAGAGCAGTCTCAGTACTATGATACGGTCTAAATCCTGACTGGAATTCCTCACAGATACCATTTTTCTCTAAGAAGGAATATAATTGTGAGGATACTACCTTTTCTAGTATCTTTGACAGAAAAGGGAGATTTGAGATCGGTCTGTAATTAACTAGATCTTTGGGGTCAAGTTGTGTTTTTTTAATGAGAGGCTTAATAACAGCCAATTTGAAGGTTTTGGGGACATATCCTAATGACAATGATGAATTAATAATAGCCAAAAGAGGATCTATGACTTCTGGAAGCAGCTCTTTTAGTAGTTTAGATGGAATAGGGTCTAACATACATGTTGTTGGTTTAGATGATTTAACAAGTTTATACAATTCTTCCTCTCCTATAATAGAGAATGAGTGGAATTGTTCCTCAGGGGATCTATAGTGCACTATCTGATGCGATACTGTAGCTGACGGCTGCATGGTTACAATTTTATCTCTGATAGTATCGATCTTGGAAGTAAAGTAGTTCATAAAGTCATTACAGCTGTGCTCTTGGGAAATGCCAACACCTGTTGATGCTTTATTTTTCATTAAATTAGTGACTGTATTGAATAAATACCAGGGGTTATGTTTGTTTTCTTCTAGAAGAGATGAAAAGTAATCAGATCTAGCCGTTTTTAATGCTTTTCTGTAGGATAGGGTACTTTCCCGCCAAGCTATACGAAATACCTCTAGTTTTGTTTTCCTCCAGCTGCGCTCCATTTTCCGGGCTGCTCTCTTTAGGGTGCGAGTGTGCTCATTATACCACGGAGTCAAACTGTTTTCTTTGATCTTACTTAAGCGTAAAGGAGCAACTGTATCTAAAGTGCTAGAAAAGAGAGTCCATAGTTTCTGTTACATCATCAAGTTTTTCTGCGCTGTTGGATATGCTGAGGAATTGAGATAAATCAGGAAGATTACTTACAAAGCAGTCTTTTGTGGTAGAAGTGATGATTCTACCATACTTGTAACAAGGAGTAGAATTTACAGTTTTAGCTATATGGAGTTTACACAAGACTAGATAATGATCTGAGATATCATCGCTTTGCTGCAGAATTTCAACACCACTAACATCAATTCCATGTGACAGTATTAAATCTAGAGTATGATTTCGACAATGAGTAGGTCCTGAAACATGTTGTCTAACCCCAATAGAGTTCAGAATGTCTATGAATGCTGATCCTAATGCATCTTTTTCATTATCGACATGGATATTAAAATCACCAACAATTAAGACTTTATCTGCAGCCAGTACTAACTCAGATAGAAAATCTGAAAATTCTTTAATAAAGTCTGTGTGGTGCCCTGGTGGCCTGTACACAGTAGCCAATACAAACATCACAGGGGATTTATCACTAACACGTGTTTCTCTAGATAATGTTATACGCAGCACCATAACTTCAAACGAGTTATACTTAAAGCCTGCCCTCTGAGAAATACTGAGAATATTGCTATAAATTGTAGCAACACCTCCCCCTTTACCTTTTGGACGTGGCTCATTTTTATAGCAGTAATCTTGGGGGGTAGACTCATTTAAAGTAATGTATTCATCTGGTTTTAGCCATGTTTCTGTCAAACAAAGCATATCTAGCTTATGGTCAGTGATCATATCATTTACAAATAGTGCTTTTGTAGAAAGGGACCAGATATTCAGTAAGCCAAGTTTTATCAATTGTTTCTCTGTATTGTAAACATTTTTTATTTGTTGAACATCAATTAAATTGTTACTATTACTTTGGTATGGACGTTTTCTGTATTTTCTAGTACGGGGAACAGACACAGTCTCTATAGTGTGATATCTAGGTGAAGGAGTCTCTATGTGCTGAGAATTAACTGACTTCTGTGACGTTAGGCGGCTAGCAGACGGTCGGTTTATCCAGTCTGTCTGCTCCCTGACCTGGGCCCTAGTTAGTCAAGTACGAACTCTAAGACTATGTGCCATATTTCTAGAGAGAAGAGCGGCACCACCCCAGGAGGGATGAACACCATCTCTTTTCAACAGGTCAGGTCTGCCCCAAAAACTCTTCCAATTGTCTATGAAACTTACGTTATTCTGCGGGCACCACTTAGACATCCAGCCATTGAGTGACGACAGTCTGCTATGAATCTCATCGCCACGGTAAGCAGGGAGGGGACCAGAGCATATTACAGTGTCTGACATCGTACTTGCAAGTTCACACACCTCTTTAACATTATTTTTAGTGATCTCCGACTGGCGAAGTCGAACATCATTAGCGCCGACATGGATAACAATCTTACTGAATTTACGTTTAGCATTAGCCAGCACTTTTAAATTTGCCAAGATGTCAGGCGCTCTGGCTCCCGGTAAACATTGGACTATGGTGGCTGGTGTCTCTATTTTCACGTTCCGTACAATAGAATCGCCAATTACTAGAGCACTTTCATCAGGTTTCTCAGTGGGTGCGTCACCGAGTGGAGAGAACCTGTTTGATGTTTTGATCGGAACGGAAGAGCGGTGTTTTGACCCACGACTATGCCGCCTCACAGTCACCCAGTTGCCCTGCTGCACGGGCACAACCGGAACCGAACAATGTACAGGAGTCCCTGAGCTAGTCGCATCCAAAGCAGTATCTACAGCCCTCACATTCTTACTATCCTCAACTAAAGTTTGGATGCGTGTCTCTAGTTCTAAAATCTTCTCTGTCAGCCTAACTATTTCCCTGCATTTAACACATGTGAATCCCTCGTCGCCGACAGAGAGAGATAAACTGTACATGTGGCATGAAGTGCAAACAACAAGAGAAGGAGAAGCCATTACTCACCTTGATTGATGAATGATACCAACTTAACTTACCACTTACCACTGTTGTTTGATGAACTTGTGAAAAACGGAGCGAGAGAGAAATAAAAACGGAGCGAGAAAAAAGAAAACAATAATAGGCGCGAATAGAAACGTGAATGGAACGTGAATGGAACGTGGTTTTAAAAGCGAACGATCAAATTAGTTAGATTAGTTTGATAGATAATACCAGAAATATGGTGGGAGTTAAGTTATATATTATCACTTTAAACAACAGAGAGTGAAAGTAAGGTAAAGATTCAATAAAAAAGCGGAGCTACAATCGCAAACCTCTCAGCAGCACAACAGACAGGAACAGACTGAAGCCCAGGTATTGAGACAGCAGGTATTGGACTATGATGGCCTACATACACTATTGTGTGAGGTGGAATCAATCATCAATGTCAGGCCTATTACTAAAATGTCTGACGACCCTAACGACCTCGAAGCCTTGACCCCAAACCATCTGTTGTTGATGAGGAAACAAGCAAGCTTACCTCCAGGCGTGTTCAAGAAAGATGACGTCTATGCAAAGCGCAGATGGAAACAAATTCAATACCTGACGGATCTTTTCTGGCATCGGTGGACTTTGGAATACTTACCTCTTCTGCAGGAACGTCAGCGTTGGTACAGGTTGAAAAGAAATTTTGAGATTGGAGACATTGTCCTGATTGTGGATTCCAGTGCACCTCGGAATTCCTGGATGATGGGTCGCATCATCAAAACAATGCCTGACTCCAAGGGAAATGTTCGCAGTGTGTGTGTTCAGACGAAAAGCAGCACACTGAATCGACCCATCTCCAAAATATGTCTTCTACAAGAAGCTGTCTGATTGTGGATTGAATGGAAATTCGAATTATAATTTCAAAAACTCTTATTCTGAAGGTTTATGGCTCTAGATAATTTAATATGGTAATTGATATACCTTGCCTACCTATACAATTAGGGGCTGGGATGTAAGAGCCACAATTTAAATAATTATAATTTAACATTGAGGTTAGAAGTGCTTGAGTAGATACTATTTAATGTATGTATAGATTTGTATGTACCTTGGTTAAATATCCCCCATGTTTATTCTGTAATGGTTTGCTCCGTTTATTATTGGACTGTCTTTAAGCACCTTGGGGGCGGGAACGCTCCTTTTAGGAAAGAAAGAAAGAAAGACGGAGCAACACAGTTTTTTGACCGGAGTTTTATTTGTTTCTGTTCGTTGTACGAGAACTTTCAGTAAACAGTTGAAGTTTGAACGAAGACCCGAGTCAATTCCTTGCCCGAAAGATTATAGAAGCTTATTGCTACAACAGACTTCAACAGCCCTTTCACAAGTGGAGGCAATGAGGAGACAGTTACATATTCCTGCCCGCTCATAAAAACAGTTGCACATTCTAAAGGCTGAAGAGCAGTGGAAAGCTCTTCAAGCAGACTCCACTGGTCTGGTTTCAAATCAAGATAGCGTTTGCCTCTGTGAGTGATGGATGGGTCAGATAGAGTAGCAGTTAAAGGCCACCTCTGCTCAATCAGTCTGTTAATCATATAGAACGTACTGTTCCATCTGGTACTTTCGTCCTGAACAAGCATGTGCTCAGGTGTGCCCATTTGTTTCTGTTTTTCTTTGAGCTTACTGCAGGCTTGCTCACTTTTTTTGAAGTGCTCCACAAGACATCTTGCAGCTCCAACAGCTCTTTCAATTGCTGTGTTCTTTAAAGCAGCATTAATCACCAACTGCAAGGTGTGGCCAGCACAGCGTATACTGGTCCACCCATGTTTCTCCTCTAGTAATTTTGCAGCAGCCACAACGTGGGGGATTTCTCCTTTGAACAAATTAACTCAGGCAACATTGTTTTGACAATTTTTGTTAAAAAAAATTAAACAGACATTTTGTTCAGTTGTGAAGATATGCAGAAAGCTAACAGGCTTAAGCATTTGCTGAAAACCACAACAGTTACTAAAAATGTAATATTTTACTGCTGCTATTATTTGCTGCTTTTAGATTTAGTTTTTGACTTTGCACTGTTTTAATTTGAGCTATTCTATGGTAGCGCCATCCATCACAATGTTGCAAGCGAGGTGATTGCGCAACCACCTGATGCTCGCGAGTCACGGCAGAACAGATCTAGTGCGACTGTCCCGAAGTTAGCAAACAAACATTTTGCACAATAGCACTTAATTAAACTATACCATTTTCATATGATGAGGATATACAGTTTTGCTTACCGTGTTGTTTCGCCTTCATCCGTGACACCAGTGTGTTTTCTTTTCGTATACTCGTGGTACTTCCATGCCACACAAGCTCAGCTTTGCATAACTTGCAGGTTACAGTCGTCTTTGTTGCGTTTAATATAAAATGCTCCCATGTCTTGGATGACTTGGGACGCACACTTTGTCCTGCTGCCGGTTGATCTGTATTCTCCGCCATTTCGCAAGCAGCTGTGTTATGTTGCTGTCATGCTCCCCCGTAATATGAGCAGCCCAACTAATTGATAATGGCAATCGTTGACAACGAATTTCATTATCGATTATTATCGATTTTATTGATTAGTTGTTGCAGCCCTACTGCAAACTATTCAGTAAATTTTCCGATTGATTGCATCTCTTACTCCTGGTCTTCATTCATCATACCTGGTCCTTGGGTTTTAACTGTTTTCCCCAACAGTTAAATGGTGGAGAATGTAGGCACTCATTCTTTGGTGACATCCCAATCAACAAAAAAGGTAGGCAAGAATTTAATATTATTATTTCTGGTTAGGGACTGTCTATAAACGGAGGGAGTGTGAGAGGGGGAGAGCGATGGACTCACTCAGATGTGAGTGAGGGACACCAGCAAGAATGTGTGTGAATTTGGTTTGAGAATACTGGTGTCATAATTAAGGTACACCTGTAACGTTAAGTTACTTTGAGAGTGTAAAGGTGTACGAGTGCACATCTATAGGTCTTAGAAGTAGACTTGGATTTGAGATATTGGGGGGGGGGGGACAAAACGCATTCTCTAAGGCACTAAGAGCTGTAGAGGCAAATAGTGCATTTGTGGCATTGAGAGCAATAGAAGCCAGAGAGGGCATTTGTGTGAAGGTATATGAAATACCGGGAGAATGTAAGACGCTAGAAGGTGGGTTCTAGTCGTAAATTGCTCTTCCAACTCTCAATTCCTACCATTATAGACAGGGGCGCACCCCGAGTTTTAGCGAATAGGTCAGGTCAGTGGTTAGGGAACAGAGTACCCAAAAATTTGTGTTAAAAATAAATAGTAATAATCTATATGTGCATATCCTATATATATATATATATATATATATATATATATATATATATATATAGGATATATATATATATAGGTTAAGGGAAAGTATTGATTGATCTGTGATGCATCAGGAACAACCCCGAAAGAGCTAAAATTTTGGTTTTTATGATCCTATTTGGATTGGACCAGTATATGGAAATTCTGGAATATACTTTGCAGTTTCATCACGCAGAAGTCAAGTGCTATTGGTTAGATCGCCGCCTCAATCTCTTGGTTTTCAACTGTGCTAGAAATATAATTGACAAATTTGGTAACTTGCTTAGTCCTGATAGAAATAATGAAACAGAAGAGAGCAAATGCTGTAAACAGCTCAGCTCTGAAGCTCTCACCTTAAAGATATTCTCTGAATTCATTGAAAGAATGGTCAGTCTGGGCTTTGATTCTGATTGGAAAGTTAAAACAAAAACTTGATTGGCTGCAAACAAGAAAGAACCAGAGAGATAAAAATTTCTAAATGTATGTGCCTATTTTCAGATGTGTAAAGTGGCTATTTGTTAAAAATAATCCCAGAAGTAACTGAGTGATGATTTAATCAGATTATTTGTGCATAGAAGGTTTAAATGACAAAGAATGATATCATAAATCTGTTCTAGTTCCTGACGTGGCATACTGAACAGAATTCTAGGTTGGTGAAAAGACTGTAGGCACACAAATTGGTAGTAGCATTTTGGAAAAATTTAGAAGCTTATGTTTTGCTTTAGAAGATAAGATTGCATTTGACTGCAATGAAGCAGTTGTTTTTATCTCATGCTGGCCCTCACCATGACTCTGGTTTAAGCTGTAAAAGTAACAGAGACATGTTCTGAGTGGAAATTTGTAATTTCTATATTTACTGATTTATGGGCAAAAGAGTAATTTTACTGATTTATGGGCAAAAGAGTAATTTTACTGTAGGATTGCAAAAATGTAGCCACTCAGCATCATGGCTAAATGCCTATTTCCAGTGAAAAAAATATTGTTGCATATGAACTGATAATGTTGTAAACAAGTCACATAAACGGGGGTTTCAAAGTTAATTTGAAGACAGCGCAGCTAGCATGACCAGAAGTAACATATCTGGGTCAGATAACCCCTGGCAGATTTAAAACCATTGTTGAAATTCCAAAGCCATGGCCAGAACTAAGTGAATGGATAAGTATGAGTTGATGTAAATGTACTGACAAGGACTGCAAAAGAAAGAACTTTAAAGAAAATTTGAGTTGCAAAAATGAAGTAAAATGACAAAAATAAAGAGGTTTAGTTGAAAATGCATGTCAGTTATGACAAGTTTTAAGCTGGGCTAGAGTAAAAATATAGTACAATGAAATTGTTAAAAGCTAATAAAAATGCATTGCTACCAGTCCTGAATCCCTCAGAGTTCTCTCCCTTATTCAAAGTCAGCTAAATGCTGTTATCTGAGCCTGTGTCATAAGTGATAAGCTATTTATAGTAAAGCACAGTGTTTCAGTCAAATCATAGACACTGAGATGTTAAAGGACATGCTACAAGGAGTTCAAAAATACTACATTTCAGATTTAATGCATTAAGAGGGCAATTGGTAGTTAAAAGTTCAACTGCCCAATGCATTTAAGAAATAAGAGATTGTAAAATACAATTTAGGAGCTATTGTTGAAGAAACATGAGGTCTTTAAAATCATAATACAGACCCTGAGCTATAGAAGTAATGATCTTGAATAGTTAAACAGTTGTATTGCTGCTTGTTCTATGACTAGTAACTTATCTGTCTTATTTTTAGTCTCCGCCATCATACAGGGCCCGATGGCTCCAGCTACAGAAGTAGCAGAACATTAAACTGAATGGATGGGTGTGATATCTAAATTCCCTGAGTAATCTCAGCCTGATGGTTTGAAGATATCTAATTGATTTTAGTAATTAAATACTGCTCTGATTAACCTGTCTCAATGTTTTAACACTAGTAGGTGGTGTCAATGGCTCTCATGGTTTTTGAGTGCACCTTTCCTAAGCTGCAGTAAATATCGGATTCTGGAAGAAAACTGTTATCAGTGTGCATGAGGTGATTTCTCAATGACGGTTAAGGTCCTCTTTTGGCCAGCGGAGGACAACCTAAGACAGGGGGTCACTGCCACTGGGCACCTGACCAGAAAGGAGGTGTTATATGTGAGATGGTAGTGGAGTTGAGCGGATGCTTGATAGGTCTAGAGCATCATTAAGGGGGGGAACTGTAAGAAGTTACAGCAGTCTGCCTCAAAAATCTGAGCTCCTCCAGACCTGATCACCAGTAACCGCATTCCTTGATGGCTTGTTTTTCTTTGTGACAAGCGTCCACAACTTGATGCAACTATAGATGCCAGGGGATAACACCCTTAGAGAAAGGAGCTTATTTATAAAGAGTTAATGGCAATGGACTTACGATAACCACCCTTCAACATTCAAAGAGGTTAAAACTGTCAGTTTATATATATATATATATATATATATATATATATATATATATATATATATATATATATATATATATATAGAACTGTTCATAGCATATTTTATTTTAAATAGTCTAAATTGAGATTTGACATATATGTCAAATCTCAATTTAGACTATTTAAAATAAAATATGCTATGAACAGTTCTATATATATATATATATATATATATATATATATATATATTTATAAACTTTGACAGTTTTAACCTCTTTGAATGTTGAAGGGTTCTATGTTGTAATGAATTTGATATTATAGTCCAAGTTAAAAGTTTGGTGAAACTGTCAAAAGATAATTTGCAGAGTAAGAGAGAGAGACTGCTGGAATGGAGGCAGGGACGGTGCTCTGCCTCTCTTATCGGCCTGCTATGCAAGAGTAACCAAAACAAAGCAATGATATTAAGGCCAACCCATTCCAGTGATTTTTCTCAAAATAAAAATCCTTAATGAACAGGCAAACTAATAGACTACGTACAAACTAGGTAAAACGGATAGGAAAATGTTAAGTTTAAATCCTTCCGATTTAACACAAGAAGCAAACCTTGAATATGAGCTGTTTCAATATTCATGTGTCTAGTATATATGCGTGCGTGAGGATGATTACTCTATATTTTGGGGGATGATTCTTTTCCTGTTTAGTGTTGATTGTGTCACTAACCTCTGGAATGAGGGTTTTATCATTACAGATGGGTTAAGTGAAATGGCTTTACAGAAGTCGATAATTCTGAGTGAATCTAACGAAAAGAGAATGCCGAACATGGGACGAGCTGTAAGTGGATTGGTTATCCAGCTCTGTCTGCTACGGGTAATAATGACTTCTTTTGGCCTTTATAGTGCTGATTTGAATCACTCTCTGGATTAATATGTTTAAGAGTGTTTATCTGATTTGGATGTGTGAAACTGAAGATTGCCGTCCATAATGGGTTAAAAACCCATGTCTAAATTCAACTGAGGGTCTAAAATTAAACAGTTTAATGCTTTGTTATTCGAATGGTAAAGGTAAATATTTTAGACTTGACGGCAAAGAAACAGTGACACATTGGCTAAGTCACTAACCAAATTATCCAGAGAAAACCCTCACATAAAGAAAGGCTGGTGGAAAACAAAGGAGGGAATACAGTTTAGGTTGTAAGGGGTAATAGGTAAATAAAGGAAACGAAGTCAATTTAGGTCAGAGGGAATCGTTTATGATTTTATAGGGAATTTGAACAGAATCACTGTTTTACAGCTAATCACTGAATCGGCAGCGATTCAGTGAACGAGCCGTATACATCAACTCTGCATTGGATATTACAATCCAAAATATAGTGAAAACTATTAAATAGCTCAGTAACAAGATCGGCAGATTAAGACATTAACTTGTAAGCACAAAACACAAGATACTTCTCTTTTCAATATAAATAAGATTTTATTTATATAAACCTAAGACATAAACTAATCTAACACATGAACACAAGCATTCACACATTCACACATTGCAGAAAGAGAGGAAGTGAGGAAAGGATGAGTTTAAGAGAATGAAAATTTGAAATCCCAAGTTTACAGCAATATGTGCAATTGCAGAGACCTGAACAACCATCAATCACTTATTTAACCCTTGCACTGAGTTTCTCAATAAGGCTAAAATTTATATTAAATGTACCAGCTCAGCAAAAATCTGGAGTTGTATTACTTGGGTTGCCTTTGTGTTAAGGGATTCCCTTTTGTTGTTGTCTTGCAGAAAGTGGTTTTCCCGAGGTTGCGGATTGGATGAGTTCAGTGGTCTTTCATAGTAAAGTGGTCTTTCATAGTAAAGTCATAGTGGGCGTTGGCACTTGATGCGGAGCTGGTTTGGTTGAAGTTTGGGCGGGTGCAGTCGGAGCTGGACTTTGCGGCAAACTTAACGAAACTCTCACGGAAAGACAAGAAATTAAAATAAAAGAATAAAAGGATGTAACGAGACTAGGTGGTTTTTCTTCTCATTTTGGTAGGAGCTCGCATGTAGGCCAGAGCATGCTGGAATGCCACTCAAAGAATTCACGGACAAACAGCGGTGGCAAAAAGCATGGCTAAATATACAAAGCAAGAGCAATGACGAAAAAGCATGGCTACAAGTTAGAAGAGCAGAGATTTTAAGAAGAGTGTTTGATGGTGTCCTGAGTTTTAAACTCGGCTTTCAGACCGTCCTATCTGGATGTCTTGACCAATTAGAAATGATCTTAGCCTAGGGGTGTTGCTCTGTTTCTTCCCTATCATAAATCCTGTATCAGTCACATGGTCCGAATTTTCCTGCTCTTGTAAAGTATAATTTTGGACATGATTTCTCTAACAAGACTATGATACATTTGACAAAGAATTGATTGGAAGAAACATTTAAAGCATGATTTTTGAAACTCATACATACCAAACATGAATATTAACTCTTAAGCTATTCCCTAGTTATTAAAAAGACATACATAATATGTGATTAAAACATGATAGTTAATTGTGTGGGTTACATAATATGGAGTTCATTAGTTGCTCATAAGCCCTTTTAAGATGATTTTGGTGCATATGGAAAAGAAAGTCTCTGGGTGTAGTTCTGCGTAGAACAAAAAGGTCAAAAGGGGTTTGGAAGGAATTTCAGTCTGGTTCTTTGTCTTTTATGTGGAGGAAAATCAGTCTCAGGAAGCTCATGATTTCCATCGTGTGATGGTCACGCGGTGCATCTTTTTCACCATTAATCTTGATTACTTGCCTCAAATTTGACAGTTTCCTTCCTTCATTGGAATTGTCAATAAGTGTTCTTTTGTTTTAATGTTGCAAGCTGTTCTGTGAAAGAGGCTTGTTGGTAAGGTTTTCTTCAGACGGGCTGGAGCTAGGAATCTGATTTATGGCATCCTGTTGCAGCCTTGGGGCCCCTCTGTGGAATTTGGCTCTTTGGGTTGTTCAACACCAATCCGATCAAATCTTAATTTGTCTGATTCACTCTCTGATATCCTACAAGGTAATATGGCTTAAAATCAAAAGCTGCTATAAGGCTGTCTGTGTGTGTCCTCAAGGTCTGAGTGATATAATCGTTTGGTTTATGTAGAACAGAGATAAGTTAACGAAAACTTTTGGATCTGCTGGCTAGCCAGTTGATGGAGGAATACAGTGACAAGTCGTTATAATGAAATAAAATATAGCAGCTAAAATGTATGTTATGAACAACAAAATTGTAATAGGAGCTATGGAACTGTTTATGAACACCTGTCAAGTCAAATCAAATTAAGATTATTATTGTGAACTCTGACAGGGCTTTTTGATAATGTACACTGTTTTACAGGAACTGAGGATGTCTTTTTATGAATATTTGTCAGTTTAGATCTGAGCAATAGTATTGTTTGATAGGATTGTGAAATCAGTCTGTTTTTGCTCAGTTTATAAAAAATTGGATTCAATGAGTATCACTGCCAAATGACAAATATGAATGAAGGGTTTTTAAGACTTTGATCAGGTAGCTGAGCTGTAAGCATAACTGACAAGACAGTGAGGACCAAACTGACTTTTACACAAGGTCCTGAGAATTTGCTTCTGAATATGCTGTTAATTTAGTCAGAGTACAGTAATACGGTATGATAAGTGAGAAGATGTGCATTAAAATAATAATTAGGCATTGAGTATGATTACCAGTAATGCAAAAATACATGCATGACAAGAAGTAAAGTTAGTTCTATTTTTGAAGTTATACACACTGATACTTACAATGTCATTTCGACCAAATGTTTTTAACCTAAGACATAAACTAATCTAACACATGAACACAAGCATTCACACATTCACACGTTGCAGAAAGAGAGGAAGTGAGGAAAGGATGAGTTTAAGAGAATGAAAATTTTGACAAGTTTAGCTTTATGTTCATTTATGTTTAATGTTTAATAATATGTGGGCTATGATGATTGCAAATGGATCTTTGATGAAAGTAAAACTCAATAAAAGGGCTAAGTAAAAATTAGGAACGGTTGTAGGTTTTCGAGGAAATAATGATTATTATTCCTTTCATTTCTATTTTTAAAGATGGCTTAATCTGGGTCTTACTTATTTATGGTTTATTTTAAGTTAGACTAACATTTTGTTTTGAACCCCAGCATGGTTTCTAATGGGGGAATGAATGAGTGGATTTACAATCCCTCTTCTTGCACCATATAATGGAAATAATAGTTTTTGTAAAACCAGCGTATTTAGCCTGGTATTTAGGTTATAGACAATGTCTGTGAGGTGACTGAGTGTCTGACCCATGTCAGGAATGCAATAACAGTGTTTATTCATTTAGCCCGGCTTCCAGAGAATAAATACGTATTTTTCTAGTAATGAGCTCATTTTCTGATATGATCAAATTAACAAAAAGCCGTTATAGCTGTATAAGACAGGTAAAGACATTTGCCTAAGGCCATGAAGGCCACCAATGCACTACATGTTCTGTAGGATATTTAGTTCCAGTTTAGTCCTTAAAGGGAAAAGATATTTAATTATGCTTGCAGGGATTGCGAGAGGCTGTAGACTGATGGAAGAATTGTTTCAGCCATTGAAGAAGTATAATCATAGGAGTTGAGAAATATGTGCCATATGTTTTTGGGCTAATTTTGTAGATGTTTTTGTTACAAAATGACATTGCAATGCTACTGGCTAACAAATCCATTATCAAAATGTAATAACTACATGACCATCTCGAAAGTAAGTGTTATAGCCCCACCTCGATGGTCTATAATGTCACTGTGTGGATGCATGTGAATGTGTTTCACTTGTGTTTAGAGATTATTGCCAGTAGGAAAACTCTGATGCGAGAACCCCAGACGATTGATGATCTAGTGAGGAAAGATGTCCAGCCTCATCAAGTTTACATGTGGCCGCAGGTATCTGATGTTATGGGAGACGAGTGGTTTGATAGGGAGAAACAATTTTGTCAGTTTTTAAGGCCAATTCCCTAAGTCCAAGAGCTAAGAGATTTGCATTATAGGTCGAGTTTAGGTCATTGTCTGTACCATAAGATAGTTCATGCTGTTGGTGGTACCCCACTGATAAGTGTAAACAGGGTGATTGTTCTGATTTAGGGTATTGTAACGCCAACATGATTGCTGCCACTGAGTATTATCCTCAACTGAAATCACAGTGGGCTAACGAGAAGTATATTAATGATTTCCTGAGACAGGTTAAGACTACTGAGGTGTTTGCAGGATATGAATATGTAACCCAGACTACTTAAGGGTTATAATTTATATATTAATTTAAATTAATGAGGTTTCACAAAAGTAGAAAATTGAAGATTGTTTGTATTAACAAATACTTTACATAAAATAATTAGTTTGGAAAAATAATAATAATAATTTGTCATATGTAAACAAGTTATTGGTTAGCCAATCGGAATTCTGTTGGTGGGGACCGCCCACTTGCTGACAGGGCAGATTGCGCAAGACCTGAGAAGGGAGAAGACGGAGAAAAATTCGCTAAGTTTAACGGTTAAGAAAGCAGAAATAATTGAGTAAAACTTTGAAAATAGTTTTTAACACTCTTCAAATCAGTTGAAAGAGGAAGGTGTTGAGTGGATTTAGTTGTTATTTTACTCCTGTGACAATCGATGGGTTAATTACATCGTTGTATTGCTGGAAAGTGAATATCTGGACGTGGTGAGTTTAAATTATGTTTATTTGCTGACTTCAATGTCTAAATAAGAAATCAACACTTATTTTGCAAGAAAAACAGAAGTTTATTTCGTTATGGTCATAGGTGTGATTTATGTTGTATTTTTTGGATGTTATGGTACAAATTTGCACCGCCAAGTTCATTTGTTCTCACGTGTGTCATTCTGCTTCATGTGCATGCTTCACGTGCATGTTGCTGTGATGTACACGTGACTGAAAGGAGATATGTGTTTATTACTAGCAATGTAATATTATGAAAATCATTGAAATAATTACTTTGTATGTTAATTTACTGGTATGTGGATGTACACGTGACTGAAAGGAGATATGTGTTTATTACTAGCAATGTAATATTATGAAAATCATTGAAATAATTACTTTGTATGTTAATTTACTGGTATGTGGAGATACTTAACTAACATGATGTTATTGTTAACTAAATGCAATCGTGCATTTCTGGCCTTTTGGACAGGTCAGGTTTTTTTTCCTGAGTGGAGACTGATTTTCTTTGATGGCGAGCCAACCGATTCGAACACTGGAAAAGAAAGAAGAGAATTCATCCTACAGGACCAGGAGAGTGTCGTGATTCATTTGTTGTTGTTGTTTTTTCTTTTTTTTCCCGGCTCAAGGTAAAACTATTCTTGCACAAAGACTGTTATTCCTATACGGGACTGAGAACTGTCTGAGATAATTTGAAGAAGGAGCTGATATCAGTTTGGGAACATTTGGAAATCGAACTTATTGTGTGATATCACAAAATTGTTGTTGAATCTGAAGAAACTGTTGTCATTCTCCTGTTGAGTACATGGTAAATGTAAACTGACAAGTGAAACTGACAGTGATCCAATCAAAGTGATTTGCCCTTTTATTTCTTTTCATTGTAATGATGTAATTTACTTTGAATTATTTGTTTTATTTATTTTATTGTAAGTGTTTACTTTTAAGAAGGGACAGGCCTGCAGTTAAAGGAAGAAAAGTCATAAATATTCTATATACTTACCTTAATTGTGGTTTTCTGTCGTCCTTCAGCAATTACCCTCTACCTCCATAGTCGAACATACTAGGCTTCTGATTTCCTGATTGGTCTATACAGTGACGATCTAAATTATAAGTACTACAACCCATTACAAATATCTGAATTCTTTGTGGCTTTGATTGACAGGGTCACCGTTTTTGTCAGATCCTAAAGAACCCACGGCTTTGGCGTTAGCGTGGATGTTTGCATTTATGGTAGGAGCGATTTTTACAGATGTGACAGATTCTGTAGCAGAATTTGTGGAAGAAGCTTGGAACGATTTTTTTGCAGCGTCAGAGGACGTGATTATGGGAGTAATAAAATATGTTTTGTACGCCTTTGGAGGATTTGTAGGACTTGTCTTATACTTACTAATGTGGATGTTGGTTCGCTGTTGTCTGTCCTATGTTTTTAAATCTGATTTTAAATTTTAAATCATAGTCGCGGGTCAAAATACCGCTCTTCCGTTCCGATCAAAACACCAAACAGGTTCGCCACACTCGGTGATGCACCCATTGAGAAAACTGATGAAAGTGCTCTAGTAATTTGCGATTCTATTGTGCGGAACGTGAAAATAGAGACACCAGCCACCATAGTCCAATGTTTACCGGGAGCCAGAGCGGCTGACATCTTGGCAAATTTAAAAGTGCTGGCTAATGCTAAACGTAAATTCAGTAAGATTGTTATCCACATCGGCGCTAATGATGTTCGACTTCGCCAGTTGGAGATCACTAAAAATAATGTTAAAGAGGTGTGTGAACTTGCAAGTACGATGTCAGACACTGTAATATTGTAGAACTTTCCAGTAGGTGTAACTATTAATATATATATATATATAACAAGTGATGGATGTTATTATTATGTTCTGGGGTATAATTGTGTACATTTACCGCCTTATTTCAAAAGCAGGCATATTTATGTTATATTTCATATATGTTATAATCTTACTAGGTTACAAGTTTGTTTTATTATTATTCCCGGTCTCCTCACTGTGTGTCTGTATATGCTTAATTAGACACAGTGTGCTAGTGCGTCGCCTTTAAGTTTCATTTTCATTCAATTGATGGTCAGGACTGGTACGCCTTGCCGGTGAGTGACTATAAACTGGCATTGGTAGTAATTCAGATCGAAAAGATTGATATCACATGATTGTGTAACTTCATTAGTTAATTCTGGTGAATGTTTTTTTTTATGTTTTCATTGCAGGTTTATAACCTAACCCAACTAACCTACCAGATAGCTAACAGGCTAGCGTAGCGGTAGCATTAGGCTATCTAGTTTGTGGATGGTTATTGTGTATGTGTGCACAATAAAAGCATATAAAGCGACTCGAGTTGTATCCGCCGTGCTTGTCCTGAAACCCTTCCAGTGGGGAGTTTATTGAGCTATAGCAGGTAGCTTAGTAGAGAACTGGACAGTTATAAACCGCCGTCGGAGCCGTGCTGGAGAGAACACGGACCCCAAGCGGAGGAGAGCTGTCGTTGATGACCGGCGCCGTGATCGGAGACCCGGATTCTGGGCATAGAAGCGGCCGTCAACAACACAATTACAACGGATGAGCCGAAACCAAGGGCTAACGGAGCCGTTAAAGGGCTGAATATCTTCCACAACTGTGAGTAAGACTGGATGGATAATAAAGTGACTTTGTGAACAACTCCGCTACCAGCCATAACAGCTGGCAAAGACGTCTGTGTTGTTCGCGGACGAGTCGATTCTTTTGAACGATTCTTTTTGCTAAAAGGTGATTTTAGTGATTCTGTTCACCGGAAAAAAAAAAGGAAAAGAAAAATGGCAGATGATAAACCAGATCTAGAGAGTTTAAAGCGGAAACGCTCAAATGCGCAACGAAACTTTACAACACGAATAAACCGCCTTGATGTCAGTGCTGGCCGTTTACGTGAAGTTGAGTTGTCAGAAGAGTTAGCAAGATTGAAGGATGATTATGACAAACTCCTCGATGTTAGTAATGAATATGTAGACGCACAGAGCCAGATAGACCCTACGGGTGAGGACAGTGAGTCGCGGGACGCCCTGGCGAGGAGAGATGCCAGTGAGCAAAGGTTCCTTGAAGCTGAGAGTAAGATCATGGAATTGCTGTGGTCCAAGTTTGCAGCGCCGGACATAGACGCTCTTGTAAAACAGTTCAAGTCTGCTTTTGCTCGGGCTGAGGTGCTCGGGGAAAGTAAAGTAGTGCCATGGACTCAGCAAGGGGTCGAAAGTGGTAAACTAGATAGGAAACTCCATGAACTCAGGGAGGCTGTATACACTTGGAGAGACTATCGGCCACATGGAAAGGACAAATGGATGCTCTTTTTATCATTGAGGGAGGACAAGGAGCAACTGATGGATGGGTGGACATACCAACGTGAAAATGAGGTCATGAAGAGGAACAGTACAGAACTAAAAGACGATGGCGACGGTAACAGAGGTGAGGAGGAAGAGGATGAAGATGTGGGAGGCGATGACGCGGTCGGTGAGCATGCCACAACGTCTATCGACAGCCTTACAGCTGCAGATAACATCACCTATACCCAACCAGTAACCCTTGCTATTGCTACTCCACCTGTTAACAACCGGCCTGCTGTTGTCAATCCGTCCATTAATGGGCAGGGAAACGTATATGTCACGAGCTCTCCTTCATTCATGGCCACAGGCAAAGCATGTATCTCTACCTGTGCTGCTCAAGATGATACAGTCACTAGTCGACCTCAGAGCAGCTATGTAACAGCTACCACACACAGTACCCCCCAACAGACGTTACAGCCCACCCTGCAGTCAAGACGGTCTGATGGTGGACTTGGTGTCAGTTTCGCCCTACCTCCAACCCTTGCCAGCACGCCACAATTGTTGAGTGTTCGTACCGCTCCACCTGTCGATCTCAACATGGGACAAGGTAGTAGCATGCCATATGGAAGCCCTGGTTCATACGCCGGTGGGGATAACAGATCTCAGTGGGTTCGACCTAAAATAAGACTCACACCCATAAGTTTGCCTAAGTTCTCTGGGGACAGGAGAGACTATTGGCGCTGGAAGACTGAATGGGAGAGTATCCAGGCGCAAGCGGAACCTACGGGGTCGAGGGAATGCAAGAAACTTCACTTGCTAGACAGTATAGGTGAGTCTGTGAAAAGCGAACTCAGACTGTTGCGTTGCAGAGATGCAAACGATGTCTTCAGGGAATTAGAGAACCGTTATGGTGACAAAGCACAAACGGCAGAAGAGATCATGTTGGAGCTTCAGTCACGACCTGCTGTAAAGAACCACCAGCCACGAGAGACGTTAGAGTTGATTCTAGCAGTGGAGAGGGCTGCATTGGACCTCACAGACCTGGGGTGCGCAGACGCTGTACAGAATCAGCTGGTGATTCGGTCTTTGGAGAGTAAACTCCCTAATGTTATGAAAAGAGAGTGGCTCATGTGCGTGAGAGACCCTGTTAACAACGTCCACCCAGGAAACCGTTTCAACAGACTCTTGCAGTTCCTAGAAGACCAAAAGTCGTTGCTCGTGAGATTGGAGCAGTTGCTGCCCAGCAAGCCATGGCCTGCTAATGCTCCTGAGAGACCAAGCTACCGGGAGAAACCAGGTGACAGATGGAGGGAGAAGTCGTTCACTAAGGCTACAGCAAGTGAAGTCAAAAGAGACTCCAAGCAGTTACCATGTGCTATGTGCGGTGATGAAGAACATGGAGGTAAACTGTTTCGCTGTAAAACTTTCAGGAAGGCCAGTCTGTTGGAGAAGAAAGCTCAGGTGAATAAGGTAAAAGCATGTTCAAAGTGCCTGGATGTTCACGGGGTCGATAATGGCTGCACTCCAAAGTTCCTCTGTCGTAAAGAGGAATGTAAGAAAGGCGAGACTCCAGCGGATCACCACTATTTCCTCTGCCCTAAGGCATCAACAAGGAAGGATGCTGCTAAGAGGGAAAACAAAGCAGAGGAAAAGAGGGGACCTCGTGGTCCAACAGAGGAGCAAGAGGCTGTGTTCGCCGAGTTGGGACTGACTCCCCATCAGTTGGAGGCTGTCCGCAGAGCCTGTACTAACAAAGCATCATCAACAGTGTGTTCTGGCAAGGGTCTGATAGAACAGAGTGGCTTGAAAGAACATCCAGTCCTCATGATGCTGGTACCTGTCACGACAAAGAGAGGAGACAGCCTTGGAGCTTTGGTCGATCTCGCTTCTGACACGAATTACATTACACACCAAGCTGCGGAAAGGCTCGGACTGACCGGTGAACCAATCACCCTTGTCGTGTATGGAGTCGGCACGATGAAGGTGAAAGTTGATACAAAAAGGTATCTCGTAACGATAAAAGTGTGGACCTCACGAGGAACCCTGAAGTTCCACGAGATGATCTGCTACGGGATGGAAGACATTACCAAGGTGGATCGTGTGGTGAGATCTAAGCGGCTAGAGCAGTTTTTCACTGAAGCTAAGCCGGGTGAACTGGCCCGCCCAAAGAAGATCGATCTATTGATCAGCACTCGAGAAGGCCGTTTAGCTCCGCAAAGACTGCAAAGGGTCGGCGACCTGGTGTTGTGGGATGGTCCTCTGGGCAAGATCGTGAGTGGTGTGCATCCAGACCTCTTCGAAGAAGTGGAGGTGACCACATGGCAGTCGGAGACGCATTTCGCTCACTCAATGAGGACAGTAGCCGTCAAAGTTGAAGAACACTTTGTGGGAAGGCCAGGAAGCCATTTGGAGCAAGAAAGCAGTGTAGAAGTTCGAACGACAGCAGCATGCAATAAAGAGGTCCTTGAGTGGCTAAAATGGGATAGCATCGGTGCTGCCTGTGACCCTACCTGTGGAGGGTGTCGCTGTGGTAAGTGCCCACCGGGGGGAAAGGAGATGTCCCTGGCTGATGAGAAAGAGCTGGAGATAATAAAGGCCGGTCTAACCTTCAGAGAGAGAGATGCCCACAGCGACAAGCCACACTGGGATGCGAAGTACCCCTGGAAGGAAAATCCAGCCTCTCTTCCCAACAACCGAAAAGCTGTGGAAGCAACATTCCTGAGGGCTGAGAAGCGGCTCATGAAAGAACCCCTGTGGAAAGAGGCTTACATGAAGCAAGTCCACGAGATGGTGGGGAGGGGAGCTGCTGTTAAGCTCACTAAGGATGTGATGGACAGCTGGAATGGTGCTGTGTGGTGGGTGAGCCACCTAACCGCTCCAAATCCCCATTCAGTGACTACGCCAGTGCGCCTCGTCTGGAATAGCAGCCAGGAGTTCGGAGGGGTGAGCATGAATAGCATTTTGCTCAAAGGCCCAGACGTCCTAAATCCCATCAGAGCAGTGCTCCTCAGATTCCGGGAAGGAGAACATGCAGCCATCGGAGACATCACCAAGATGTACAAGATGTACAATTCGACGAGGACACGAAAGGTTCAGTAGACTTTTTGCTTTAAATGAGTGGTTATTTTCATGGTGTAAAGAACAGAAACTGCTCTTTGTTAATAATTGGAATCTTTTCTGGGAGCGTCCTAGGCTTTTCCGCGCTGATGGCCTGCACCCCAGCAGAGTCGGAGCAGAACTCCTGTCGGACAACATCTCCAGGACTCTACGCTCCATCTGACTAGTAAGCCCATTCTCAAATAACTGCTATGATGACTTTTGTTCTACCCACTTAAATGATAGAAATACTTGTGCTGTCCAAGCTATAAAGACTGTGTCTGTTCCCCGAACAGTGAAGCCAAAATATAAATATAAATTTAATGCAGGATCTAGAAATAATATAATCGTGATTAAACCAGAAAAATGCAAAACAAATAAACAAAAGCAATTTTTAAAGCTTGGGCTCCTAAACATTAGATCACTCGCACCCAAAGCTGTTATTGTAAATGAAATGATCACAGATAATAGTTTTGATGTGCTCTGCTTGACTGAAACCTGGCTCAAACCAAATGATTATATTGGTCTAAATGAGTCTACTCCACCAAGCTACTGTTATAAGCATGAGCCCCGTCAGACTGGCCGTGGAGGCGGTGTTGCAACAATATATAGTGATATTCTCAATGTTACCCAGAAAACAGGATACAGGTTTAACTCATTTGAATTGCTTCTGCTTAATGTTACACTGTCAGATATGCAAAAGAAATCTCTCCTGTCTCTTGCTCTGGCTACTGTGTATAGACCGCCAGGGCCGTATACAGATTTCTTAAAAGAATTTGCAGATTTCCTCTCAGACCTATTGGTTACTGTTGATAAAGCGCTAATTGTTGGAGATTTTAACATTCACGTCGATAATACAAATGATGCGTTAGGACTTGCGTTTACTGACCTAATAAATTCTTTTGGAGTCAAGCAAAACGTCACTGGGCCCACTCATCGTTTTAATCATACGCTAGATTTAATTATATCACATGGAATTGGTCTTACTGACATAGATATCGTACCTCAAAGTGATGATGTTACTGACCATTTCCTAGTATCGTGCATGCTGAGTATTACTGATATTAACTATATGGCTCCGCGTTATCGTCCAGGAAGAACTATTGTTCCAACCACTAAAGATAGATTCAAAAATAACCTGCCTGATTTATCTCAACTGCTCTGTGTACCCATAAATACACATGAACTAGATGAAATGACTAGCAACATGGGCACTATCTTCTCTAATACATTAGAAGTTGTTGCGCCCATCAAATTGAAAAAGGTTAGAGAAAAACGTACTGCGCCATGGTACAACAGTAATACCCATTCTCTCAAGAAAGAAACTCGTAAACTTGAGCGCAAATGGAGAAAAACTAACTTGGAAGTTTTTAGAATTGCATGGAAAAACAGTATGTCCAACTATAGACAGGCTTTAAAAGCTTCCAGGGCAGAGCATATCCGCAAACTCATAGAAAATAACCAAAACAATCCAAGGTTTTTATTTAGCACAGTGGCTAGATTAACAAATAAACAGACGCCACCCGATCTAAATATTCCCTCACAATTTAATAGTAATGACTTTATGAATTTCTTCACTGATAAGATAGATAACATCAGAAATACAATAACAAATGTAGATTCTGCAGCGTCTAGTACTTCAGCTCCATTCATTGCACCCAAAGAAAAACTGCAGTGCTTTACAACTATAGGACAGGAAGAGCTAAATAAAGTTATCAATGCATCTAAACCAACAACATGCCTATTAGATCCTGTACCCACTAAATTACTGAAAGAGTTGTTACCTGTAGCAGAAGAACCGCTTCTCAATATTATTAACTCATCGATATCTTTAGGTCACGTTCCAAAATCATTCAAGCTGGCGGTTATTAAGCCTCTTATTAAAAAACCACAACTAGATCCTAATGAACTAGCAAATTACAGACCCATTTCTAATCTTCCGTTTATGTCTAAAATTTTAGAAAAAGTTGTATCTGCTCAGTTGTGCTCTTTTTTGCAAAAAAATGATCTCTATGAAGAATTTCAGTCAGGTTTCAGGCCCCACCATAGTACAGAAACTGCACTTGTTAAAATTACAAATGACTTGCTTCTTGCGTCAGACCAAGGCTGCATCTCATTGCTAGTTTTATTTGATCTTAGTGCTGCGTTCGACACTATAGATCATGACATACTCATAGATCGATTACAAAATTATACGGGTATTCAAGGGCAGGCTTTAAGATGGTTTAGATCCTACCTGTCTGATCGCTTCCACTTTGTTTATTTAAACAGGGAGTCATCTCAATTATCACCAGTAAAATATGGAGTACCACAAGGATCTGTCCTAGGTCCTCTGCTATTTTCAATATATATGTTGCCCCTTGGTAATATTATTAGAAAATACGGGATTAGTTTCCATTGTTATGCTGATGATACTCAACTATATATCTCAACAAGACCAGATGAAACTTCTAAATTATCTAAGCTAACAGAGTGTGTTAAAAATGTAAAAGATTGGATGACCAGTAATTTTCTCCTATTAAATTCAGATAAGACAGAAATATTACTTATTGGACCAAAAAACAGTACACAGAATCTCTTGGATTATAATTTGCAACTAGACAGATGTACTGTTACTTCCTCTACAGTCAAAAATCTGGGTGTTATATTAGACAGCAACTTGTCTTTTGAAAATCATATTTCCCATGTTACAAAAACAGCATTCTTCCATCTTAGAAACATTGCCAAGCTACGAAACATGTTACCTGTTTCTGATGCAGAAAAGCTAGTTCATGCATTCATGACCTCTAGACTGGACTATTGTAATGCACTGCTAGCTGGTTGTCCTGCATCTTCAATAAACAAGCTACAGGTAGTCCAAAATGCAGCGGCTAGAGTCCTTACTAGGTCAAGAAAATATGATCATATTACCCCAATTTTACAGTCTCTGCACTGGCTACCTATTAAGTTCCGCATCAGTTACAAAATATTATTACTTACCTATAAGGCCCTTAATGATTTAGCTCCTGTGTACTTAACTAGTCTTCTACCACGCTACAATCCATCACGCTCCCTAAGGTCGCAAAACTCTGGACTTTTGGTAGTACCTAGGATAGCAAAGTCAACTAAAGGAGGTAGATCCTTTTCACATTTGGCTCCCAAACTCTGGAATAGCCTTCCTGATAATGTTCGGGGTTCAGACACACTCTCTCTGTTTAAATCTAGATTAAAGACACATCTCTTTAGCCAAGCATTCACATAATGCATCTCATGATCTTGTACTGCAGTTATATCTGATCAAACACGCATTATTGTTCTTTAGCTTGGATTGAACAAATAATTGTTGCTTGGTTGGAACAGCAGCTACGCTAATTATGTCTCTATTTGTTTCTCTGTTTCTGCCACGGGATTAACATCCCGTGGTAACTAGGATTTACACAAGCTTCAGTCTGGATCCAGAACACCTGAGAAGAGATGATGCCAACCCCTCAGAGGACCTCAGATGAAGCATACCCTCAGACAACATACAGAACTACCAAATTTCGCCATAAGTTAAATATATTAAGTTTCTACAATATATAAATATATTGTAGAAACTTAATTTCCTGTAAAGCTGCTTTGCAACGATTTGTATTGTGAAAAGCGCTATACAAATAAACTTGAATTGAATTGAATTGAATTGATATGGCTGGAAGAACAAGAGGTCCATGTACATCGATTCCTATGGAGAGACTCACCGAAGGATGAGATTGAGGATTATGCTGTCGTGAGGGTGAACATGGGGGACAAACCGGCTGGGTGCATTGCACAAGTTGCCATGCGAGAGACTGCGAAGTTGCCCCAGTTCTCTAATATGAAGGAGGAAAGAAGGGTCATCAAGGAAGACTCCTACGTCGATGACCTCCTCACATCCCACAATGACCCACACTGTCTAAACGAGATCCTAGGGGGAGTGGAGTATATATTGAAAACAGGAGGCTTCTACCTCAAGCCTTGGGTCCGGTCCGGTCAAAGTGGGAGGCAGGACGGGACGGAGTCCAAGCCGGTGACTCTGACGTTGCCCAACCAGCTAAGGGAAGAAGATAACAAAGCCCTGGGGGTGGGTTACCTCGTGCAAGAGGACAAACTCTTTGTGATGGTCTCCATCAACTTCTCCAGGAGGAAGAAGAGGATGAGAACTGAGACTGACCTCACTGAAGAAGAAGTGGAAGTAAAGACACCAAACCCACTGACTCGTCGTGTTCTACTGAGCCAGATCGCCGGGCTGTATGACCCGATCGGTCTAGTGACACCTGTGAAACAGAAAGGAGTGATCCTTGTTAGAAGAGCCTTCCAGGAACCTGGTAAGCTTACTAAAGACACCTGGGATGAACCTATGTCTGACGAGCTCAGAGGAAAGGCAATTGAGCTGTTCAAGGAGTACGCTCGTCTAAGTAGAATCACGTTCTGCAGAAGCCTCACACCCTCTGACTGGAAGGGTAAACCCTGGGGAATCACGTTTTCTGACGGGAGCTGTGAGTCCTATGGCGCCGTACTGTACTTGCGATGGGAGACGTCGGATGGTGTGGTCACCCGGCTGGTAGAGTCAAAGGCCAAGTTAACCCCCCTCAACCAGAAAGGTGATGCAGTCAGGGCTGAGGTATGCGGGGCTGTCTTTGCCATACGTCTGAAGGGATACGTATTGAAGCATGGACGATTGGACGTGGAGAAGTGGTTCCACTTCATTGACAGTCAGACGGTGCTGGGAGCCATCCAGAAAGAGAGCTACGGATTCCAGACATTCTTTGCGAACCGAGTCGGAGAGATTCAGAAGGCTGGACCCGTGACTGACTGGTGGTGGATACCAGGCGAGGTCAACATCGCTGATCTAGTCACGAGGGGGTGCTCTCCTGAACTGCTGGGTGAGAACTCTTTGTGGCAGAAAGGTCCCGAGTTCCTGTCTAGTCCAGTCGAGGATTGGCCAATAAAGTCCGCTTCAGAAGTGGCAGTTGATGCTAGGGAGGTGGTGAGTAGACTCCAGAGAAAGGCCTTTTCAGCAGTCCTCACCAGAGCTCAAGCCAAGAAGTTGTTAAACCCTGACAGTCCTGGTGGTGAAGATCCAATAGTCACAGGTGGAGTTAGCGGGGCTCCAGCGTCCTCAGAAAATGGGATGAAATTGACCTTATCTGAGACCAAGGAAACGGAGACACTGTGGGGAGCCACGCTCATAGACCAAGTGGATCCAACAAGGTGCAGTTCTCTAACTAAGCTTTGTGGAGTAGTCGGTTATGTCCGCAGAGCTGTAAAGAAGTGGTTGGCCCGTGTAGGCAGGGCCCC
This sequence comes from Spinibarbus caldwelli, assembly GCA_039654775.1. NCBI lineage: Eukaryota > Metazoa > Chordata > Actinopteri > Cypriniformes > Cyprinidae > Spinibarbus > Spinibarbus caldwelli. The sequence continues at coordinate 24,334,813 of CM077243.1, forward strand.
TATGCCAGCAAAGTGGGAGGCAGTATTGACAGTAAAGGAACACAAGGCTGCATTCCAAGACCTGTGCCTAGCCGCCCAGAAGGGAGTTACATTTCTTGTGACTACACTAAACAGACTCGTTGTCAGCAAAGATGAGGCTTCAGGGCTCCTGATATGCCATGGTAGAGTCCAGGCCATTACCCAGGAAGAGACCGGTGTGCCGCTGATCCCCTACAATGCGTGGATCAGCACCCTTCTTACGCGAGAGGCCCATAAAGCTAACCACGAAGGCGTTGCTGGCACACTCCTCCGTGCGAGGACTAAGGCATGGGTGGTGCTGGGACCAAGGATTGCCAGAAATGTCATTGACTCTTGTATGCACTGTCGAAAGACCAAAGCGAGAATGTGCAAACAGGTGATGAGTGAGCTCCCCCTCGAACGAACTGAACCAGCCACACCCTTCGAGTATACATCATTGGACCTTTTCGGTCCCTATGTTGTTAAAGATACTATAAGACGTAGAACAAAGATGAAAATCTGGGGTGTGGTGTTCAGTTGTATGGCTTCGAGAGCAGTACATGCTGACATTGTGGAAGATCTATCGACGGAAGGATTCCTGAATGCATACCAACGCTTCACAGCTCTCAGGGGTCACCCAAGAAAGCTCTGGTCGGATCAAGGGACCAACTTTGTGGGCGCCAGGCCCGTATTACAGGAGCTTTATGAGTTCCTAAGTAGCATCGACAAGGACCAGATCCAGAAAAAGGCGGTAGCTGTAGGAACCGACTGGATGTGGGTGTTTCACCCGGCGGACTCTCCCCACAGGAATGGGGCAGCTGAGGCAGCAGTTCGCGTACTCAAGAGAGCGTTAAGCAGTGTTGGCATAGAAGAAAACCTGACAGCACTGGAGTTCCAGACCCTCCTGTACCTGGCTGCTAACCTGTCAAATGAGAGACCAATCGGCGCCAGAGCCCAGGTACAAGATGAGACCGTGGAAGTCATCACTCCCAACTCTCTCCTGCTCGGTCGAGCAGGACCCAGTGGGGACTCTCGAGGGTTTGAGTATCCAACTTACCCAGTTGTGCGTCTGAGAGCAATCCAGATCGAGGTTGACAAGTTCTGGAAGCGGTGGAGCCAGCTGGCAGGTCCGGGCCTCTACATCCGTCAAAAGTGGCACGCGCCTGCTAGAAACGTTGCAGCAGGGGACCTAGTGTGGTTAGCCGACCAGAATGCACTAAGGGGCCAGTTCAGGCTGGGTCGAGTCGTGGAGGTGTGTCCTGATGTGAAGGGCGTAGTACGAGATGTGAGGGTGAGAACATGTCGAAGCTGTCCAGTTCTCGGCGGACAGCCCAAGAGAAACCGAGGTATGGAGAAATATCCCTCCACCATCCTTCACAGGGATGTTAGGAGGTTGGTGGTTCTGCTTCCAGTGGAGGAGCAGTAAAGGATCCCCACCATGGTGTGTTTCGGTTGGTAAAGGACAGTAAAGGATCCCCACCATGGTGTGTTTCGGTGAAGGATCAAGACCCTCCCCACTACCATCCTCTTGGAGGCTGGTGGTGTGTTTCGGTGAAGGAGGTCGTAATGTCATCAAGGACAATGTGTGTTGTTGATGGACATTAAAACTACCTTGAAGATAGTTATTCATGTTGTGACATAATACGTTCATATCTATGCATGCATCGTTGTTTTCATGGTCACGGGGAGAATTTCATATCTAGAAGTTTAACTGTTTGGTTATGGTGGTCTACTTGGATTCTAGAATCAGTAGACCAAGTGGGAGGTGTAGAACTTTCCAGTAGGTGTAACTATTAATATATATATATATATATATATATAACAAGTGATGGATGTTATTATTATGTTCTGGGGTATAATTGTGTACATTTACCGCCTTATTTCAAAAGCAGGCATATTTATGTTATATTTCATATATGTTATAATCTTACTAGGTTACAAGTTTGTTTTATTATTATTCCCGGTCTCCTCACTGTGTGTCTGTATATGCTTAATTAGACACAGTGTGCTAGTGCGTCGCCTTTAAGTTTCATTTTCATTCAATTGATGGTCAGGACTGGTACGCCTTGCCGGTGAGTGACTATAAACTGGCATTGGTAGTAATTCAGATCGAAAAGATTGATATCACATGATTGTGTAACTTCATTAGTTAATTCTGGTGAATGTTTTTTTTTATGTTTTCATTGCAGGTTTATAACCTAACCCAACTAACCTACCAGATAGCTAACAGGCTAGCGTAGCGGTAGCATTAGGCTATCTAGTTTGTGGATGGTTATTGTGTATGTGTGCACAATAAAAGCTTATAAAGCGACTCGAGTTGTATCCGCCGTGCTTGTCCTGAAACCCTTCCAGTGGGGAGTTTATTGAGCTATAGCAGGTAGCTTAGTAGAGAACTGGACAAATATGCTCTGGTCCCCTCCCTGCTTACCGTGGCGATGAGATTCATAGCAGACTGTCGTCACTCAATGGCTGGATGTCTAAGTGGTGCCCGCAGAATAACGTAGGTTTCATAGACAATTGGAAGAGTTTTTGGGGCAGACCTGACCTGTTGAAAAGAGATGGTGTTCGTCCCTCCTGGGGTGGTGCTGCTCTTCTTTCTAGAAATATGGCACCTAGTCTTTAGAGTTCGTACTTGACTAACTAGGGCCCAGGTCAGGGAGCAGACAGACTGGCTAAACCGACCGTCTGCTAGCCACCTCACACCACAGAAGTCAGTTAATTCTCAGCACATAGAGACTCATTCACCTAGATATCACACTATAGAGACTGTGTGTGTTTCCCGAACTAGAAAATACAGAAAACGTCCATACCAAAGTAATAGTAACAATTTAATTGATGTTCAACAAATAAAAAATGTTTACAATACAGAGAAACAATTGATAAAACTTGGCTTATTGAATATCAGGTCCCTTTCTACAAAAGCACTATTTGTAAATGATATGATCACTGACCATAAGCTAGATGTGCTTTGTTTGACAGAAACATGGCTAAAACCAGATGAATAGATTACTGCTATAAAAATGAGCCACATCCAAAAGGTAAAGGGGGAGGTGTTGCTACAATTTATAGCAATATTCTCAGTATTTCTCAGAGGGCAGGCTTTAAGTATAACTCGTTTGAACTTACGGTGCTGCGTATAACATTATCTAGAGAAACACATGTTAGTGATAAATCCCCTGTGATGTTTGTATTGGCTACTGTGTACAGGCCACCAGGGCACCACACAGACTTTATTAAAGAATTTTTTGATTTTCTATCTGAGTTAGTACTGGCTGCAGATAAAGTCTTAATTGTTGGTGATTTTAATATCCATGTCGATAATGAAAAAGATGCATTAGGATCAGCATTCATAGACATTCTGAACTCTATTGGGGTTAGACAACATGTTTCAGGACCTACTCATTGTCAAAATCATACTCTAGATTTAATACTGTCACATGGAATTGATGTTAGTGGTGTTGAAATTCTGCAGCAAAGCGATGATATCTCAGATCATTATCTAGTCTTGTGTAAACTCCATATAGCTAAAACTGTAAATTCTACTCCTTGTTACAAGTATGGTAGAATCATCACTTCTACCACAAAAGACTGCTTTGTAAGTAATCTTCCTGATTTATCTCAATTCCTCAGCATATCCAACAGCGCAGAAAAACTTGATGATGTAACAGAAACTATGGACTCTCTCTTTTCTAGCACTTCAGATACAGTTGCTCCTTTACGCTTAAGTAAGATCAAAGAAAACAGTTTGACTCCGTGGTATAATGAGCACACTCGCACCCTAAAGAGAGCAGCCTGGAAAATGGAGCGCAGCTGGAGGAAAACAAAACTAGAGGTATTTCGTATAGCTTGGCGGGAAAGTACCCTAACCTACAGAAAAGCATTAAAAACGGCTAGATCTGATTACTTTTCGTCTCTTCTAGAAGAAAACAAACATAACCCCCAGTATTTATTCAATACAGTCACTAATTTAACGAAAAATAAAGCATCAACAGGTGTTGGCATTTCCCAAGAGCACAGCTGTAATGACTTTATGAACTACTTTACTTCCAAGATCGATACTATCAGAGATAAAATTGTAACCATGCAGCCGTCAGTTACAGTATCGCATCAGATAGTGCACTATAGATCCCCTGAGGAATAATTCCACTCATTCTCTATTATAGGAGAGGAAGAATTGTATAAACTTGTTAAATCATCTAAACCAACAACATGTATGTTAGACCTTATTCCATCTAAACTACTAAAAGAGCTGCTTCCAGAAGTCATAGATCCTCTTTTGGCTATTATTAATTCATCATTGTCATTAGGATATGTCCCCAAAACCTTCAAATTGGCTGTTATTAAGCCTCTCATTAAAAAACCACAACTTGACCCCAAAGATCTAGTTAATTACAGACCGATCTCAAATCTCCCTTTTCTGTCAAAGATACTAGAAAAGGTAGTATCCTCACAATTATATTCCTTCTTAGAGAAAAATGGTATCTGTGAGGAATTCCAGTCAGGATTTAGACCGTATCATAGTACTGAGACTGCTCTCATTAGAGTTACAAATGACCTGCTTCTATCATCTGATCATGGTTGTATCTCTTTATTAGTTCTACTGGATCTTAGCGCTGCGTTCGACACTATCGACCACAACATTCTTTTGAATAGACTAGAAAACTTTGTTGGCATTAGTGGAAGTGCCTTAGCATGGTTCAAATCGTACTTATCTGACCGCCATCAGTTCGTAGCAGTAAATGAAGAGGTATCATATCGATCACAAGTGCAGTATGGAGTACCTCAAGGCTCAGTACTAGGGCCGGTACTTTTCACGCTTTACATGTTACCCTTGGGAGATATTATCAGGAGACATGGTGTTAGCTTTCACTGTTATGCTGATGATACTCAGCTCTATATTTCTTCACGGCCCAGTGAAACACACCAAATTGAGAAACTAACGGAATGTATAGTCGATATAAAAAACTGGATGACGAGTAACTTCTTACTGCTAAATTCTGAAAATTAAGTGTTAATTATCGGACCTAAAAACCCCACATGTAATAACCTAGAACACTATCTAACACTTGACGGCTGCTCTGTCAATTCTTCTTCATCAGTTAGGAACCTAGGTGTGCTGTTTGATAGCAATCTTTCATTTGAAAGCCATGTTTCTAGTATCTATAAAACTGCGTTTTTCCATCTCAAAAACATATCTAAATTGCGACCTATGCTCTCAACGTCAAATGCAGAAATGCTAATTAATGCGTTTATGACCTCAAGGTTAGACTATTGTAATGCTTTACTGGGTGGTTGTTCTGCACGCCTGATCAATAAACTACAGTTGGTCCAAAATGCAGCAGCTAGAGTCCTTACTAGAACCAGGAAATATGACCATATTAGCCCGGTTCTGTCAACACTGCACTGGCTCCCTATCAAACATCGGATAGATTTTAAAATCTTGTTAATTACTTATAAAGCCCTGAATGGCTTAGCTCCTCAGTACTTGAGCGAGCTCTTATCACATTATAGTCCTCCACGTCTGCTGCGTTCTCAAAACTCTGGCCATTTGATAATACCTAGAATATCAAAATTGACTGCGGGCGGTAGATCCTTTTCCTATTTAGCGCCCAAACTCTGGAACAATCTTCCTTACACTGTTCGGGATGCAGACACACTCTGTCAGTTTAAATCTAGATTAAAGACACATTTCTTTAACCTGGCTTACACATAACACACTAATACACTTCTATTATTCAAATCCCTTAAAGGATTGTTAGGCTGCATTAATTAGATCAACCGGAACCGGGAACACTCCTCATAACACACGATGTACTCGTTACATCGTAAGAAGAATGGCATCTACGCTAATATTTGTCTGTTTCTTTCTTATTCTGTTTCTCAGTCTGTGTCCGGATCAGATGGTGGATTGGCGCCGGGAGATGATGTCTGCGACCCTGATCGTCGGCGGAGGCCGGACACCTGGATGAGCCCCGGGGACATATCCCCAGTGAAGACCTCGACTTAAATACAATAAAATTTAAAATTAAACAAAATAACTATAATATAATACAATACCTAACTACATAATACTATTATTGTTAGAAATTGCAACAATATAAAAATAGAAATATAATACATTTATACATTTAAAATTTAATTAAAACAATAAGTAAAAAAAAAAATTATAATATCCTGGCCAGAGGAGAACTGGCCCCCTGACTGAGCCTGGTTTCTCCCAAGGTTTTTTTCTCCATTCTGTCACAGAGGGAGTTTTGGTTCCTTGCCGCTGTCGTCTCTGGCTTGCTCAGTTGGGGACACTTAATTTCTAACGATTATCGTCAATTTGATTTCATAGATACTATTTAAACTAAACTGAGCTAGACAATGACATCTCTGAATTCAATAATGAAATGCCTTTAACTGAAAATTGAGTGTTTAATATTATTATTATACATTACTCACAGTCTATCCTCCAATTTGATACTGTTAAGTGCTTTGACACAATCTGTATTGTTAAAAGCGCTATATAAATAAAGGTGACTTGACTTGACTTGACTACATTAGGGTAGAGAGCCGCACACAACATGGCTGACATCAGCTTTGTGTTGTCAGAGTTCAGGTTGGCCTGTGAGGGACAGAAAAACACTTTGTTAAAAGAACAGGTCACACATTGACTTCATACTGATTTTATGACTCTCATCTGATTTTATCATTGTTTTTACCTAAAATGTTTATATATCTTGTATCGATTTTACCCGACAGTCTAAAACACATACTTAAACCCACCACTAAACATTTTTAATATATTACTAATGTCAAAAAACACTCACTGTCCAGAAGAGCTGGGATAAAACATCTTCCAAATAGTTTTGAAAACAGCACAATTTCCAAACTGATATTAATCAAAGATGATCACTAGAATATTACACAAATGCAAAAATTGCATCTAATTTTCTCTTTATTTTAACATAATTATATAACATTACATATTATTTTTATATTTTAATTTCAATTTTACAACTAAAAATCTTTCAGTGTTGTCAACACTGTGAGAAATGTGTGAAAACACTCAAAAATTTTAATTCTGTCATCATTTACTAAACTTGACGGTAGCCATTGACTTCCATAGTATGGAAATCAATGGCTACCATCAGCTGTTTGGTTACCAACATTCTTCAAAATATCTTCTTTTGTATCCAGCAGAAACTCATACAGGTTTGGAACAACATGAGGGTGAATAAATGATGACAACATTTTTTGAGTCAACCATAGCTTTAAAGCAGACAATATCAAGATGATCTTTTCACATTTCTATGATCTTAATTGCATAAACAGTTCTGTAGTTTTTGTTCCATCACTCAGCAATCACTGTTACCTCATTGCCTGTGGCCTCCAGCACCCCATCACTTCCTTTCGAGCTCATTTTTTCAATGACCCTGGCCTTCAGTCCATCCTTCACAAAGCCAATGTCAGACAGAAGCTCTGCAAACTGCCTTTTCAGACATGCTATCTGCTGAGAGAACACAGTTATGCCAGAATATGGTATGCCAAAATGACTGACATCTACACTGAGCCAATCAGAAACCAGTCTCATCTGTAAGCCCCGGATCGAGAGGAAGTTCTCTCTGCAGTACTGGTAACCAGCCTTAAAGCCGCTCTGTGCTGCATTACACCAACCCTAAACAGAACACACATCAGTGCAAGTCTTAATTATATCAAACAGCACATTTCATACACATGAACTGAGTGAACTATGAATGAACATGCACCCAATAATGAACAAGGCTCAGATCTTAATGGGTTATTATTAGAAATGCGTAATAAATACATTTTGGCTGATACGATCATAAGTAAATCAATATATTGGGAAGACCGATAATTTTCATGACTGATCATGCTGCTCTAATTAACTTAAGAAAACAATCTCCTGATAGCATTGTCAATGCAAAATAAAATTCACATACTGAATAAATATGTAAAATAACTGTTCATTTCATTTGAGCAAATTATCTCATTTAATATTATTAAATTGCATTATGTATCTATCAATATTTAAAAAAAAAAACAATAAAAAAGGGGAAAACCCATACTGGAAGAGCTATATTAAATATTGCAAATCTATTCAGAAGTTCGGGGTCAATAAGATTTTTTTAATGTTTTGAAAGAAGATTCTTAGGCTCATCACTGGGCCTATTTGATCAAAAACACAGTAAAAGCAGTAATATTGTGAAATATTACAATTTAAAATAATGTCACGTCACATGATCCTTCAGAAATCATTTCAATATGCTGATTTACTGCTCAAGAAACATTTATTATTATTATCAATGTTGCAAACAGTTGTGCTGATTAATAATTTTGTGGAAATTGTGATTATTTTTTTATTTATGTTTTGAAATTGGAGAGAAAATGAGTTCATTATCAGCTTCTAATATCAGCCTAATAAAACCAATGGCAAGAAAAAAACAAAAAACAAATAAAGATACTGATATGCAGGTGTGAACAGAATGAGATGCAGACATCTGTTGATGGATTAAAAAAAATGTTCTTGTAAAACTGTGGTGAAGGATGTGTATACCATTATGAATTGTGTACCTCTAGTCATTAATTTTATCAGAGCCTGAACTGACTTTGTACACCTGCAGCAAACCCAGATGGTCACTGTTTGCCAGAGAGAAACCCAACTTCTCATTAGCTGCCTCTCGTTTATCCCAGGGAGACACCTGTGAGTATGGCAGGATCTCAGGTAACATAGTACTGCACTGGAGTGTCATCTGCTACATGTGTCTGGTGACTTACGAATGGACTCTTGAAGGCCAGGCTGGCAGCGATGGTGAGGGCAGGGTCCAGGCAGCGGAAGATGGCTCCCAGCAGCATGAGTTTACCGATGCGAACGTCTACAGGCAGACAGGCCAAATGCCAGCCCATGGGGAGTCAGAGGCTCCTCATCCGTCAGGGCGCCCAGGGCACACAGGCGCTGTTTAGCAGCCTCCAGACTGCCCTCTGCGGGCGGCTCAATAAGCTGAGAGAAAACTGACTCCAGAAGACGCTCCGCAAACACCTCCAACACCTTAACCCTGGAAGAGAAGAGCAGAAATGGCTTCAAGTTTAAACTATTAAAATCTAAACCAATCATACTTAGGTTTCACATGAAGTTTACTTATGTTAAAGGACCAGTTCACTGAAAAATGAAAATCTGCTGAAAAGCCATTCAAGATGTAGATGAGTTTGTTTCTTCATTATAAGTGATTTGGAGAAATTTTGCATTACATCACTTGCTCACCAGTGAATCCTCTGCAGTGAATGGGTGCCGTCAGAATGAGAGTCCAAACAGCTGATAAAAACATCACAATAATCCACAAATAACTCCAGTCCAGCAATTAATGTCTTGTGAAGTGAAAAGCTGTGTGTTTGTATGAAACAAATCCATCATTAAGACAGTTTCAACATTCAAACCATTGAGTCCTCTATCCATAATATTGCTTTCTCCAGTAAAAATATATCTCCTTGTCTGAATCAGGAAAGAAATTTGCATTGATAAAGCACCGTTTACAAGCAAAAACAGATCTTAAGAAATATGTCTGTGGATTTTGATATAAAAAGTCAACAGTAGATGAACTTTGTCACTGGAGGAAGTGTTATTATAGATTATGGCCAAAGGCGATGGTTTTAATTTTAATAGCCTTAATGATGGATTTGTTTCGGCACCTATTCACTGCAGAGGATGCATTGGTGAGCAAGTGATGTAATGCTAAATTTCTCCAAATCTGTTCTGATGAAGAAACATACTCATCTACATCTTGGATGTCCTGAGGGTGCAATTCAATACATTTTTAGCCAGTTTTAGCCAATAAAGTGTTTTGTGACAAGGTGGTTTTAAGGTGGTTACCTTAGACAGAGCTGCTCCAGAGGAACTCTCTGGATCTCAGGCAGGTGCTGTTGGCTCAGGTGGTGTGTGAAGCGATGGCTCGTAAACAGGTGGAAGCAGACGCCTGACACCACACGACCGGCGTGGCCTTTTCTCTGAAGAGCACTGCCACGAGACATCCACACGTCTTCTAGGCTCTCCAAACTGCGACTAGCATCGTACCTAACACATGCACGAACATAAGATAATGCATCCAAAACCACAAAGAATATGAATGTTATCCAAGAAAAAACAACGTTTTGACAGCATCTCAAACCACTTCTCCTTCATCCGCCCAGAGTCTATGACATACACCACATCGTCAATGGTGACAGAAGCTTCAGCAATGTTGGTGGAGATGATGATTTTGGTCACACCCTCAGGTGGGCGGGTAAAGACCACCTGCTGCTCCTCATTGGACAGGGATGAGTGTAGAGGATACACTACACACCTAAAAAAATTTACACACAATCATAAATAAATCATCATTCACTTTTTACAGGTGAATCTGACAAACCAAAACATGTGTAGGTTACATTTAAGCCCACAATAACCGTTTCATTAATAATGCTATTTATATATTAACATACATTACCTTTCAAAAGTATATATATATATATATATGCACCACACTAATGAGACAAGTCGCATATGAGTGCTTAATTAAAATTAAAAATAATGTCATGGTGCAAAAGATGATTTTCTTTAGATTTTGATTTGAGTACTCTTAAGAAACTGTCAATTTACATGAACAGCATTAACTGAAAAACTGGCACTATTACAACAATGTACCTGTTTGTTCTTCTATTACTGAACATCCTGTTAGACTGCAGCTGCTCATATAATTGCTTTATTTCAGCAAGTCCTGGTAGGAATACCAAAACAGCACCTGTGCATTCACAAAAAAAGGCAATCACTGTGATTTTTTTGAACCTTTCTAAAAAGGCTGTAATTATTTGAAAATGCATCTAGTGCAGGGGTTTATGGAGCTCTTACCTGGTGGGTACCTGTGCTCTCCATCAATAATCCACTCCAACAGACTCTCCACAAGGTCCATGTTGATTTTATCAAGATCCATAGCAGCCAATGTTTTCACTACAGACTTTGAGTAATCTGAACCACAGATGCACAAAGATATACACAGTTCAGGGTGTTTTGTCAAATTACACAAAGATCTAATATAAAGAAATTATTTAATAAGCAGGTTGTACTTTGTACAATCACTAAAGACAGAAATGAGCATAGAGTTGTCCAAACAGAAAAAGAAAAATAAGCAGACCCACAAAAAAATCCCCTCCAAAAAATAAGCACAGGAAATGAAGAAAAAAATCTGGTAATAAATCAATAAAACATGCTAAAATGACAGAATTCAGGTGATCTTACTGGAATCTTACTGGAATATCGGACAGTGAGATCCTGTTGGCTGAAGAATATGTAATAATCATAGACAAAACAATACATATTTTGTGTGAATCTTAGCGATAGCGTCTTCAAGGAAGAACTGCTCCACTGGGAATGTACGACCTTCAGATAGGTAAATAAGAGTAAAAGTAAATAAGAAATGTGTGATGGATAACATCCCTATAAACTACAGTTTACCTTTTTAAAAAGATGCACTAAAAGTGTTCTTTCACTGTAAAAGTGTCAATAACAGTGATCAGTGAATGTTTAATAAACAAATACAATTTAAGCTTTCTTTTGTTGTTGGTAATCATGGGATGGAGTACCTGGTATATGGATGCTGGGGCAGTTGTTGAAGTACTGTGAGAAGAGCTCAGCATTCAGGGTGGCACTCATCATCATTATTTTCAGATGCGTTCTTTTTACTTTACTTTTAGTCATTTAGCAGATGCTTTTATCCAAAGCAACTTACAAATGAGGACAACAGAAACAATCAATTGTAGTATTAAACAACTAAAACTGATCCAAAACTAAAAGCTAAAACTTTATAAATAGTATATATACACACACATTAAAAAAATTAATTAAATAAAAATGAGAAATGCATGACAATTTCTAAACTTAACATTTAAATGAAAACAAAATAAAGCTACAAACAATTCAAAATATTGAGATAACAAAAGGTATAAGAGTGTAATAATGATTCTAACATAAAACTAAGCCAAACACTAAAAACAACTACGTGTATGTACACACACACACACATATCCATAAATTCAATATTATTTCATTTCCATGTAGTTTGTTGAAGTACTAAAATAACTCAAATTAAAAAAAACTAAAACTTAATAAATAACTTATACAGACATAATAAAAAAACTAATAAAATGAACTGAAAGAGAAGTGAAACAAGTAATAGGAAAGAGAATAAATTAAAAGCGATACTCATCCCTTGCCGGTGTCCCTGTCCGGTGGAGTCGCTCGGTAGAGTCGATGGTCTTTACACACTTCAGTCTTCACACGACGAGGGCTTCACACGAGAGCTGCTGCGGTATAATAACCTTTTTTATACCCGTCTAACAAAACACTAATTGAATTCAGCTGGACGTACTTTCCTGTTAATCACAATAAATGGCCACGCAAGCACAGACACTAACAAGGTACGCCATACAGTACGAGACCAAACGCGATTTCAGCACGTCTCCACTCAGTAAACAAAACAAGCGTTTCCTAGCCACGGCAACTGCGCTAAACACTAATGAGACAAGTAAATACAAAATTTTACAATCAGATCTTTCAGAACCAGCAGCAGGAAGTCACTGTGAGGCAGAAATCATGTTACTGTCAGACTCCTGTGTGTTACTGTGTTGTAATGTGCATGTGTGCTTCCACAAACCTCTCTTCTGTCCGCTCATGGACCTATCATCCACGATCACATGTGTGACGCCACTGAGCTCAGAGTTGCCCTCTAACCTGCGCAAAAGGACGTCAGTGGTGCAGAACATCAGCCTGGTGATGGAGGACTGGATACAACAAAGTATATATAGACATTAATACTTTTTTTTTTTTTTTTAAGCAAGGATGCATTAAATTGTTTAAAAGTGACAGTAAGAGCATTTATAATGTTACAAGATTCATATTGCAAATATAATGCTAAAAAAATATCCTTGTTTCCAAAAAAAATATTAAGCATAAAAACTGCTTTATATAATAAGATAATAGATAATAAGAAATGTTTCTTGAGCAGCAAATAAGCATATTAGAATTATTTCTGAAGGATGTGGCATGTGACACTGAAGACTGGAGTAATGATGCTGAATATTCAGCTTTGCATCACAGGAATAAATTATATTTTAAAATATATTAAAATATAAAGCACTTATTTTGTATATTTTTGTTATATTGCAATATTATTATTTTTGCCATAATATTTCACAATATTACGGTTTTTACTGTATTTTTGATCAAATAAATGCAGCCTAGGTGGGCATAAGAGACTTCTTTCGAATAAATTATTGCGAGAGAAAGATTTCAGCCTTTGACAATATTCAATATACTAAATCTTTTATATTGAATATCTTTAAACAATATCTTGAAATGGCTTTAAAAATGGTTTATTCAATATATCAAACCATAATTTGGACTAAACATTGTTGCCAAATTAATTAAATAACTTTTAATGCGAGAATTAAAATACGGTTACATTTTAGTTAAATAATTTTCCATAGATTATGGTAGCAGTAATTCAACAAATGACAATTAAATCATGATGAAAATTTTTGAGGATATATCATAAATATCAGACGTTTTACTCAGCCTTAAGTAGCACCCAGAGTAAATGTTGTTGGTATGCATAAACTGTGTTACCCTGACAGTCTCCAGACAAATCTGGTAGCCTGTAGAGCTTCTGCTCGTTCCTGGGCCACTCGGGTCGCCACAGCGATGGCAGAGATGCGCCGTGGCTGAGTGCAAATAATGTTGGCCACTCTATCTGGCCGTCCAGTCTGGAGGAAATGATCCAGGATAAACTGAGGAATCTGAGTGGTTTTCCCACACCTGAAGTTACATTAATTCAGACATGAAGAGGCATCATCAATTTCATCCAAATAAAAAACTGGTTAACAGAACACAAATGCTGCAGGTCACAGTCTTACCCAGTCATCCCACTGATTACGAGAACCTGGTTCTTATCCAAATACTCCAATATGGCCTCTCTCTTCTGCCATGCAGGTAGCTTCTGCCTCTGCTCCTGCATTGAGGTATAGCGCTTCGACGACTAACAGAGAGAACACACAAATTAAACTATGAAAAATCTATCACTTTCTTCTGTGTAGCACAAAAGGTGAAAATTTTAACAATATTCCAACTGCTTTCTATGACAGTAAATGGAAACAGAGTGCTGTGAAGCTCCAAAATGATTTAAAAGTGCTATATAATGAGGTTTGGTCACAAGACATGGGGGAACCAATGAAGTTTGAAATCATTAACATCAACCCTGGCCTGGAGCAATGTGTTAATAGGCGGTATATATGATTTAGTTTGATTTTTTTTTATTAATTTGATTTGCTACAGCAGAAGACAAGATTTTCAGTGAATAAAACATACAATTCAGTCAGTATAATACCTGATTTCAGAAGTCTTGGGATATAGAGCTTTGGTCATAGGGAATATTTTTCAGAAACTTTTATGATGCGTTTCAGTCATTTTTAAGCTTTCTTTAAAAACTCACTTTTTATGTTTTGTCAAAGAATGATATAAAGAAAATGACCAATCGTTTCGTTAGACAAAACCCTTATTCCTACAGCTTAAAACTGTCATCTGGACCTTCAACCAGTTGATCCCCATTGAGGTCCACTATATAGAGAAAAATCCTGGAACGATTTCCTCAAAAAACCTTAATTTCTTTTCGACTGAAAAAAGACATGAACATCTTGGATGACATGGGGGTGAGTAAATTATCAGGAAATTTTAATTCAGGAGTGAACTAATCCTTTAAAAAGTCTTGAAGTGGCTAATGGGACTCCATAGGTTGTCGGGGGCAGTAAACGTCATCACACCAAACAGGTAAACTCATTTACCCCCCAGTCACGCTCTTGCAATCTACTTTAACTCAAACTTTCCAAATTGTATATTTTAAATGAAGATTAAGAAAGAGCTTAATGGTGGTGACGTTTAAGTCACATGACCTTGGTGTAGTCCATTTCTAACCTAACTTTAGCTTTTCGACTGTATTTCGACTGTATTTAGGCTCCAAAGCTGTGTTAATTTCTGAAGATTGTCTTGATAGACAAAATGTGTATGAATCATAAACTTTTGTCGGACACAACGCTTATTTTCTGCAATAATCCAAAAGCCAATATGAAAATATGATTGGCTTCTTATCAAGGAAACCAGGGTAATGCTCACTTAGTTTGGCCTACAAAAATATATCACTGCAGTGCTCTATACAGGTCTGAAATGATATGAGGATAAGAAGAAGATGGGAAAACGTTCATATTATGCTACACCAAAAACAATCACACACATCCAAGCCAATGGGGGCAAGGCAGGTCTGCATCAGGTGTGTTACCTGTTTCCTCTTGAACTCTCTGCGGAGCTTCTTGTTCTCTTGTAGTATTTGCTCAGCTTTGATCTCGATCTTCTTCACCATCCTCTTCCTCAAGTTAACATAGCTCTCGTTTTCCATGGGGATACATTCTTCTTCATCTT
The DNA here is from genome assembly GCA_039654775.1 of Spinibarbus caldwelli. Classification (NCBI taxonomy): domain Eukaryota; kingdom Metazoa; phylum Chordata; class Actinopteri; order Cypriniformes; family Cyprinidae; genus Spinibarbus; species Spinibarbus caldwelli. The sequence goes on from CM077243.1 coordinate 24,350,309, forward strand.
CATCATCATCACCATCTTCTTGTTCATCATCAATATCCTCTTTTAGGTATGACGCATCTGATTGAACACAAATATATTACGTGAGTAAATGATAACAGAAGTTTCATTTTTGGGTGAAATATTCATTCAAATATAGCTTTCATAATAATAATAATAATAATGAAGTCTTAAGTCATCCAATCTCTCACCTTCTTTCTGTTTCACTCTGTGGTTTGTGCTGTCAGTGGTGTTTGTTGATTGATCTCTAGTTGCTTTATCAGTCGTAATGCTGTTTTCTACAGTGTTTCTACTGCTCCGATTCCTGGCCGGAGTGACGGTGGGCGGAGCCAGAACAGGGGGCGGAGCACTGTATTTGTGATGAGCAGCTGACAGCAGCTCTCTAGAAGGTCCATCCTCCTCCAGACAGGAAATAAGGGTGTAGGCCACCGGCTCTCCTTCCTGCGCAGCACTTAGTGACTGACCGAACAGGTACTCTGTGACACTGAGGCATCCTGTGCCTGAGAGCGATTCATCAGTGCTACTGAAGGCCACGAGAGGAGGCTGAAAAGGATATAAACTACCTGGTTGGAACCGAATCTCCAGCTGGTAAACGGGAGCTTCAGTGCTGCTAAACCCCCATTGACTTGCTTTACAAATATCTCTGGAAGAGCTGGTTTCAGGAGTTTGGTGCTTGAACTTGTAGCGGTTTCCAAACTTACAACCTGCCCCCTTCAGGTAAAACTTACAAATCTGATTGGATCCTGACTGCTTGTTACGATTCGCGGAGTCTGAAATTTTGTTCCGCCTTTCATCCAGCCACAGCAAATCAAGCTGGATAGTCCAAACACGACTGCTGATGCGCTCACAGAAGCGATCGCCGTAGATTGCGGTCAAAGCGAGGGCCTCTTCCTGTCGCAAAGCTACACATTCCTCCTGAGAAGGGAGGTCGGATGTTTGGGGACTGAGGGCGCTGGAGCCGAAACGTTCTCTGAACATCTGGGATAGGAGGAGCTCTGATGTCGCTCCAACCTCACCTCGCCCACTTTCTTCTCCAGCCTCCAAAGCTTGTCAACGGCGTTCATGGTCAAACCCATGCCTGCAACGTAATGGGAAATACTGAGTTACTTATACAGTATACTGAGTGAACAAACAGATTCAGTGCTTTATACAAGTTAGCTAAAAAGTACACCAAGTACACTTCCTCTACCATCCAGGCATAAAATGCTATAAAACACTGTAAACATTTTTATTTAACAGAAAAAAAGTAAAAACATGTTAATTGGTTAATGTATGGTTATTGCAAGTAAAAACTATGAATTGTGACCCTGGACCACAAAACCAGTCTTAAGTCGCTGGGGTATATTTTTAGCAATAGCCAAAAATACATTGAATGGGTCAAAATCATCAATTTTTCTTTTATGTCAAAAATCATTAGGATATTAAGTAAAGATCATGTTCCATGAAGATATTTTGTAAATTTCTTACCGTAAATATATCAAAACTTCATTTCTGATTAGTAATATGCATTGCTAAGAACTTCATTTGGACAACTTTAAATGCGATTTTCTCAATATTTCGATTTTTTTTGCACCCTCAGATTCCAGATTTTCAAATAGTTGTATCTCGTCCAAATATTGTCCGATCCTAACAAACCATACATCAATGGAAAGCTTATTTATTCAGCTTTCAGATGATATATAAATCTCAATTTCGAAAAATTGACACTTAAGGCTGGTTTTGTGGTCCAGGGTCACAATTATCACATAATTTATGGTGAAATACAGCAAAAGCACATTCTCAAAACTTAAACATACTTAAATATAAATATAAACATATTTCTTCTCACTTTTGTTGTCAGTAATGTACATTAGGGAGTTTTGTGTTATATTTTAATGATTTTTGCAGTCATTACTTACAAATACAATTATGAGTCATACAGTGAAAAATATTTAATTTTATGTAAAATACTGTCAAATGTATAGTTATTGCAAGCAAAAACTATGAATTACCATATAATTTACAGAAAAAAAAAAAAAATTAAAAAGACATTCTCAGAAGTCCCTGCGCAACATCATGTATGATTATATTTTATATAAACAATTTTATCTTCTCATTTTTGTTATCACTAATGTACATTAGGGGAGTTTTGTGGTACATGTTCTATTATTTAATTTTTTACAGTTATTACATAACCAATCACTATGGTTATTAATTATAAGATGAAAAACTGTAAATGGCTTAACAGTGCATTATATGTAATTTTATTGGAAAATACTACCAAATTTATGGTTATTGCAAGTAAAAACTAATGAATTGCCATATCATTTATGGTGAAAAAAGGCGTCTCTTAGTGACATTACATATGATTAGATTTACATTAAGATGTTTTGTGTTACATTTTGTTATGTACTGAATGTTTATTGCATTATTTAAGTGTTGTGTGTTACCATGATGGTGTTTTTTGTCTTTTGTGTATGACTCTGTGCAGTCTAAACATGAATACTGGTCATGTTTTATGGACAGGCCACTTACAATAAACTCAGATTCATCATGTAGCTTCCTACATCTTCATCATGTGCATCACCTGTATTATTATGATAATTACCAGAACATTTTAAGGTAAAAAGCAGATTTTGGTCATTCAAGAAGGCTAATTTATTAATATGAAATATGAAGTTATAAGTTGTAAATAGGCACCAATATGGCATCCTAAACAATGTCACCATACCAACAGCTGTTGCATTTTTACGTAAATTTAACAGGACATATTTTAAGTGTACCATCACTACAATAATCTCAAAATATAAGTAGTGATGCCTGTTTTAGCCAAAGTGTACCTGCAAAGAGTGCCCAGAGCAAACAGAGAGATGACCGGCTCTGGCTTTGTGTGCTTCTCCTCAACCGAGCCCTCCATCCAGTCATCACTCTCAGCACATTCTACTCCTTCATCATGCGTTTGCCTGAACTGACCTTCCTCACAATGGTCCAGCTCATCATACTCCTCTTCCTCCTCCTCCTCCTCGCCACCTTCATAGTCAGAGGCGCTACATGACAAGAACACATTATTAAACACTAAACAAAAACTGCAAACCAAACAACAACCAAAGAGGTAAAAAAATCCCTATGGAGAAAATGAATAGGGAAAATAAATACTTGCAGAACCGAGGCCACTGTTGCCTCTTCACAAAAAAATGCAAGTTCACCTATTTGGTGTCTGATACTCGTGGCTCTGAAGTTCCCGCAGCAGTTCTTTGACCTGTAGTTTGTTCTCAGAGCTCATGTGTATCTTCTGCAGGGGCAGTTGAACTTGCTCAGGTCTAAATCTGGATCTCTTCTCCTCCTCATGTTTTCTGGCCAGGGCCTGAGATCTTCCTCTGCCGGTTCCTCCACGAGCCCCACGGACACCTCTTGAACCTCTAGATGAGGGAGGTTTGAATGAACGTCTGGGACCCAAATCCAGGCTAAAATCATCTTCATCATCCCAGCATCCACTAGCAGCTTTCCTGTTTCCTCCTCCACCTCCTCTGGGTTTATTGAACCGTCCTCCACCCCAACTGAGTTTGCTTCTCCTCCTTCCACTCATTAGTTCAGCTCCCTTTTAGTGTATTTCCTTTCAATTGAATCATACGTGTGTTAATACAGTTGTGCTGAAAATCATAATTGCATCTGCAAACAAGCTAACATAATCATTTCATATATATTTGCTTATTTATAATTAACGGCTGGCATTTTATTTGTATGGATTATAAGCATAAATAAACTATTTAAATATGGAAACACCTCAACCAGACATGAGTTAGGATGTGTACTCTAATTATACTATATGTTGTGAGTACAGTTAAGAAAAAAATACATGTTATTTGACAAAGTAAGCCAGGTCACAAATCATACTGATCATCGAGCCGATATTGAAATCAATATGAAGTTTCACAAATCTCTTGCTGTACAGTTACAGCTACTTTTATATCAGTAGACTGAAGTAAAAGCAAGCAAAAGAGTTTAAACAGGAAACATTTTTTTCAAAATAAAAGTCTGGTGTGGAACAAAATAAAAGCTTCAGCTCTGGCGAAGAGTTTTGGTTTTGTTTTATTTTCTAATTTTATGTTGTTTTTGTATTTATGACAAAATATTATATATTGAAACTAGATTTAAGCTGTAACACGATATGTCATGTTTCAAAAAGGACATCATAATAAATCATTACAAAACATCAATAATAGGTTCAGTGGTCTATAAAAATAATTATACCGCCTAACAAATGAGCACAGGGGATTCAGTGTCTTGCTTAAGTGCTCATTTTTAATGTCCTAATGCTGGCAAACACAGCTAAGATCGCCCCATCTGACTGCACTATTTGTAATGGTCCAATTACATTAGATAGACAGCTTAGAACAAACTCTCACAGAGGAGAGGTTGCTGAGTTCACTAAATGAAGCCTTTTCGGTCCAACAAGCCATTAGTCATTTCTGAGTATTCTGGGGGTTTTGTTTTCTGAACTCTTTCTGGGTATCACACGTTAAAAAAGTGAAAATGTGCAGTTTATATCCAGAGACATTTAACCTTAAAGAACAACCAAGCAGTAACTTAAGCAGAGCAAATAAAGTTTCTTTTTCCCAGTGGTGTTTTTCTATTCTTTATTTAGGGATATTCCAAAAGAAACTGAAAAACAGATCTGTTTAAAACAGTGAACATTATAAGAAGTAGGCCTATACCTCAGTGGTACAGAATACATAATAAAATGATTTTCACAGCTTTAAAAGTCATGTATGTATGAAAATCATTTTTATCGATGTTTTTGGTCCAGTATTCGATAGTGGACTGCCATATCCCAGTTACTGAACAAACTTCATCACTGATAGCTTCCTAACATGCCAAATTCTGTCACAAGTCCTGTTTTGAAAAACTATAGATATAGTAACATACATGAATTCTGCTTAGATTTTATACTTAAACAAGGTATATCATACTAAAATTTAAGGCGCATTATTTTTAACAAGTGTTTTAGACAAGAGTTTGCATAGAATACAGCACAAGTTTTGGGATTGTGGAACTGACAGGGTCTTTTTTCATACAAGATTAGTGTCCTAGAGGAGATGAACCCAGAATAAAATAATCTTCAGTCTGACTGCACTGAAGATTATGTTCTTGCATGATTTGTGAGTGCATGTCTCTGCAGAAGGGAAAGGATGGGAACAATTTTGGACATGAACAAGGCTTTGTCCACATCTGTCCACATTAATCCCCCATATGGACAGATGGGGGAGCTAGTTGACTAGAGGAGGCAGATTATAGTGGCCAGGTTGGGTGCATGGACTTACTTTATATTTTTCTAGATTTAAGATAGTGGTGGGACAGGACAAAAGTCTCGTTTTGGTTGGGTCTTAAGGGTAAGTGGCCCTTCTGTGCTATTTGGGACACATGGATGTATGTTACCAGGTGTAAATGGAAGGAAGACAAGCCGTTAGTTTCTGACTTCCCTAGTAAAAAACAAAAAATAAATAAAAAAATATATAAAAAAAAAATTTCTATATTTAAAATACATTTATTTCATACTAAGTATAGTTCAAATCTATTAATATATTTACTGACATTTCGCTCAAGACTTACTGATATAAACATTTTAATTAAACTTTATTTGGAGTACTACTTGTGCACAATGCACATTTCTTAACATTAAGCCTAAAATGTGTTGTAATGTCACTATGAGGATTGCATGATCTTTGAATAATATCAGTCTTTAAATGCAAGATATTTAAAGTATACCTGAAGTATACTTGCAATAGTTCCACTTTAGCACAATCAAATATACTTCAGTATATCTTTAGTTGGACTTCCGCACAATTAAATTGCATTAAGCACAAAATTAGTTGTTCCAGTTTAGCAGACTTTAAGTGTACCAGTTTAGTTTACAAAAAGTACAATTGCAGGGTATTTTTATTAAGTATATAATATGTAAATGTATTTGTAGTATACTTAGCATGAAATAAATGTATTTCAAATACATTTTTAGTATATTTATATTTATATTATAGTATATTTATTTTCACTAGGGTTCAGTCGATTACAAGTTAAAATCAGGGTTAACAAAAATTAAAATTAAAAATTAAACTATACAAAACATTTTTGTTACTTAAAAAATGTAACAATTTAACTGAAATAAAATATTAAAAACCTTAAACATTTTATTTTAGCTAATATAATTTCTTATTTTCTTCAACCTGATGTAAAATAACTAAAACTGAAATCAATAAAAACTAATAAAAATAAATAAATAAATAAAAAGCTCAGTAAAATTACCAAAACTTTAACTATAATTAAAACGAAAACGAAAATATAAAAATAAAAAATACTTAAAAATATGTATCTGTAAAAGAAGTGCATATGCAGCTGGTATCACAGGATCACGTTTTTCAGCCTAGACAGCCTTCAACAAGATTAGAAATAAATAAATGGCAAGTCTGTGTCAGCATTGTGTGGGAATGCATTGTGAATGATGATCAACAGTGAGGATAGTGGAAGTGGCAAGAGTGAGTCGAGAGACAAGGTCAAAAGTACAGGTCAGGGAAGTGCTGATTCTGGAACGGAAGTCTTGGCTGATTTTACATACGTCAGAAAAGTAACAGAAAAGTGTGAGGAATTTCCAAAGGCCTTCAGTGGATTTTTTCTTCCTTCATGCTAAACACTGTTTCTTTCTGTCTGAGTGTAATAATTGAGGACATCACGGAGAAATCAATAATTGAGGGCAGTGGGAACTTTCGAGGGTCCAGAACTTTCTGCTGAATATGACAGAGGATAGTTTAGGGAAGAGGAGGTGGTGAGTATAGGAGGCAAATCGGGTAACAGAGAGGGGATACTGTCCGTCTGTGTCTGTTCTTTAAACCGGACAGCTGCTTATGTAACAACCACTAGACAAAATGGGAAGGGAGCCATTTTCTCATACATTTAAACAAATGGTGTAGTTTGTTATCTTTGTAGGTCTTTCTTTTCTATCTGCAGCTCCTTATTTCGAGCTATCTGTTTCGTTTTCATCCCTTGCGGATATCCTCCCTCTCTGCGTTCTTCTGTTTTTATACTGATAGAGAGTAACCTTTTGGCTTTTATCACTTATATTTGGCCTCTTCCTGAAACACAGGCCTGAGCATTGGAGAAAGAAGGCACAGGGTGTAGGCGGCCTTATGTAATTTCTTTGTGCTGCTCAGTGAAAACAATTAGTGGATACACATTAATTATGACTAATGTATTCCGTCAAACTTTGGATATGACTCACAGAGTGCAAAACAACACAAATACATGGGACGTGTTGTAGGGTAATTTTTAACTTAACTATTTTATCAAAGAATCTTGAAAATAGTATCACCGTTTCTGCAAAAATATTACTCAGAACTATTTTTTTTAGCATTGATAAGAAATGATTCTTGAGCAGCAAATCAGCATATTAGAATGATTTCTGAAAGATCATGTGACACTGACGACTGGAGTAATGATGGTGAAAATTCAGCTTTGCATCACAGGAATAAATTACATTTCAAAATACATTCCAATAGAAAACAGTTCTTCTAGTTTTTACTGTGTTTTTGACCAAATAAACACAGCCTTGGTGAGCATAAGAGATTTAGAAAGACGTATAATGCATATAACGTATAGAGGAAATGAATTGTGACATCATTATAGGCTGACATTAATTAAAAGCCCTATGCTCCATCTGTGCTTCGGCCCTCCACGCCATCATTATAAGTACCAATTAAATTACTGACGCCCTGCTTGTTTCAAACTGGAAAACTCATTGAGGATGAGGACAGAGTCACCCACAGACTGCAGGGTTTTCTGGGACACTAAGCACTGCGAGTCTGGGACAGGGTGGCATTGGAGGAGACGAGGTGATGCTGGGGGACACAAGGCAATCCCATAAGCCCTGTGAAACACAGCAGGAGATGTAGCACTACTATTTACACCATGAAGAGTTAAACACCCCACTGACTGCACACAGAAAAGGATCAAGGCCCTCCATTCTGATTGGCTGTTACCATGTGTTCATAAATCTGAGAGATGTTGACTGTAACAAAAGTCACTCTTGCTCATGTCAAAGTCCTGCTAATTTAAACACATTTTGTTGACAAAAAGAAGGTCAAGTTTGCTTAAAATGGAGAGAAATTGCATTGGAGCATAAACTTGTAAATGTTAATGTTGAGTATTTAGTTGTTTTTGCATGTGATTTAAGTCTGGAATACACGACTACGTGACTTTTGCCCAGAATTTTGCCCCAATTTACTGTCTGGATCAGTTGATGCTAGTCAGAACCAGTTTGCAGATTTTGGGCAGTTGGAGTTGACAGATTTTGCAGAAAATTGCATAGTGTATGAAGGGCACAGACATTTTTAGGATTTCCAGATGATTTTTTTGTCTTCAGACTGTGATTCCATCCAGATATAAAACATGTTTGAGCCTATTTTAGAACACACATTGTTTTCATTTGTCATGTGTATTCTAGCAACGTTTCTGCATGAATTTGTTGTGTTCATAAAGTCTTGTAGTGTGTGAGCTAAGTTTTCTTATTGCGCTTAAACTGTCAAATACACATAAGTTTATGTTAAAAAGACACATGAGTTACAAAAACAGTTGGTTCTGTCTGTGAAGGCAAACAGCTGGTAAACAGTGTCCTGTGCTCGTCTGTGCAGCCAAAAAGAGAACAGTTAGCACGCTTTGCTCAAACTTTCACCATGGCGTTAGAACACCGCTGTCGCTTGCGAAAACACGATGGCGCCGTGGTGGAAACTTGCAGATAAAGGGGCAGTAATATTATATTAAGATCCCCTTTCTATGTCACAGTGGGAGCGAAATCTAACGTGCTCGTTTTTTTAACAAGCTTGCAGAGAAAGGCTTAACAAATTAAATTTACTGGGCTAATCTTTTTCACATTTCCTGGATTGGTAGATGCACCAGGGACCTGATTATAGCACTTAAACATGGAAAAAGTCAAATTTTAGTTTGTTCCTGTCTAAAGGCAATTCCATCACTATTTATGAGCAAACAGAACCAAAAATGCAGTTTCACTGAAGCAAAGCTTCACTATTCACTTACTTGAGGAAAGTACTTTGCTGTTTTCGAGGTTGCTGTAAATCAAAAGAGAAAAGTATTAACCTTATCAAATTCATTGCTATAAGTTGATAAGGTCACTTTGTTTGCAATAAATCTATGCAACTGGTATGTAGCTGTCAAGGTGATTTATAATACCTGGAGAAATCTATTCCTTAGCATGCCATTCATCTTAATGGCAGCTGGTTGGCTGGACCACAGAAGCACACGACTTTAACTCTGCCAATCAGCTAAACCAAATGTGACTCTTACTGGACCCACGACTAAATAACACAATGCTGGTGGTGATGATTGGCTAATGGCTCCACAAGAACATGCACACACAGTCCCAAACTAAGGTGGCCCAATAGTGCACAATAGGGCTGGGCGATAAATGGCAGTAAATAATAAGATGAAATGAGCAATACAGAGATTTCATAAAAACATTTAAAAAACAAGCAGGGCTATAGCATAACCCATTAAAAAAAACCTCACACCATGTCTACACCGGACGCGAGCGTCACGGTGCGATCAGGGCTTTTTGATTTCTGCGATGCGGAAAACGTGGACGGAATCGCAGAATAGTTATACTGTATAACGCGGAATGTCACTGAATTTATCAAAGTTTGGATGAATAAATCAAAAGTAGGTCATTACACTTAAATCAAATCGCGATATGAAGTGGTATCTGTAAATTTTAAGCTGCAAAAATATAATTTAAATATGAATCCTGCGTGTCTCGTTATGAATGAATGCACAGTCGCGCAGTTTCGTTTACTACACACATACTGAAGCGCGCAGTGTTTTCAGCGTCTGCCGTCTCGCCAAATGAGGCCATAAATACATGAACAACAGTCAGTGTCTGCTCTATTAAAATTTTTTTTCTTAAATACCCAAAACAGCGGGATTACAAGATGGAAATATAGACTAGAAAGATATTTAAACTTGCTCTGCCCTTACGTCCATGACATTGATTCACTGCGGAGAATAAATACGAGATGGGAGGAAAATGTATATTTCTTTCCCTCTCAGTTTTATCACTGAGTGATCATCATACTGTATATAAAATTACGGGAATCGGGGAGCCGCTATTATGCATTGCAACTGCTTTTGAATGCGCGATCGCTTTTTAGTTTCACTTTCACTTTCGAGATTGGCGATCGCAGGTCTGTGTTTATACTATGGAGCGGCAGTACTTTCCACACATTTTACAAGATTAGATGTTTGTCAGTTTTGCTCATGATCTGCAAATCATGTGTCATCGTCCTGAGTCATCTCTCCTTACTCTGTTTATGTGGTAAGTGAAATTTTATGTACTGTAATGTAACTGTAACAGGCAACCGTTAGCAATGTTATTTGTTTTCCGTGCCTTTCTGAATATGGATTCACGCTTCGGGCATGTTACATTCATGTTACATTTTCACTGTTTACAATGGCAGGGCCTGCCATCTTATCTCTTTGGCTTCCTGTTTCTGATTGCACTTTAACCTCAAGGTGGAAATCCAGATCAAATCCCAGAAGGGAAAATCAAAACAAAACAAAGTTAAAACTTGTTTTGAACAATTTCTTTGTCATCTGCAGATTGATTTTAAGTAGGGGGGGAAAAATTGATTTAAATCGTAAATCGGATTTTTTGTGAAAAAATCGGGGATTTTTTTTTTAGGCCATATCGCCCAGCCCTAGTGCACAACACAACGAAATCTCCATAACACAAAGGAAACAAACCCAACACAATGAAATTAGCACAATACAACAGAATCAAGCTGAATCACAATGAAATTAGTACAACACAATGGAAACAAGCCGCAACACAATGAAATTAGCACAACACAACGGAAATGAGCCACAACACAACAAAATTAGCATAACAAAACAACCCTCTACGGACACCTTGGCAATTGAATCACCATTGGCTAGTAAATTTTTTAGTTTACTTGCCAGACTGATATACTATATATGGATATGTATATTATATATATTTTATATTATTTTACATACACACAAACACACACACATACACACACATACATACATACACACATACGTTTGTAAAATGGCACAGCTATAATATGATATTATGCTAATCAAGTATCATTTAATGACAGAATTTCAGTAATTTGAATTAAACCTTGGTAACCATATATGAATGCATATTAGTCGTTTTAACTAAACTTAGGACTGGTGGTGGTGCTTTTTTTTTTGGTCATTCTGTGTTTCTGTAAAAAAATGGGGGGAAAAACTAACAATAATACTGGTAAAATAATGATACTATGAACTCTACTAATAACAATATAAAACGCAATAAGGACAAAGCCACTTGAAGGCAAGCCTGCAACCATTAGCCGAAAAAGCGTAACAGCTAAAGCTAACGCTTCCGGTCTGTCAGTATGCGGGAAAGGAGACCAGAGGCCATTTTTTTTTTTTGAATGGATGTCAATGGAGGAGAGGCTCGACTACGCTGAATAAACAGCTTTTTAGAGGAAACGGCTCATCATTTAATAAATCGACAGCCTATCTGCTAATCTTCAACATGTTTTACACTAAACAAAACTTTTGGATTGAACTATTTTTAGAGTTTACCACGAAAAAAATGCTGTTTTATTAGAGAAGTCACTGACTTTTTGCGACAGGTGGAATTCAGTTTATGGCACTTCTCATTCATTCCTATGGCATCCGTAAACGGCGACTGAGTGTCGCACATCTCTGACTGAAATTCAATGACGTCAAGGCTGTAATGTGATTGGTTATTACGGCACACGTGATCCAAGTTAGCCGTTACGCTTTCTCCAATAGTAAGTAATACAGACCCTCTCATCTCCCTATAGTAAGAAAATCTCTGGTAAGGATTAACGAGCTGCTGGATTCATGAATATTAATCAGGTTGTGTGCATTCGCTTGAATTGATTTGCTGAAATCAAAACAGGGACGATAATAGGTGAGCGCCAGCCAATGAGGTTGTTGTTTGCACATTAGTTCCGCCCACTACCAGAGAACCCGGCAGTTCTTAAAAGCTGAAGAATTCCAAAGCAACTCAGTTATTTTGACAGGAAAAAAAACAACAAAGAATATTGTTTACATATAGCGCGTCAATTCTGCTTGGTATGTAAGACTCTCTCGCTCTGTATTGAAGATGGTCATAGATACAGGAAGTGGAAGAAATTTCATTGGAGAAGAACTGTATCAAAGATTGTTTGCAACTAAAACAAACCAAGAGAAAATTCTATGCATATGCACAGACGCACCCTCTTCACTGTGTGGGATTTTTTGAAGCTCAGTTTGAATGGAATGGTAATGACACAAAAGATGACATTTTTGTAATCAAAGGAAACGTAGAGCCACTGTTGGGAAGACAGTCCTGTTTTGACTTAAAGATTCTGAATCCTGCAGACCAGGTCAGACCAAATGAAAATTCATCGGAAAGATTTTTGAAACTGGAGACTGAATATCAGTCTTTGTTTAAAGAACTGCGACAAATCACAGGTTACAACCATAAAATATCTGTAAAAGAATAGGTTGCACCTGAAGCTCAAGCTTTACGGAGAGTACCTTACCTAATGGTAGAGGCTGTAAATCAGGAGCTGGATAAAATGCTGGAAGATGGAATAATAGAGGAAGTGTACGAAGGATCTGAGTGAGTGTCCAACATTCTTCTCATTCCAAAAAAGGACACTAAAGAAGTGAGACTTTGTGTAGATCTGAGAGAAGTGAACAAAGCGGTGGTAAGAGAAAGACGCCCAGTACCAACAATATGAAAGGAGCAAAGGTGTTTGCTAAACTGGATGCCCGTAAGGGTTTCTGGCAAGTTGATCTGGCACCTGAATCCAGATAAATGACCACATTCATTACGCACCGAGGATGCTACCATTTTAGGAAGGTTCCATTCGGATTGTCCAGTGCTCCTGAAGCATATCAGAAGATCATGGACTCCATGTTATGTGGGATGCCAGGTGTGGTGTGCTACATGGATGATGTGGTCGTGTTTGCTGAAAATGAAAATGAGCTGGAGCAAAGACTGAGAAATGTTTTTCAAAGATTCCAAGAAAAAGGTCTGACCTTGAATAAAGAAAAATGTTTCTTTGGACTTAAGCAGATTGAGATTTTGGGTTATGTTGCCACAGCAGACGGAATAAAACCAGATCCACGAAAGGTTGAAGCAGTTTGTAATGCTCCCAGACCCAAAAATGTTGCACAGTTATGTTCATTCTTAGGCACTTGTGGATTTTTGATGAAGTTACGCGAATCTGTCTGAGCCTCTCAGAAAATTGAACAGACAAGGACAAGAGTGGCAGTGGTCATCTGAAGCAGAAAATGCGTTTAAAAGACTGAAAAAAGAATTAACTAGTGAGCCATGCCTAGCATACTTCAACATAAGTGCTCCAACAGTTGTGATTAGTGATGCAAGTCCAGTCGGACTTGGAGCAGTTTTGCTTCAGACACAAGAAGATGGAGCTAAGAAGCCTGTAGCATATGCAAGCCGCTCTCTGACACCCACAGAACAGTGTTACTCTCAGATAGAGCGGGAAGCCCTAGGGTGTGTATGGGCAGAAGAACACTTCAGAGCATATTTGTGGGGAGGCAGATTCACCCTTCAAACAGATCACCGGCCTCTCATTTATATGCTCAATCCAGATAAGTCAAAGCTTTTGCCTCCAAGAATACAAAGACTCGGACTGAGACTGTGTCCATATGACTACAAGATTGAACACATTGCGGGTAAAGCCAATGTTGCAGATTTACTTTCCAGACTTCCGTTACCAGAGACGGAGGACAACAGTTATGTGGACATGTATACGGACAGAGTGCTTGCTGTAAATATAATGGATGTTCAAGCCTTGACTCTTGAGGAACTCAAAAGTGCTACAATGGCAGATCCTACCTTGACACAACTGCTTTCCATAGTGGAGACAGGACAGTGGCCTGCTACACTACCCGAAAGCTTACAGCCATACAAATGATGCGTAGATGAGTTGTCAACCCATGATGGTCTTTTGCTGCAGGGAAATAGGATAGTCCTGCCCTCTGTACAGATTCAACAAGCTTTGAAAATAGCACACGAGACACATCAAGGTATAATTCGCACAAAGCAATATTTGAGAAGCAAATTCTGTTGGCCTAATATGGACATGGATGTAGAAAGAATGATCAAAAATTGTAATGCGTGTGTGCTGAATCAACCCTTGCACGAAGATCAACCGCTGCATCCGTTAGAACTTCCACCTAGACCTTGGACTAAGCTAGGTGTTGACTTGGTGGGTCCTATACAGAATGTCTATTTACTCACTGTTATAGACTACTACACATCATACCCTGAAGCAGTAGCTATAGATGACATAACTTCTGAGACTGTTACCAAGGAAATGATGAAAATCTTTGCCCGATTTGGGTATCCCTAGTGACTGATAATGGCAAACAGTTTGTAGGAAAAGTCTTCGAGGCATTCCTGAAAACATGTGGAGTTAAGCACATCAAAGCTTCACCTTACTATCCCAAAAGTAACAGTAAAATCGAAAGAGTTAATCGCTATCTGAAGAAGGAAGGATTTGGAGAGAGGAACTCTCAAAGATTCTTCTTGCTTATCGATCTACACCACACAGAGCATCAAGTGAGACACCAGCCAATCTGATGTTTGGACGAGATGTCCACACAAAGTTACCTAGCCTCGTCACAGACAAAAGAGACACAAAAGACATTGGAAGTCATCATAAAAGCTACATAGAAAAAATGAAACAGTATGCAGACATGACAAATCGAGCCAAAGAACACAACTTTAAGTTGGGAGACATAGTATATGTGGCGAGTATGGAAGATGGCAAGCTAGACTCTAAGTATAGAGATACTCGCTATGTATTGTTGAAGCACACATCGGACAATTCCTTTGAAATGGTCAATGTAGAGGATGGCTCTAGGATTGTGAGAAATGTGAAGCACATTCGTCATATTCCTGTTCAGCTGGAGATTAACATACCAGAACCTGCAGAAATACAAAGTGATCAAGCAACTCAAGAGACAGTGGTCAAGTCAGATTCCTCAAAAGAGCCACAGAGTTCTTCAGTTACAGTACCAGACCCAACTAGCAAGCCTGTGACTACTCGTAGCGGTAGAGTGGTTAAGAAACCTGCTAGTTTCAAGGACATGATTATGTAAATGTTTGAGGATGTTTGTTGACAGTTTAGTCAGTTTGGATTGAAACAATATAGAAGTACATTGTGTTCAGAGTAACAGTAACAAAGTAGTTGAAACAAAAGTCATTTGTTATTTTATGGTATAAGTTCTCTAATACTAACAAAGGGAGGGATGTAGTGTAGTGATATCGCGAGAACAGAACGACGAACGAGATCAGAGAGACGAGAGGAAGATGTGGTTGAATGTAGTTGAGAGTGTGTTAATAAAGCTGAGATAACAACTATACAGACTGGTTATTGAGACAAACAACAAAACACCAGGCAACGCAGCAGGTCTTCTCACTGACAACGGCTCCCGTAATTCTCTTGTCATGCATGTACTCTCCGTGTACACACATATCACGGGAGAATCGTTGTCCAATGTCAAACTTTTTAACTGGAACATAAAACCTGACCTGGACAACAGGCCATAAGAACATCTTATTAAGTTACTCCATCAATACAAATAATTAAAATCGCGCTATACAAAACCGTAAACAACAATGTTATTCAAAACAGCTCAAAATGGTGGCAGAACAGGCATATTGTACTCACTACTCCAGTGTTTTATATACTGAAATTTTATTATAAACAGCATACATTAATATTTCATTAATATCAGTTGTTAAACAATATCTTTTGCTATGTAACGACGGACTCCTGTGCTAATCAGCAGGTACAATAAAACCAGCTCAACAACTCACCAAAAGATATCGTTCACCCAAAACTCTTCGTTTAGGATGCAGATCAGATAAGTATTACTATTTCTTCCTTTTTTAGCATCTTTTTAAAGTAAATTTTAACAAGTTAAACAACGTTAATCACTCGATTTCTCAGCTTCTTCTCCTCTTTGACCGTTACTGTTCAAAGTATGCGCGCTACAGTTGCACGCGCACTACCTTCGGATTTCTTCAAGGGGAAGTGTCAGGACAATACCATATATAGATGTTTGTGTTTCTATGAATTCCTACTCACATGTAATACATTTGAACTTATTCAAACATTGTGAAATGTCATACTTATTATCTTTGCCTTACTGTAATATTATGAATTTCAGTTATATTTGTGTGTATTCAGATAGGCTGCATTTTTATTGAGGATTACAAGTACACACATGCAGTGTTACTCTTAAAAAGTAATTAATTAACAGAATCAAATAAGATCTTACAGGACAAAGTGAATTTCCATTTAAAAATCAATGTCCAATATGATACAAATCAATAAAAGATCCTACGGGAAAAAATTGAATCCCATTAAATAAAACACAATGTGCAAGAAGATTCTAAGCATCAATTAAATTCCTACAGGACATAGTAAAATGCCATTAAAATCAATCAGAATGTCCATTAGGACTCTAAGGATCAACACAACACAACGCAACACAATGAAATTAGCACAACACAACAGAAACAAGCTGCAACACAACAAAATTAGCAAAACACAACGGAAACAAGCAACAACACAACAAAATTAGCACAACACAATAGAAACAAGACACAACACAACAAAATTAGCAAAACACAATGGAAACAAGACACAACAAAATTAGCAAAACACAATGGCAACAAGCCGCAACACAATGAAATTAGCACAACACAATGGAAACAAGCCACAACACAATGAAATTAGCACAACACAATGGAAACAAGTCGCAACACAACGAAATTAGCACAACACAACGAAAATAAGCTGCAACACAACAAAATTAGCACAACACAGTGGAAATGAGCCACAAAACAGCAAAATTAGTACAACACAATAAAATTAGCACAACACAATGAAAACAAGCCGCAACGCAACAAAATTAGCACAACACAATGGAAACAAGCCACAACACAAAGAAATTAGCACAACACAACGAAAATAAGCTGCAACACAACAAAATTAGCACAACACAATGGAAACAAGACGCAACACAACAAAATTAGCACAACACAATGGAAACAAGCCACAACAGCAAAATTAGCACAAAACAACAGAAACAAACCGCAACACAACAAAATTAGCACAACGCAATGAAAATAAGCTGCAACACAGCAAAATTAGCACAACACAATGGAAATAAGCAGCAACACAATGGAAACAAGTTGCAACACAACGAAATTAGCTTACAACAGTAACAAGCCACAACACAAAAAAAAAAAAAAATTTGCACGACACAATAGTAACAAGCCACAACACAATGAAATTATCACAACACAATGAAAACAAGCTGCAACACAACAAAATTAGCACAACACAACGGAAACAAGTCGCAACACAACGAAATTAGCACAACACAGTGGAAATGAGCCACAAACCAGCAAAATTAGTACAACACAATAAAATTAGCGCAACACAATGAAAACAAGCTGCAACACAACAAAGTTAGCACAACACAATGGAAACAAGCCATAACACAATGAAATTAGCACAACACAACAGAAACACACCGCAACACAACAGAATTAGCACAACACAATGAAAATAAGCCACAATACAACGAAATTAGCACAACACAACAGAAACAAACCGCAACACAACAAAATTAGCACAACACAACGAAAATAAGCCGCAACACAATGAAATTACCACAACACAATGAAAACAAGCTGCAACACAACAAAATTAGCACAACACAATGGAAACGAACCGCAACACAACAAAATTAGCAAAACACAATGGAAACAATCAACAACACAACAAAATTAGCACAACACAATAGGAACAAAACGCAACACAACAAACTTAGCAAAAGAACGGAAACAAGCAACAACACAACAAAATTAGCAAAACACAATGGCAACAAGCCGCAACACAACGAAATTAGCACAACACAATGGAAACAAGCAACAACACAATGAAATTAGCACAACACAATGGAAACAAACCGCAACACAACAAAATTAGCACAACACAACGAAAATAAGCTGCAACACAACAAAATTAGCACAACACAATGGAAACAAGACGCAACACAAAAAAAATTAGCACAACACAATGGAAACAAGCCACAACACAACGGAATTAGCACAACACAACAGAAACAAACTGCAACACAACAAAATTAGCACAACACAATGAAAATAAGCTGCAACTCAACAAAATTAGCACAACACAATGGAAACAAGATGCAACACAACAAAATTAGCAAAACATAATGGAAACAAGCCATAACACAATGAAATGAGCACAACACAACAGAAACAAACCGCAACACAACAAAATTAGCACAACACAACAGAAACAAACTGCAACACAACAAAATTAGCACAACACAATGGAAACAAGACGCAACACAAAAAAATTAGCACAACACAATGGAAACAAGCCACAACACAACGGAATTAGCACAACACAACAGAAACAAACTGCAACACAACAAAATTAGCACAACACAATGGAAACAAGCCACAACACAACGGAATTAGCACAACACAACAGAAACAAACTGCAACACAACAAAATTAGCACAACACAATGGAAACAAGCCACAACACAAAGAAATTAGCACAACACAACGAAAATAAGCTGCAACACAACAAAATTAGCACAACACAATGGAAACAAGATGCAACACAACAAAATTAGCAAAACACAATGGCAACAAGCCACAACACAACGAAATTAGCACAACACAATGGAAACAAGCAGCAACACAATGGGAACAAGTTGCAACACAACGAAATTAGCTTAACACAATGGGAACAAGCCACAACACAACAAAATTAGCACAACACAATAGTAACAAGCCACAACACAATGAAAACAAGTTGCAACACAACAAAATTAGCACAACACAATGGAAATGAGCCACAAAACAGCAAAATTAGTACAACACAATGAAATTAGCACAACACAATGAAAACAAGCTGCAACACAACAAAAGTAGCACAACACAATGGAAATGAGACACAACACAACGGAAACAAGCCACAACACAACAAAATTAGCACAACACAGTGGAAATGAGCCACAAAACAGCAAAATTAGTACACACAGTAAAATTAGTCCTATGCATTGTGTTGTGGCGATTTCGTTGTGTTGTGCACTACTGGGTACCAAATCCTTCACTAGTGACTATCCTGAACTATGACGTCTACAACAGCAGACAGCAACAAGTATAAGTACTTTTCACGCTTTCAAGGGCCTTTTTCGTGTAAAAACATCAACTATAATAAAATACATTATTTATAATGCTGGTTGAATCTAGTATCTATTTTCGTTCTTAGCTACCATCACCACATCAAAGGGAATATACTGATGAGGGCATTGTTAGTGCATTATGCAAACACATTAAAACACTCCTTTGACCTTCTCCATGGGTTCAATCTGTTTGCATCATAAAAAACAACCAATTTAGATTTTTGAAATCTATATAAAGCATTTCGGCTGGTCTACTCAGAGTGCTTTAGCTGCACATATGCTAGCACAGGAATTATTAACTCAATTATATACGTGATTGCAGCAATTCTTTCACCGCCACATTCAGTCATCTGACAGAGTGTTCTGAACACTGCTAGAGTAGGCCAGATGGTAAGGACAAGTGGAATTAGGTACAGCGCTCTATATAAATCCAAAGCCATTACACTGCATTGCAAATGAGCACAGGGAATTCAGCGTCTTGCTTAAGCTAATTATCAGTGTCCCAACATCCTGGCAAACACTGCTAACATCGCTCCAGCTGACTGCACTATTTGTAATGGTCCAATTACACAAGATAGACAGCTTAGTAAAAGCTCAGTCAGTGAGGAGAGGTTGTTGAGTTCACAAAAATGAAGTCTTCAGTCCTACAAGTCTAGTGAATTGCTTGTCATTTGACATTTCTGAGTATTCTGAGGTATTCTGACCTTCTCAGAAGAATGAGGATTGTTGTCAAACGGGTTTTCTAAGAACACACTCTAAGAAAAGCCCGTAAAAAATACAACCCAGTGTACTGTGTTAACATGAACGAATTGTCTGTATTTCCTTAATTTTGAATTATGCATTGCATTATGTAGTGTTTTAGGGTTGAAGCAAATGTTCATAAATTTACAGGAGCATGTACTGGGTAATTTTCTGCCTTGACGTTATCCATTTTTCTGTGGATGTCTTACTTTTAGCATGTCTGATATTGTGTGGACAAACAGTCCCACCAAACTCATGCCACTGGTTGAGCCAGTTTGTCCAAATGTTTAAACAATTAAACATTTACTCAGTACTCATTTTAAGAAATTTAAGATTTAAAGTTTGAAAATGTTCTATTTTAAATTTGTATTAAAAAAATTCCCCATTTTTCCCCCCACCAGTAATGATGTCCTATTTACATACTGAATTTTGATTGGCCTCACTCCCAAACTCATGCTATTGGTTGAGTCAAAGTGACTGGATGTTTATATAATAAGAGCAATGGAAAGCATCAAAAACACATAGAAACTAGAGGTGACCCCGTATAATCGATAGGAGGAGCCTGACTCGACTCCCAATCTCACAGTCGAATATTTGCGGGGTGTTATGATCATACCATTTTGGCTATATGGGGGTGCTCAAATGTCTGATTTCACATAGAACTACTGGTTTTCTCCCAGTAAGTTAATATACAGCCTATTAAGATAATGCTGTAAATAAGAATCTGAAAAGAAGGAAGCTTTAAATAAATATTTAACGTGCGTGAATAAATCCAACCACCCCTATAGATTTAAGTTTCACTTTCCATAATCCGTGATCCACAGAGGAGCATCTTGGCGGCAGGGATTTAAATCTTTAACAAGACTCAAATCCAAGACTGGATTTTTTCGATCATGTAGGGTACAAGTGATTTCAGACACATCAGACACATTTCAGCCGGTTTATATATCGTGTATATATTATTATCTCGTATAAGATGCATTTGGTTGAGTTGCGCTGCAGTAAGCACTTCATTGTAGCCTACTATATGGTGATTATCTCTTCAGTGCGCAGCGCGAGCACTACAAACAACAATGCATAATATTAATAACTATGACTGGGACTGTCATATACATAACATTATAATGAGAACACTAATATAATAAAACGCTGCGAATTTTTTGAGTTTAGTTGCCTGTTTCTGCACGTTATAATGAGAGCACTATTGTAAAAAATGTTGTGAATTCTTAGCGTTTCGCTTACGTTTAATGTTAACTATCTTTTAATCAAAACATAAAACATTATCTGCAAGGCGTCCATCAGTTTTATTATAATTAGCCTATGTCAGTAATTATGACTGTTGAATGTAATTTGCCCCGCCCTCAAACATATGATTCGACTATCAGTCGACTATCGGCAAGATTCGAAAATTCCAATTAGACTATGAAAATCCTTAGTCGGGGACACCCCTAATAGAAACATATGAACCTAAAATAAATAAAATTATCAGTAGTGACTAATATGACTCATATGCTACATTCCAAGTCATAGTAATGACTGAAATTTAAAGGGATAGTTCACCCAAAAATGAAAATTCTGTCATTAATTACTCACACTCATGTTGTTCCAAACTCATAAGACCTTCGATCTTCTTCGGAACACAAACTAAGACATTTTTGATGAAATATGAGAGCTTTCTGACCCTCCATAGACAGCAATGCAACTGACAAGTTCATGGCCCAGAAAGGTAGTAAGGGCATCGTTAAAATAGTCCATGTGACATCAGTGGTTCAACTGTAATTTTATGAAGCTACGAGAATACTTTATGTGCGCAAAGAAAACAAAAATAACCACTTTAATCAACAATTGCTTATATTCTGTGTCAGTCTTCGACATGCGTTCACGAGAGTACCACAACGCATGCGCTTGGTGCTGCTGATGCAGGAGCTGGCATTATTAAATTGTTGAATAAAGTTGTTATTCAATAATTGGTTCAAGTGGTTCAATAAGGTTGAACCACTGATGTCACATGGACTATTTTAACGATGTCCTTACTACGTTTCTGGGCCTTGAATGTGGTAGTTGCATTGCTGTCTATGCAGGGTCAGAAAGCTCTTGGATTTCATCAAAAATATCTTAATTTGTGTTACGAAGATGATCGAAGGTCTTATGGTTTGGAACAACATGACCGTGATGACAGAATTTTCATTTTTGGGTGAACTATCCCTTTAAGTCAGAATGGATCAGTTCAAATCATTCAGACCAGTTTTATGAAGTGGATCAGTGATTAATTGAAAAGATCACAATTCATTCATAAATCAATACTTCTATCATGAACATATAGTTAGAAATGAATACTGATGTACATTTTGGTCTGTTGAACTGTTATGTTTTTTTTTTTTTTTTTTTGTCATTTACTTTCTTTATATTGAAAAGAGTGATCAGGGTTTTCTTTGAAAATTCACATTTAATGTCCCACAGGAGACAGAAACAGCATGAAGGTATTCTTTAATACATCAAAGCTATGATGCTATGAACCATGTTTTGCGTAATTGCGAAGTCCACTAAGGTGAATTGACTGGAAATTTGTGCGTGGTTGGGTGTGTGCATGTGGAAATGACCTTTATTATTTTTAAAAGGCTTATTTCTCAGCCAATTGTATGATACTATTGGTGGCCACTGTTGTGGACTGTTAAAGAAAGAGGAAGTCCCATGGCCTGAATTGGCAGACCCTCCTATTTTCCTGCACTTTGTTTTCTCGTGCACTATAAGGATCAGAAATCTCTGAATCAACTGATCCAAAAATGAAATCTTTGTAGTTGGGGAAAGAGTGGAAGTCTGGCTTTCGTAAGGAATCTGGTCCTGTGTCCATGGGAAGGAAGAGACACACAAAGCCTCCAGGAGGGGATTGTTATGGTTGAGATGCATGCGTTTGCCCCTGAGGAGGGTGAAGTTTGGCGTCTGTGCTCTGAGCAGTGGCACTGCCATAATGCATCATTGGAAAAAAATGACCCTGGGGAAGATGCAGAGGAAGAAAAGTCTCTCATCGCTAAACTGTTTTGCTTGTTTTCTATAATTTCTCCCAGTGTTTTTCTTTTTGCCTGTGATTGCGTCCAGAATAAATAATGAAAAAAAGCATGGGCTCACTCTCATTACTGTGTCTGTCCTTCAACCGAAGCCAGTGTCCAGATAACAGCCTTCACAAAGCCTGTCCTGCACTGTTTGTCCCGAAAACAAGAAATCACACTCACCAAATGTATTTACCATGTTTTTTTGGAGATGTACAATGGAAATAATGGTTATTTATACAGTAGTGGCTACTCTTTGATGTACATTGGAGTAAATAACATTGTGGTAATCCAAAAGTATTATATATATCATATATCGTATATTAGAGCACACTTGTATTACCATCTGTTGTCTTCAATTTACCATGGTAATAACATAGTACTTTTTTCTAAAGATACATTACAGATCAAAAGTGTGGAATAACTTTTTTTTTTAAATGTTTTACAAAAAGAAGTCTTTTATGCTCACCAAGGCTGCATTCATTTGATTCAGTAAAAATTATAATATTGTGAAATATTATTACAATTTAAAATCAGTTTTATATTTTAATATTTAAAATGTAATTTATTTCTGTGATGCAAAACTGAATTTTCAACATCAGAAATCCTTCTAATATTCTGATTTGCTTTTGAAGAAACAATATCAGATTTGCAATGCATGAATAAATTATATTTTTAAATCTTTTAACAGAAAACAGTTATTTTAAATTAATATATTATTAATATTAATACAGTAATATTTCACAATATTACAAAACTGTAATTTTAATAAATAAATGCAATCTTGGTGAGCATAGGAGACTTATTTCAAAAACATAAAAAAAAAAAAAAAAAAAATCCTAATTATTCCAAACTTTTAAGCTGCAGTGTGCATATAATTTGTTTTACTCTGATATTAACTAATCATTGATTATTAACTAATTGATATTTGAATATTTTAACAAGACTCAAATTTTAAATACAGTAGATAATTTCAGCCTTCGCTGTGTCTATTTTGGATACTTATAAACAAAACTTATTTTAAGAAATTTAAAATTAATTTTTTATAAACGTTATTCAATTTAAAAAATTTAGGATTTAAACTTAGATTTTTTAAAAATACTTTATACATTGAATAATATTCTCTAAAATTCTTCCCACCAGCAATGATGCCCTATTTGCATACTGAATTATTTTTGCTTACATCTATTTGCACATTGTGAATGGTCTTTTCTCCCTTTTTTAACCATACAACCTCATTTACATTTCAAAGATGTTTTCATAATGCATGTTTATTCACACACAAGGAAAACAAAGCACATATTGAGTCTTGACATTTAATATATGCAAAACCAAAGTCTAAAATATAAGCTTCTCCAAATCACTATTTCTTTTGCTGCCTTGCAAACACACTATAATACCCTTCAAAAACATTGCAAATCTAGTTTAAAATTTTTTTTTTTTTTTTTTTTGATAAATAGCAAATATCCACACACAGATGTTTGAGACTCTGAAGTCAAAGGGAACTGAAAATGAACTGGGCAGCTCTCTGCATGTGTGTTCTGGATCGATGGACATTAAGCGAGGTGTTGTTAATGGATTGCCATAATAGACATTTCAGGTTGACTTCTTTCTGCCACATTTTGTGTTTGCTAATACACCGACTCAGACGCAGTACCTGTGCAAAGACGGGAAGCTGCGTGAGGCTGCCTCCATTTGTGTCCATTTGTCTGTGGAAGATGGAGAGCGAGGAAGGGATGTGCGTCATATTCCAAACAGAAATAACAAGGACAATAACAAATAAATGAGAGAGGTTTGCCTAGGCGAATGTCCAGCAAACATCTCAGTACAGAAGTGACTCCACAGGCGGCTAGGGAGGAGGACATTCGGTGCGTTTGTGTGCTTGATAACATTCACGGGTTAGCCGGGGACACAGACTGGTTTGGCATAAGCCTTTCAACCCGTTTTGGCATCCCACAGTAGTTGACAGGATCATTATTGATGGTTACTGTTACAAAACTTGTGCATCTTTATCTCTCTAATCTGCTTTCTCACAGTCTATGGTTTTTACAAATTCTCTGTCATGCCCTTTGGCTTCAAATATGCCTCTTTTGGTTGTGATGGCCGAGAGGGACAGAATTTGCTATTGGAAAGTTCCTTTAATTAGCATGTCTGTACTGGCAAACGTCCTGGGGCTGTTAGGACATTCTTAATGGTGATTGATGCCGTATTTGTTGTTAGAATAGCTGAGCTGCAGATTTGTTTCAAAGCCAAGGCCCTTTATTGAAAGGAATGAAGGGTTTTATACAGGTTTCTACATTATTAACACATGTATACATGTTGGTGTTGGCTCACAGTTGAATCTTTTGGTTTATGAAATGGATGTATCTGACATTTAATTCTAAATGAGATGAGACATTCAAGAAGTGTCGTTATTGTCAACTAAAACTAGAGCAATGGAAATTGTTTTCATTAACTGAAATAAAGAAATAAAATGATGAAAAACTTCATGAAAAATGAAAATGAGGAAAAAAACTAACTGAAATATAAGTTTAAGTGACAAAAAAGAGACAAAAATAAAATTAATATATGTGTTAAAAATATACAAATAAAATAATTCCAATTATTAATAAATACAATAATAGTATATAAATATTACTAAAATAACACTAATTAAAAGTCCTTTAAAAATGTTGATAGATTTTAATTATCCAAGCTGCTACAGTGTCTGGGACTGCAAACAGTTTCCAAACTATATTACTGTTTGTTGCTTATCATCAATAATAAATTTATGTATTGAACATTAGTGTTACACTCTAAAAACTTATACTATGATGTACTAAAATTTTTTGGTGAAACATTTTTACACTTAAAAATATTAAATAGATTTTAAACCTTTAAAAAAAATGAATGAAAAATAGCTTATGAACGGAGTGAATGGAAGGAAAAATTGTAAATATATAATACATTAATAACTAATATATAATAAAAATTACCAAAGCACATACAATTGCTAAAATTAATAGTACAACGGAATTAGAAAATATACAAGTAAAACCTAATTCAAAATATTAATAAATACTATAATATTATATAACAAAATAACACTGATTCAAAGGCATTTAAATGCTGATAATACATCAAGTCTTTTATTAAAAAATAAATAAATCAGTTTACATTCTAAAAACTTAAACTATGTTTTTTTCTGGTTTAAAATGTAAAAATGAGCACATTTTAAAGCTGCATGAAATATACCTTATAAACTGAGTAAATGTAAGTAAAACATGTAATTGGATCAGTACACATTATGCCTAAGAACATGGTAAAATCACAGTAAAACATGGCTAATACTATTGCTAATACTGTCTTCGCTATAGAAAAATAGACCAAAATGTGAGTAAAACAAGTTTTTTTTTTTTTTGTACATTTACTATATAAAAGACCCTGCCATGGAGTACCATGGTATTACAAACTGATACCATCACTCTACCGTGGTACCGGCACTGTACTTTTATGTAAGGTTGAATAGATAGCAAACAAGTCATTTTCTACTTTGAATGAAAACAAAGACACCAGCAACAGAAGATTGATAAGCTTTAATAAGATATCAGTGCAGAGATACAACTTATTGGGTAAAATTTCCCATATAGTAATGTCAACAATAATCATAATAACAGTATCATAATAATGTCAATATACATTTAGCATATTAACATATGTACGTACTTGCTTAATTTTTTCGTTTTATAAAAAAAAAAAAACAACTATTTTATGCACTTATCTAATGTTGTCTTTAAAGTTGAAGAAAACCACAAATGCAATGGAGCACATAAGGGCAGTGTCATCTGAAATTCAGTGGGTTCAAGGGGCCCGGTCTGGTGAATGACCTTCATAATAGTAGATGTTAGACAGACATACATGTACCAGCACTTTCTGCACATTCAAATGCACAACTCTCACGGTAACATCTTCATATGGCTGCACTGCTTTGAGAAAGATACAAGTTCTCCATTTCCACCTTTGGCATTAACATCTGAACATTCAAGTAATAAATGTAGAACTGCATTGCTTTATAGTTTAGTGTTGAATGCTACATGATTCAATGGGCAGTGACCTAGATTTGCTTGTGTTAAGGGACCAGTTTAAATATGGGATTATTGCCATTTACTAAAACTGAAAGCTTTAAAAAGCATGTGGACATTGTGTCTAGATGTATCTGTTTTATTTGGGGGAAATATGCAGAATTTCACCCAACAACAATACAGTTTTTTTCCTAGAAGTGAAGAGAGTCTGGAGAGATGTCTCTCTCCTGCTCATATTGTATCTACTGTAACTGTCTATCACTGCAGCAGATAGAAGTTTCAATCTATGTGAGTCTTGAGCATTGAAATGTCTGTGAGATCTAGTTTGAAATCTCTGCCTCTCTGTGACATCTGGATTGATCAGGGAGTTAAAACACTTATAAGCCTCAGACATGTTACAACATGAGAACCTACAGCAAATTTAAATATCACTAAAAAGGTCACATTTCATTTTCCATCAAAAGAAAATAAAAAGAAATTATTTATATATATATATATATATATATATATATATATATATATATATATATATATATATATATATGTGTGTGTGTGTGTGTGTGTGTGTGTGTGTGTGTGTGTGTGTGTGTGTGTGCATTATTGGCCCTATTTGATATAATTTCATGTAGGATTAAAATTTTAAAATATTTTTGGGGTAAAATGTGATCAATAAAAAAACCAGATTTTTTTTTATCTAATAATTATTTTTTATTATTTTTATTTAATATTCAATTTTGATATAATTTATTTAATTTTGAGGTAAAATGTGACCAATAAAAAGAAATAACAGACATAATTTTTACTTTTTCACTTAACTTTTTATATACTCTCACTGTTGTAATACAATGTTTAATGTAAATAATAAAAATAATGTATAAATGCATAATGTTAAAGTTTTTTTTTTTTTTTTTTTCCCCCCCAGGTAATTCAGTTTTGGGGGTAACTGTAATGAAAATAATGCAAGAATTTTAATAGTGCTGAAAATATGCATAACTGTCTTATGATCCTATGATATAATTAGATTTTTTTTTTTTTTTTGGACACATTTTGTGGCATTTACTCCTATGCTGAATTAGCTTTGCTTAGTTGTGCACAGCCACTCTCTCTGATAGCATCTCACACAGCGGATCCACCATAAAGCAACACATCTCCAGTCTGCTCACAAAACACATCATTACTTCAAAAACTGGACTGTGTGCCAAACCTCATCTTTGTACCTTTAAATCTTAGCAATGTGTAATTCGTTTTTTTTTTTTCCACCAGGGGTTTAGATTTACATTAAAATCGAACAGAAGGTCTAAAGTGCGAATATGTGTTTGAGCAAAAGATTCATCATCATCCACTGTTCTTGCTACATTACTACATATTGCCACAGTCGTAACTAATAATAATAATAATAATTTAGATGCTTTATGATTCAACTTTAAAGACAACCTCAGGGCAATTCAAATAAAAAGAGAGCTAATGTTATTATCTATGTATTCATATGGGTCCAACTGCATGAAGCACCATCTTTAAACAATGCAAGAAATCACTACGATTAAACTCTTTTTAAGGATTCAAAATGCTACATGACATGTCTAAAACAATTTTGTTTCATTAAAAAAAAAAAAAAATCTTTACTCCAATTTTTGAACCAACTGTACTGGCCTGCCAATAATTGTAATATGCATTTGCATATTTCCGGAAAAAAAAAATGCCACCAAGAAAGAGCACAGGACACCAGCACTGCAGACTCGATAAGGACTCTGATTCACATCTACTGAGTAGACAAGTACCAGGACAGATAAATGCTTAACTTTATCATCAAAGTAGAAATCTATAGTAGAAATCTTCCTTTAAATATGTATGTTTACAACTAAATTGACAAAAATATATGTTTTTAAAGTGGTCTCCACAATAAGGCAATAATAACAGAGACAGAAACACAGTATTGCCACTAATAAAACAAAGAAAGGCACATGAATAACATGAACACTGAAAGTGGCCAGTGAGGACAAGGCATAAAAACCCCATGAAATGGCCTGCGAGCACAGCTTTCTTGCTTTTATTCACACATTTCCTGTTGAACAAGGAAGTTTGAAATATATATATTTTTTACAGGCTAACCATGATTTACAACCATGATTGCAGAGAGAAGGATTTTCATTTCAGAATTTGAATGAACAAATATTAAAGCATTAAATATATTAAAATTTTTAAAGTATGTGTGACAAATATTCATTTTGTTAGCTAGGAGTACACTAGCACAGTGGTTGCCAGGAAAGGCGCAATTAAACGAAGCATAATTAAACTTTAATTAAAAATGAAACTAATTTATGTGTTGAATTATTATAATGCAATGCAGTTTTATTGCTTTTTCAATAATATTTCATTTATTCATAACAAATGAAATCACCTTTTAATTTAGTAGAATTTAATTAATTTCTCTTGTATTTGTTTTGCCATGTCTGCGTATCATATTCAATTTAAGGGGCTTGTTTTGAGAATATTATCTACCTAAAGCACAATAACTGGGGTCGCTGTTTATACTAGACCAGGTTGTTTTTGTGAAATCTGGCAACCCTTCACTCAGAGCGAACGTGTTTGTGTGAGTGGAAAGACAGCAGCACACGTATGAAGAGCAGCTATTGTTAATGCTGAGTGAGTTATTTAATAAAGCGTCTTTGGGAACCACTGCATTAGTGTCTGGGTAAGCTCAAAACTGGCCTTTTGATTTCATGAGGTCTTTACTGATGTGTCAGAGGTAGGAAAGTTAGAACAAATGAAAGAAATTAGAACATTTTAAAACAAGTAGCTTACAGTAGATTCTTTTTTTTTTCTTTTTTTTCTTCTTGTCTGATATTGATAGAGAAAAAAGAAGAGTATGCTGATTTCAGCTTCGCCGAAATGATCTGACAAGCAGAGAAACAGCCAGCCAGCTGAAGACAACACAACGCAACATCATTTCAGCTCCTCCAAAAATACTTAAATTCATTCAGAAACCGTCTTGTAACTAAAAAAATAGTACATGTATATAATTTATGAAGATGTAGACAATAAAAATAGAATGAAAGCTACATTTGTCATGTATGCGCTCAGGTAGATATGACTGTGAGAGGGTGTATGTGCATGTGTTAAATCTGGGATGGTTATTGTCAGGATGGTGAGAGTGAGATGAGCGATAGGGTCGGGGGAAAATGGGACTGCATTTCTGTGTAGAAACCGGTCTAAGTGGCCTGGTCTAATGCTCTTAGGAGGTCACTGCCCTGCAGCAAATGAAGACTGCCTTGCAATGGGACGTTGACCTCACAGTCGTAACGCGTCAGTTCAGGCAGAGAGTAGGTCTCGAAGGAAGGCCCGATAAGACGACTCGCAATTCCTGCAAACACAAGCACTTCTGAGAATCAGCATCCAAGTGCATGACGTACATAAGTGCAGATGTGTGTCTGTGTCGGTTCAGAGCTCACCATTCATTTTGGAGGAAGGCTGCATGTTGAACTCTCTGTAGTTACAGCACTCTTCTCGATAGCGCTTTGTCGCCTGTCCGGCCTGATTCCCCGAATACTGGGTCTTCCTGTGCTGGTGGTCTCCATTATGGGCCATGCCTTTGTCTAGATAGAAATACATTTGATTAGCAATTGATATTGGTTTTGTCTGCAATATAGCTGATAAACATTGATTGTTGGTGGGTGCTAAAGTGTTCTTTTGGCATGATTTACTCTGATTGGTGGAGATTTCTCTGCAGAATCATGGGTAATGTAGTTTTTCATCAGGAATTAATACTAATAGAGCATTTTCGGTGTAATACCTGACAAAGCGCTAGTGCTGAGTGATTTTCTGTCCATGAAGGCACAGCTCTCATTCCGAAGTCTCTTCCACATTGTGTGTTGTGATTTTGTGGAGGGCGGCTCACTCTAAAACATACAGAGAGTATTCAGTGACTTATAATTTAAACATAAATATCACCCAACATAAAAATTAAAAACTATAATTTCAAAATGTTTGGATACACTTGATGTAATTTACATTTCTCATGATTTTAAGACACATTTCATAGAGCGGTTTATGATTAAATGCTTGAACGTTTGGCAGGCAAACACAAATTTATTTGTAAATGTATGAGTTGGACTGAATAATGAAGGAAAGGCAGCCAAAAAAGGCCCAGGATATCTTTGAAGCTAAAAATATAAGGTAGTTTTTATTTGTTTAAAAGTTTATTATCATTCTAAATAGTGGTTCTAATAAAAATTTTTAGTACTAAAAATAGTACTAAATAAGCAGTATTCAAACTTTTGACTGGAAGTTGTTTTATTTATTTAAACAGATGATTACTTTGAGGACAGTTAGCCATGATTTTTAATTTTCAAATTTAAATTTGATTTAATTTTCAATTTTCTCTCTCTCCCTCTCTCTGCATTTTAATTAAAAAAAAATAATATTACTGTAATACCTAATTACCTTCTTTAAGACTTTACCATTAGGTTGGTGAGAATACTTCTGGCATTATAATAAAGACAATTTTAGAGGGTAAAAAAAATAAACCAAATGAACCTGACTGATTTATATATATATATATATATATTAATTTTTAGATTAATTTATTGCATTGTACACTATACTGATCAAGCTTAGATTTTTATAAATATTTTTGATAGCTTCTTATGCTCACCAAAGTTGCATTTATTTGATCAAAAATACAATAAATGCAGTAAAACTGCAAAATATTATTACAATTTAAAATAATGTTGTCTAGTTTAATACATTTTAAAATTTAATTTATTCCTGTGATGTAAAGCTGAATTTTCAACATCATTACTCCAGTCTTCACTGTCACATGATCCTTCAGAAATCATTCGAATATACTAAAAATATTTTAAGTTAAATATAAACAAACCATTGTCATCTGTGTGAATGAGCGCTTGAAACTGTTAGTGAGAGCAAGTCGACCTGGACTTATATCTCTGTAGCTCTGCACAAAGTTCTCCATGGGCCTGAGAAACAAACACAGGTGTCATCCAATGCAAATCTAAAGACACCACCATATCAAATGTTATTTTATAAGACTGAACCAAGAGAAACACACTGTAATAAGCAGAATTACCTTTGCAAATAAGGCGGCATTCGATTTGCCGGCACAGTTTGGCAAGAGCGCTTTGCAGCTAAAGGATCCATCATGCCAGCCTTACTGGGTAACGGAGGGTCAGGTGGCCACTGCAGATTCTGACGGCCTCCCATAGAGGACAGCGGGGTGCTGGCAGGGTCATGGTAAGGAGCCATCTGCATGGGGCCCCTGCTGTAGGGTACAGATGACCACGACTCCACAGAGCCGCCGTTGATGCTCTGCTTATCCCCTCCTGAACTCATGTTGGGCTGGAAGTTGGCTGCTGAAGGGGAACTCAAGGGTTGGAAGAGGCTTGTGATGTTGCTGAAGCTTTGCTGGTTGGTTCCCAGGGCCCCAATCTCAGATGACGGCTCTTCCTGGCAGATGGGATTGAGCTGGAAGTCCTCACCATCCATGGGGATATAAGGAGCCAGAGTCTCCAAGTCCAGATCATTCAGGTCAGTCTAAAAGGTCACAGTGAGAGGTCAAAGGTCAGCAAGACTGGATTCTACATGCAAGACCTGATTTTGTCTTTTTCATAATCGTTGACATTAAAAGGATCATGAGCAATCAAAATACATTACATTGGTGGAAGATAAAAGAACTTCAAAACAGTTTTTTTTCTTTCAGAAATTAAAAAAGGGATTGTTTTTGAACCAAAGCAAAGCAAAACAAAAAACAAAACCAAAACCCTCATTTGTTTAAAAGAACTAAAAAATAACTGACTGTGTTTGAAAAACAAAAATCAAAACAAATTTAAACAAAACACAAAGCAAAGCAAAACAACAAAAACACTCACATTTGTTTAAAAGAACTAAAAAACATGACAGTTTTTGACACAAAAAAACACAACACAACACAACACAAAACAAATCAAGACATAAAACAAACCAACAAAAACACCCAAATTTGTTTAAAGAACTAAAAAATAACTTTTTGAAAAACAAAAACTAAACAAATTTAAACAAAACACAACACAAACAAAACCAAACCAAAACAAAGCACTCTCATTTGTTTAAAAAGGTGTTTGTTCAAAAATGTTTATATGCACTTGACTGTATGTACATTTTTCATGATCTTATCATATCTTTGCTAGAATGGTTTATGATTAAATACTGGAAAGTTTGGCAGGCAAATACAAAAATCTTTTATTTATTTATTTTTTAATAGATGAGACTGGATAGTTAAGAAAAGGCAATCAACAAGTGCTCTATATATATGGAAACTCTTTTACAAGACCTTCAGAACAGTTTTTAAATACTCAGACAAATAAAATAAAAATAATAATATATATTTTTTTCCTGTTTATGGAAAAAAAAAATCACTAACAATATAAGATGATATAACATATAAATATTAAAAAGTATTACATCATGTTAAATACAAAAACATTATTAATATTACAGTTTGAATATTTGTTAACCTCTTGGTTGCAGGAAGTCTTTGTCTCTTGCGTGTCCAAGGAAAACAGTTTCTCGGTCAGCTCCACCTTCAGGTCACTGTCCACTGAGGTGTAGTAATCTTCGGGGCTGCTGGGCTGTTCAATATATAACATACTCTATGAAGACATGCTGTGCAGTAATCAAAGTTCTTATGCAAACAAAATATGTGGCGATGAGAAGATTTAGTATTTGTGTTTACCGTAGAGCAGCTGCTCAGGCTGGGAGTTCCACTGCTGGGCGGCGGAGCCTGAGGCACAGAGAAAGTAGTGGCCATCTTTGCCATGTCTCCAGCGTAGCTCGTTTTGTGGCCATCATGAACAGAGTGAGAGACAGGAGGAGCAACAGCAGACACTTTGCTGTACATCGGGTGCTCCTCATACTGAGGGTTACCTAAATGAATTGAGCAGATGAAGATTTGAATTGTAGGTAAACAGGTGTGGCATAAAAAAATTAGTGATAGACCAATATTAACTAGCTGTTTTTATTTGGCCATTTTGAGATTATACTGTCTGATGACCCTGTTAGCTTGACTGACTGAAGAAGGTTATAATTGGGTCAGTCTTACAAAAACAGTAGTTGCAGCTGCTTTATACATTACGTTAGTGAGAATATTTGGTAGTTTTATGGACCAATTCTCATTATTAACTAGTTGCTTATTAGCATGCATATTGCTAGCATACTGGCTGTTTATTAGTTCGTATAAACTACATATTAATGCCTTATTCTGCATGTCTTACTAACGATTATTAAGCAGCAAATTAGGAGTTTGCTGAGGCAAATGTCATAGTTAATAGTTAGTTAATGGTGAGAATTGATCCTCAAACTAAAGTGTTACTGAATATTTGTAAAAAATTATAAAGAAGAGAATTTTAGGCGTAAATATGCCGAAAATTCCAAATGGTCCTAACTGATTTTCTTTGTAAAATACTGGTTTATAATTTTTATTATTAATTATAATATAATGTATAATTACTTATTCTTATTTATAATTAATGTTGAGATTCATAATTTATTGCAATATACACTATCATTCAAAAGTTTAAGGTCAATAAGATGTAAATCTCTTATGCTCACCAAAGCTGCATTTATTTGATCAAAAATACAAAAAACAACAAAAAAGGCAATACTGTCAAATATTATTGCTATTTAAAATAAGTGTTTTATATTTTAATACATTTTAAAAGGTAATTTATTCCTGTATTTCTGAATTTTGTCACATGATCCTTCAAAAATCATTCTGATATGCTGATTTGGTGCTCAAGAAATATTTTTTATTATTATAAATGTTAAAATGAGTTGTGTCGCTTAATATTTTAGTGGAAACAGTGATACAATAGAAAGTTCATATGAACAGCATTTATTTATTGTAACTTTTGAGCAAATTAATGTGCCTTTCCTGAATAAAAGTATTAATTACTTTTTAAAAATAAATAAATAAATACATAAATAAATAATTTAAAATAAATAAATAAATAAAAATGAAATAAAATAAAATAAAATAAAATAAAATAAAATAAAATAAATACTGACAGCAAACATCTGGTAGTATATATTTTTTACATTATTTTTTCTTTTGACTTTGGGGAAATTAATGAAATCTATGAAGAAGAAAAAAACTGAAAAAGTAAACTGCTGTACTGGAACTGACTGTACTCTCTTAATTTAGCCATTGTGTACTGTATGTCTCATTTGCTTTCTTCCATCTTGTTCCCTAGATAATTGGTACTAGCCACTGGAAACCCCGTATCAGCCCAAAACTACAAAAAAGAAGACGGTTCTCACCAAAGTCAAGTGAGATAATGGTGTCACCAGGAGTAGGTGCCAGCTGGGTGAGATCCTCAGGCTCCTCTTTGAGTTTGAGTTCTCCTGACTCACTGCCCAGGCCTCCTTTGCTTGGACTGAAGAAACGGTTCAAGTGATGAGGCTTGAACAGAGACTCGGTCTGGTCCATAGAGAAGATCATGGACTTCTCCTCAACATCACTAAGAAAAGAAGAGACCGATAAGACTGATGGCTGTATATACAACATTGTAGTGTAACAGTAAAGCTGAGAGAGTAAGTCACAAGCGTGTGCATCACCAAGCCTCAAATGAGCTGTGTGAACATTCATCAGTTTTCCCCTTTGTGTTCCACAGAAAAAATAACGGTTTGGAACGACATGAGGGTGACTACATCTTTGGATGAACTATCCCTTTAAGTTGTATTTTTTCTCTTTAACTGGATTACAAGCGTCGATGAGCGGAGCACAGAAAGTTCCAGATTGTAGATGCAGTACAAACACATCACAAGCTTTGTCACCTTTAATTTGTTTTGCCTTACCTCAGCACGTAGTTCACGCACACAATGCACTGGGGCTGGGAGTTGCGACTGTTGTAGATGACAGTACCCTGGGTCTGCACCCACACATAGCCCCCATTCTTAGCCAACATCCTGTACTGACCGCTCACCGCCTGGCCTTTAGTGCACACTAGTGAGGGAAGAGGAGAAAATAACGTCTTGAGAACACATGCATTTCCTAAAAACGTCTTTAGTACTGACATTTTGATTGATTGGCCAGTCCAAATGTTTTCTCAGCCATTAGACATGCTGTTTTAAGGATCTCTAAGAGGGTCTTGGGTAGCTATAACATAAACCGGGACAGACAGCCGGACCCATCAAGGGAAAGCTAACATAAGCAACAGGACAAACAGAGAGACGCAGACAATGAGGGATTGCTGATCTGAGTTTTGACAGTCTGTCTCCATGGCACGTTCGCCCTGGACTCAGTCCAGATCTGCCGTGGGAAAGCATTGGTTTCGGGTCATGTGGTTCATTCCCGGCCTGTGCATGCGCTGCTCTGCAGGATGGCCACGCTGCCGTAGAAAGCCTTGCGACTTTATATGCACGATCGGAAAGGAAGTCGCATAGAAATATGTAGGCTCTAAGAGGAGGCCAGTGTCCCTGTGTCAACAAGCTTGGTCCTTCCAATGGCCCCCCTAAATATCACCTCAAAATTTAAATAAAACATCCGCATGTATTCCTTCCCGCTGAGTCGTTGACAAAACTTCCATGTAGTGAAACGGTTTCTCATCCTTACGCATGACTTTTAAAAATAGCAGAAAGATATTTTTATACATCCACTCCTGTTCAAAAGTTGGGTCTTCATAATGTTTTTGAAAGAACTCGTCAAGGCTACATTTATTTGACACAGTAAAAACAGTAATACTGTGAAATATGTTTACAATTTCAAATAGCTATGTTCTATTTGAATATATTTCAAAATTTCTGGGATGGCAAAGCTGATTTTTTAGCATCATTACTCCAGCCTTCAGTGTCACATGATCCTTCACAAATCATTTTTATATGCTGATTTGCTGCTGAAGACACATTTCTTCTTATTATCAAAGTTGAAAATGTGCTGATTGATATTTTTGTGGAAACCATGATACATTTTATTCAGGATTCTTTGAGAAACTGAAAGTTCTCTTCTTTGCACACTGAGTCCGAAATTTTCATCTGAAAAAAAAAAACACGTTAAAAAATAAATACAACCACACATTGTCCATCATAAAAAAATTCGGATCAGGTTCGATTTTCTGCGTTTTTCGCATCCGTAGCAAGCATTTTGACTCAGTGTGCAAGGCTTCTTCTGTACATGATGATGATGAATACGAAAAAACGCATGCAAAAATTTCAGACTCCGTGTGCAAAGACCTTTAAACCAACAGCATTTCTTTGAAATACAAATCTTTTGTAACATTATAAATCTTTACGGTCACATTTGATCAATTTAATGCATTCTTACTGAATAAAAGCATTTAAAATAATCTTACTGACCCCATATTTTCAACAGTACTGTACATCCTGAGCTGACTTGAGCTAAATAATGACACTATTGTCTTTCAGAGCTGCTGTACAGCAGAATATGAATTGTCTCCACAGTTGAGTTTCCATAATTGATTCGGCTATTTTTCCTGTTTACGTCTGTGAAGCTGCTTTGACAGTCTGTATTGTATAAAGTGCTATAGAACTAAAAGTGACTTGACATGCTTATTTTAATTTATGAAGCAACAGATATGTTACTTATAGAGCAGGTTCATATTGCCTACTAAAGTCTAAGCATTCACCATTAGTAACGGTTTGTTTTGCACTACACAATGTGCAAATTTATGATTGTTTCTTGACACACAGAAAGAGTTTGGTAGGGTGTTTTGAAGTGAAACTTTTGTCTTTTGGTTTATTTAGGTTCTTATTTAACTATTTTTCTTTGCTTTTCTTGCTTTTTTATTTTAAGTATATTTTATGATGAAAAAAGTTGGTAACACTTTACTTAAAGCCTTTATGTATAATGCATTATAAAAGTAGTTTTAATGCATATGCCTTGTAATGCACCTTATAATGCACTGTACAATCTCATGAATAATTGTAACCAGTTAATACATTATAACACTTATCAATTCATGGTTACACTACGTATTTTAAATTTGGTTATAATTATTTACAAGATATAATGTATTACAATGCACACATGAATAATTATAATGCATTATACCCTTTAATAACCCTTTATAATGCATTAATCATAAAGGCTTTAAGTGTTACCAAAAAGTAACCAGGTACAATTTTTGTAATAGAACAAATGCAGAACCATGTTTCTCTCCTCAGTGAGTGGGAAACAGAAAATCCCCAGAAAAACTGTCACTATATGAAGAGTGCTTCTGAATCTATATGCATGTTCGCTCTGAGAAATATACACTCTTTAAGACTGTCTTGAAGTATGGGAATGTTTTTTATGGTCGTTTGATAAATGATGGAAGCTCTTAGAAAAGTTCAAGAGATTAGAAAAGAAAGAGACAAATAAGTGGTGAATGCAGAGTCACGAGGCTGCTCCACTCTCAACAAGCCTAATCCAGATCAACACTTTTTTTTTCTCCTCTACACACTTTGAAAAGACTCTAATTACATGTTAACGTCACGGTGGACAGAAGCCACTCCACATCCAGCATCTGATTAGGGAGCAATCTGGGACACCTGGCCTGGCTGAGGAGCACCTTAGCTGCGTTCTTATCTCCTCTGTCACCCCTAATGGGGTTCAAGATGTCCTAATGGCTTCTCCGGTCATCCTTAATAGAACCAATCCAATAAGGCTCTTTTGAATCGTATTCATAACTCAAACATGCATGCGAAATGCAATTTGTCTCAAATGCAATTTGACTCAGAGGGAGTGGGGGCTGGCGTCCTCAGACTGTCCGCACACAGCAAACAGCAATATACATATATATATATATATATATATATATATATATATATATATATATATATATATATATATATATATATATATATATATATATATATATATATATATATATATATATAGCTGTTTGCTGTGTGCGGACAGTCTGTGTTTGTGGACATCAACAGATATTAGGTTTCACCTCTGCTTAGCAAGAAAAAGACAGATAAATGAAAGCTAAAAGGCAATTAGGTGCAGGCAGCATGTTGATGGTAAAAAGGTGAGAAAAGAGCAACTATGACTGATGTATATATGCTGCATTAAGCATGTTATGTTATATAAATTCAATATAATATTTAAAATATAACATAATATTATTATTAATATTATTCAACCCAAAATATTGCTTGAAGTGTTTTTTTAAGCATAATTAGATAACGCAGGAAAAACAGCAAACAAGTGCCAAGGATATCTTTCAAGTTGAAATATAAGGTTTTTATTTGTCCATACCTGTCCATACTTATATATTATGAGTTTATTATCATCCTAAACTGTGGAAATAGTACTAATCTTCTTTTCTTTTCTTTTCGTTTCTTTTCTTTAAAACAAATTTAATATGATAAAAAATTTAAATCCACCCCCCCGTATATTATTTGTTAATATATATATTTTTAAAATTTACTAATTATTTAATATTTTAGATTAATATCTCACTGCAATATACACTACCATTCAAAAGATTGATTTCAGTAAGATTTTTTAAATGTTTTTAAAAGGAGTCTCTTACGTTTACCAAAGCTGCATTTATTTGATCAAAATACAGTACATAATGAAATATTATTACAATTTAAATGAACAGTTTTCCATTTGAATATATTTTAAAATGAATTTTATTCCTGTGATGCAAAGCTGAATTTTCAGAATCATTACTCCAGACTTACTTCAGAAATCATTCTAATATGCTGATTTGCTGTTCAAGAAACATTTCTTAATATTATCAATATTGAAAATAGTTGATTAATATTTTTTTGAAAACTGCGATACAAACAATATGATACAAACATCTGAAATATACCTTTATAAATACCTAACATTATAATTGCCTTTACTGTCATTTTTGATCAAATTAATGTGCCCTTGCTGAATGAAAAGTATTCATTTCTAAAAATCCTAGAATGATTCATGGGCAGAAAACATTTCGGATTTCTTCAGAAAGTGTGCACCATTCTCTTGATTTTATTTCCTTTTTTTCTTTTTTTTTTTTTTTTGCTATTTATAGAGCTTTTTGGGCACCTATTTAAATGTTATCTTATATTAAATGTCATGTTATCATTAATAGGAACATTTTATGCATGTTATTCTGAGTAAACTGCTTTTCAACAAAAGGTTTAATTAGACAATGCACAATGAACAGGATTCAGAGTATTATGAAACCACTGGGAAAAGAGGTCAATAGCATTATGTATTCAGAAAGAAAGTGAGTGCATGCATGTACTTGTGTGTGTGTGTGTGTATCTGTGTATGTACATACAGACATGTAGCTGTGAAGTAGCAGATATCAGATAGCAGTTGCACACAGAGCGTGTGTTTAAGGCTGACTTGCTCTGTGCTGAAGGGTTGAAACAGTAAACCTTGGGAACGCAGGCCTCTCCACCTGTGCTGACCTGATCTGCCACTCTTTCTCAGAACCGGACCGCCAGCTCCTGCTTTCTAACCACACTCCCTAATCTTCTTCTCATGGCACCGTTTGATGCACGCAATGGCAAGGCGATGTTAAGAGTGTGTGTTGTGTGTAGCAGTTATATGATTATACATGTGGATGTGATTTTCTTTTCTGAAATATGGGCAATTATTTCCCAATAACACATGCATGAAGTGTGAAACAGAGAAAAGGTCTCACACAAGGGTGCAAATGAATGACACATACAGTTCTGGTGGCTTTTGGTGACGTTGTCCGAGTCCAGAGCGTAATAGAACTCATATGCCGATCGGCCCAGAAGATCTTCAGGACTGTAACCCATCAACTCAGTAACTCTGGAAAAAGTGAGAGGCAATTAACATTAACACACACACATTAACACACACATACAATTGCACAAAAGCTCTCAGCTATTTTCTTTGATCTGCACAAGCTTAGTATTTTTTAAGCCAATTTAATAATGATCCATTTCATGTGATTTGTTTGGCTGATATCAAGAACTGGAGTTTCAGAGACCTTGTGTTTTCTGAGGGTGAATAATTAGAATTTATGAGCCATAATATAACATTATATTTAAAATCTCTTTACATTAAAGCATAATATATGACAGTACACTGAAAATAGGATTTTTATTAGTTATAAATAAAGATTACTGGAGTAAGATTTACAAGAAAAATACCATTTCAAATTCTACACTTCAAAATTTTGTTTAATTTAATGTGTTACTTGTCATTTCTATGTAATTATTTACGAAATTTACTAGCAATTTCAGATTTTCTCAGTGTATATTGAGAAAAATTGGCACTGGACATTTTACATGTATAATATTCAGTAATATTATTAATTTAACTAAACAAAATTTTAACCAAATAACCATAATGATGATATTATCTTCTGTAGCTGCTTTACTGAAATTGGATTCATTTCATAATTGCTGAATTTGACATTATCCAATACAGAATAATTGTGACGAATTGTGACTTGACTTTAAATATTAAATTAAACCCAATTATATGTATACATATACATACAGGTACATCTCAATAAATTAGAATGTCATGGAAAAGTTAATTTATTTCAGTAATTCAACTCAAATTGTGAAACTCGTGTATTAAATAAATTCAGTGCACACAGACTGAAGTAGTTTAAGTCTTTGGTTCTTTTAATTGTGATGATTTTGGCTCACATTTAACAAAAACCCACCAATTCACTATCTCAACAAATTAGAATATGGTGACATGCCAATCAGCTAATCAACTCAAAACACCTGCAAAGGTTTCCTGAGCCTTCAAAATGGTCTCTCAGTTTGGTTCACTAGGCTACACAATCATGGGGAAGACTGCTGATCTGACAGTTGTTCAGAAGACAATCATTGACACCCTTCACAAGGAGGGTAAGCCACAAACATTAATTGCCAAAGAAGCTGGCTGTTCACAGAGTGCTGTATCCAAGCATG
Source organism: Spinibarbus caldwelli (assembly GCA_039654775.1). Lineage (NCBI taxonomy): Eukaryota > Metazoa > Chordata > Actinopteri > Cypriniformes > Cyprinidae > Spinibarbus > Spinibarbus caldwelli. Next base: position 24,392,390 of record CM077243.1, read on the forward strand.
TTAACAGAAAGTTGAGTGGAAGGAAAAAGTGTGAAAGAAAAAGTTGCGCAACCAACCGAGAGAACCGCAGCCCTATGAGGATTGTCAAGCAAAATCGATTCAAGAATTTGGGTGAACTTCACAAGGAATGGACTGAGGCTGGGGTCAAGGAATCAAGAGCCACCACACACAGACGTGTCAAGGAATTTGGCTACAGTTGTCGTATTCCTCTTGTTAAGCCACTCCTGAACCACAGACAACGTTAGAGGCGTCATACCTGGGCTAAGGAGAAGAAGAACTGGACTGTTGCCCAGTGGTCCAAAGTCCTCTTTTCAGATGAGAGCAAGTTTTGTATTTCATTTGGAAACCAAGGTCCTAGAGTCTGGAGGAAGGGTGGAGAAGCTCATAGCCCAAGTTGCTTGAAGTCCAGTGTTAAGTTTCCACAGTCTGTGATGATTTGGGGTCAATGTCATCTGCTGGTGTTGGTCCATTGTGTTTTTTGAAAACCAAAGTCACTGCACCCGTTTACCAAGAAATTTTGGAGCACTTCATGCTTCCTTCTGCTAACCAGCTTTTTAAAGATGCTGATTTCATTTTCCAGCAGGATTTGGCACCTGCCCACACTGCCAAAAGCACCAAAAGTTGGTTAAATGACCATGGTGTTGGTGTGCTTGACTGGCCAGCAAACTCACCAGACCTGAACCCCATAGAGAATCTATGGGGTATTGTCAAGAGGAAAATGAGAAACAAGAGACCAAAAAATGCAGATGAGCTGAAGGCCACTGTCAAAGAAACCTGGGCTTCCATACCACCTCAGCAGTGCCACAAACTGATCACCTCCATGCCACGCCGAATTGAGGCAGTAATTAAAGCAAAAAGAGCCCTTACCAAGTATTGAAGTATTGAGTACATTTACAGTAAATGAACATACTTTCCAGAAGGCCAACAATTCACTAAAAATGTTTTTTTTTATTGGTCTTATGAAGTATTCTAATTTGTTGAGATAGTGAATTGGTGGGTTTTTGTTAAATGTGAGCCAAAATCATCACAATTAAAAGAACCAAAGACTTAAACTACTTCAGTCTGTGTGCATTGAATTTATTTAATACACGAGTTTCACAATTTGAGTTGAATTACTGAAATAAATGAACTTTTCCACGACATTCTAATTTATTGAGATGCACCTGTGTGTATATATATATATATATATATATATATATATATATATATATATATATATATATATATATATAGTATAAAATAGTTCTGTAGTTTTGACAGAAAATAAAACCCACACTAAAAGTCATTGCTAATAATAATAAAACTAATGATAATAATGTTAATAATAATGTTAATAATAATAATAATAATAATAATAATAATAATAATAAAAAGTAACAAATAAGTGTCCTATTATGTAAAATTAATAGGCCTCACGAGGCCTTTTTTATATTTTTACATTACATTTCCAGTTACTGTGATAATGTGTTTAAGCCCTCTCCACTGTCATTTTAAGTGTAACGGGTATGTTATTTTATGTAATGAATTTGACATAAGTATTATTTAATTCTGAAAGTGTGTTTTTAGTGTATTGAGTTGATCCTTGTACTGAAGTTACATAATGGCAGACAGCTGCAGGTCATTGACTGTGTATGCATGAGTGTGTGTGTGTGTGTGTGTGTGTGTGTGTGTGTGTGTGTGTGTGTCTGTGTGTAGGCCTCAGTTCATTAAAGAGCCTTCTATTCACCAGTCATTGAACTAACCACCTCTGAGCTGATGAGGCGCACACACACACACACACACACACAGTATAGGGGCTGGGGGATCTGAGCCAATGGCTGAGTAAAGTCTGCACCTATCAAAAGGCAGTGTTTTTTATTATCAATGAAAAAAATGTGGAAAACTGATCAAAAGCTATTTTGAAATACACAGAGGTTGTTTAATGAAGGCCTTGGACTTTCAATCTTTCCGTAGACACTGTGCTCCAAAAATGAAATAATCATGATTTAGACCAATCTACTCTGGATTTGTGTGAGCTCATGTCAAGTTAAATGTAAGTCAAGTTAACATGTAAGTTAAATGACTCTACTTTTCTCTTATTCTTGAAGGTGACATAAGTCTAGGCTCTTGTAGAAAGCAGGGCGCGCTTTCAAAAGCTACTGCGGAACATTTTAGCAATCATTACGCCCATTAAATATGTCTCATCTGCTCTTTAATATAATGTTTTTCCCTTTTTTCCAGTTCCTCATGCAGGCTTCGCCGACAAACCAGCCATTATCCATGTATACAGGTCAATGACACGACACTATATTTTTGATATCTATTGTCAGTTCATTTAACATTACAAACCTTGTTACCTTAAAAAAAGTGTTTGAACTGATTCTCACAAATCTTTCATTTTAATTATCAATATTCATATGAATTTTATATTAAATATATTATACATTTAATGTATATATTATTCAGATTCTAATATCTTACAGTAAGTATTTTTTAATGAATCTCTGGTGTTTATGCATGTTCAAACACTGTGCCGTAAACTTCATTAGCAGGGGAGCAGGTTCAGCACTGTGGTCTGGCGTGGTGATTATTGGGTGGAGACATTAATCACAGAAAACATGACGGCGAACACTTTGAACTGTGTGTGTACTGTGTGGAGGACAGCGACTTCTTTGTCAGGAGACAAGAGGAAATGTTCCGGTGTAAACGATGGTTTAATGATGCCACTGAGAGTCACACATTTCCACTACGCCACTGCTTGTTTGGGCCTGGAGTGTCAACCACATTTCATTTACCCAATTAAGTGTCATTTCAAGTAGTGCCCATTCACATATTTGCCCTGCTGCTGCTGCTGCTGACCTTTATTTTTTGGCTCATTTGCTTTAAAGACATTTTCTTCCTACTACAAGTGTTGTTATTGTTAACTAAAACTTTATTTAAAATTGAAATAAAGCTGAAATATAATAAAATGAAAATATAAAAGTTAATTCAAAATATTAATATAATATTTTACAAACTATAATAGCAAACCGTAAAACAGCATAATTTATATCCTATAAATATAAATAAACACACACACACACACACACACACACACACACACACACACACGTATACAATATTTATGTTTGTTTGTTCATTTATTTAAACATTTATTAAATTTATTTTACATTTATTTAGTTAAATGTTAAATATGTTTTGGTAGGAAATTTTATGGTACAACTTTAAAAGTGTTTTATTTTTATTTGCCATTTTTATTTTATCTAAATAAACTAATAAACTAATATTTTGTTTCATTTTAATCATTTTCATTTATTTAATGTTTACTGATAAAAAAATATAACCACTCAAAACAGGGATTTGAACTGATTAAACATACAGTGTTTCAAAAATTGTAAACCTCATAACCAAAAAAAAGAAAAAAACAACAACAAAAAGCTCATATTCAGTTAGAAGTTGGACAAACAAAATTTTCTGAAGGTTAAGTACAGTCAAACCAAAAATTATTCAGACACCAGATATAATTTTTGACATGTTTTTACAAGTGGGTGCAGGCCACTATAGTTCATTTATGTAAGCGAGTAGAGCAAAATAAAGTAAACTAACATATTATACCCAAAAATTCTTCATACAGTGGACTACCAGTAAAATTTATAAGATTTTGGGACCAAAAATTTGATTTGACACTTTGACCTGACCATGTTTTGTTACATACCTTTCTATCAAAGTTATCTGACATTATCAAGATGAATTTGTTCTGACAGAGTTTAACTTGTTCTTGTCATATTTTATTACCATTTTCTAAACTATAGCGAATAACCTGTGATAATGTGAGAAATGTTGAAGGTGTCTGAATAAATTTTAGGTTGACTGTACTTCCTTTCATTGGCTATTGATTTAAAAGAAATGAAATTAAAATCTTATCTTAAGAGTATCCTTTATTTATGGTGTCTAGTATCAGAAATTGTCAACAGGATCTGTGTTCTCATTTGTCAATTGACAATACAGTTCTTTTACAGCACATTTACTCCTGAGTGTGTGTTTGTACCTGTCATCACAGTAAGTAAACTTCATATCCATGCTGTGGCGACTCAGGAAGGTCTTGCTGTCGAGCGGCATGTCGATGTTTGATGGATGGGCGATGGGCTCGCATATCATGACCACACAGGTGAGCGGCGGCTCTTTAAATCCACACAGCACTCGCGCGGGACAGCCGTTATACACCTTCAGGTGCCCTGTGCAGTGCAGGACCTGAAAGAACAACCGTCACCTTTATGAGCCACACGACTCTGACTCCAGTTCAGCGCTTATCGTGAAGAGAAGTTATTCACCTTCCAGCTGGCTGACTTGAGGTTGACGGTGCGGCCGCGATTGGTGACTGTGCATTTCATTCTCATGAAGAAATCCCTCTCTGTGCTCAGCTCCTTGCCTTTCTTTCCCATGCCTGCCGATGAACACACACACACAAACGTAAAGAGCGTCTCAGTTTAGAAATGGGCCAAAAATCCCAGGAAAACATTCCTAGCATTCTCCTTCCTCACAAACGGAAACCTAAACTCAACACAAATATTTTTTCTTGAGTTATCAAATTCCAAAACATCGTATAGCATTTTCAGCTTTCGATATTATCACTTTTATAAAAATAAATGTGTAAGCTAAACCAAGCAGAATTACAAGCTGAAGCAAAATATGACTGTTTGAACAGTTAATGCATGTCTTGTTCTTAGTGAACAGTTTGCCATTAGCTTTCCCTCATGTGTGCACAGAAATGAGAAGTGTTCGAAAAACAGTTCGTGTTCCACAGAAGAAAGAAAGGCATTCAGGTTTGGAATGACATTAGGTTGAGTAAATGATGATCACTTTTAATTTTTGGGTAAACCATACCTTTAAATTCCATATTTATAAAACAGCCTTTATGACATAGAGTCAGAGTTCCACCACTGGCCAACAGTCCAGCAGTAGAGCCTTATGAATTTTTTTTTTTCCTCTAAGTATTTTATTTTTATTTAATTTTTTAGGCTTTTTATTACATTTTAATGGTTTAATTAAAATTTCAGTCGTCAAAAAGTAAAAAAAAAAACAAAAAACAAAAAAAAAAACATAACTTAAAAATTTATTACAAGCTGAACAAAAACAGTATTTTTAGGGCCCTATGAAATCACTTTTTTTTATTTATTTAAAATAATTTAAAATATTAAATAATTTAAAAATAATTTAAAATTAAATATTTAAAATCCACCAAATTTCAGCTATTTTCCATTTTATTTTTTGTATTTTTCATTTTTTTCCATTTTTATTTTTTTAGGGAGATTCCATTTTAATGGTTTCATTTAAATTTCAGTATCAAAAAACATGTCTAAATAATTGAACAAATTAAACTTATACAACTTAACAACATATTAAAGAAAAATTACATTTATAGAGTCCTCTGAAATCCAGTTTATTTTTCCCCCAAATTATTGCTTTTATTTTTTCTGGAGTCTTTTTCAATGGATTTTTTAAATAACATTTCCTGTTATTTAAAAAATGTTTTGTTTTCTTCTTTTTTCCAGAAATTGTGTGTTGTCTGTTTTAATTTATCTGGATTTATGATTTAATACAAATTTATCATCAAAATCTGTGGTCTGTCTCAAATAAAGTCATAAAAAAATTACCATTTTAATTAATGTTTTAAAATGCAACCAAATGAAAATGAAACAATTCCCGATAAAGAGCAGTATGCGAGCGGTTTTAGACACACGACACAGGTGACCACCTGACCCTCTCCACAGCTTGTTTTATTACAGTGAAGGAGGCAACCACCTGAAATAGCACAATGAAACTTGAACTTAGAGGTGAGAGGTTATAAGAGGCATGCAAAGAGCCATATGAAAGTGTGGAGGTCAAATAAAGGAGACACCGAATAAAAGGGGAAGGGGCTGTGGGTGCATGTTTTTCAAGGCATGATTGTTATTTCTTCACATAACTAATCCTCTCCTATGAAGCCATGTGTTTTCTTTACATCAGGCCTTTACATACTTGTTTCGGTATTTCTGAAAATATGTTTGCAGAAGCGCTAAGAACGTTTTTAAAGAGGCTCCAGGTCCTCTTCTTCTACGGCTAAAACCACTACAGTCCAATTCATCTCCATAACAAAAAAGCCTATAAGAAAGCATGTGAAGTACATTTTACACCATGCTGAACCAAGATTTGACTGTTGAATGCTTTCACATGCTTTTGATAGGTAATTCAGAGTTTGAATTGAAACTTGCGATTCACACACGTTCTCAATGTTTGTGTGATCATGTTTTCAGCTATTTAACACATTTTACCATGCAGATTTTCCCTTGAAAACATCAGAGATTTCTTCTCCGTATTTCTCTAGGCTGTTCTCTGGCATTCTCACACACACTTTGTCTACATATAGCAGGATTTGAAGCTGGTGAAGCTGAATAAACAGAAGTGACATACCGGCTTTGAGGCTGAGGTTCTCACGGATCTCCTCGTGGTCACAGGGGTGAGTGAAATCAAAGATGCTGTGCCCTGTGAGTTCCAACTACAGAAAAAGACATGCAGGTGCTGTCACTGCACTATATGTGAAACAGTCGATTTTTCAGAACAGACGAATCTAATGAAATCTGTCATCATATTACACTACTGTTCAAAGAAATTAATCCTTTTATTCAGCAAGGATGCATCACATTTATCAAAGTGACAGTAAAGACTTTTATATTGTTACAAAATGATTTCTATTTCAAATAAATGCTGTTTATGTAAACTGTGTATTCTTCAAAGAATCATTAAGTAAGGATCATACAGTTTCTTCACAGTAATTAATAAACAATATAAGAAACGTTTCTTAAGTAGCAAATCAGGGAACATTCTAAAACGCTTAACGTGTAAAACTCTTAACGTGGCTTAATGCATTAATACAGTGTTTTTATGAGACCAAACTCAGTAAACACATTATTAATAAAGCATACTATGTACAGACAAGAAGATAAGCTCTAAATACGAGCGCAACGCGTTTAATTTCGCGTTAAGCGCTTTACTCATAGAAAACTACAGGAAAACGTTTAACGTGGCTTAATGCGTTAAAACTCTGTAAACACATTATTAATAACGCATATTACAATCAGACAAGCAGATGTGCCCATAATAAGAACACAACACATTTAATTATGCATTAAGTGGTTTCCTCACAGAGAAAAATCGTTATAAGGAAAACGCTTAACGTGGCGTTAAAAAATGCGTTAAAAGTGTTTTTAAAAGACCAAACACCGTAAACACATTATTAATAAAGCATACTATGTACAGACAAGGAGAACCCAAAATAAGAACACTGTTTTAACGCATCCACGTTGGTGTTTTCCTTATAATGGTTTTCTAAGGGAGGAAAACGCTTAATGCTTAATTAAAAGTGTTTTGTTGACATCCTGAACTCATCTGCATTGTCTGTACATAGTATGATTTATTACTAACGTGTTTACAGAATTTGGTCTTTTAAAAACACTGTCTTAACGCATTAAGCCAAATTAAGCGTTTTTCACGTTAAGCATTTTAGAATGTCCCCAAATCAGCATATTAAAATGATTTCTGAAAGATCATGTGACACTGAATAACTCCCAGGAATAAATTGAATTTCAAAATATATTCAAAAAGAAAGCAGTTATGTTAAATTGTAATAATATTTCACAATATTACTGTTTTTTACTTACTTTTTTATGCAGCCTTGTTGAGCATAAGAGACTTCCTTCAAACACTAAAAAATTTTACTAACCCCCAAATGTTTGAATGATAGTGTATATAACATGAATCATATTTTGCATAAAGATGATAAATCCTGTTCTAGAACCATTATAATTAAGAAATAATTTAGATTATTTTCATGACCATTCCCCACAAAATTCCCAATATCTTAAGGTTTCTTGTGATTCTTATTTTCAAGGTTGATTCTCATTGAATTCCTATTACTGTAATACAGTAAATGTTTTACTTTAACAGTAAAAACACTAATACAATGAATTTCGTTGTCAAAAAAAAACAAATGCTTCCATATTGTATAAATATTTGTGTACAATTCACCACTATTTATTTTACATTACTCAGAATATTTAGCATTTTATAAATGTAAAACTTTTTTTTTTTTTTTTGGTATTTTGTAGTGAAATATGATTTTATAGACATGTTCTTTTGATTCACAAGAAATAGCAATTTATGAGTTAACAACTAGATAACAGGCCACAGTTCTACAAAACAGCAGCCATGTGTAAGGAAGCAATTGGCAGGCATGAGATAAATCCAAGAGCTTCTGCAAGGGTACAAAAAAGTGACACATCCTTCCTCCCATACAGCGCTTGAAGGAAACGGGCTTGTGCTGTGGTTAATAATGGCATCTCGTCTCCCTATGATTAAGTGAACCCAGAGGAAATGAACGCTAAACAGACAAACCGCTAATAATAACAGGACTAAAGGTGAGTATCTGTCTGGATAGTGATTCATTTCACTGCGTACGTTACTGGGCCTGTGTTCCTACTCACCTGTGTGAGACCCATGAATTTGTTGATGTTCTCTGACAAGAAGATCATGTCTCCGTCTGATGTTACCACGCTAATGAAGCCGCCCAGTGACTTCAGATACCAACTGTCCATCAGTCTGTCTACGTCTGTCATCTCTGTGGCAGTGGCACAGGCTGCAACAGGGCACAAACATGAGAGTGTGAGAATTCATGAGTGCATGTGAGTGTGCGCACACTCGCTAGTCTTCTTCTGGCTCTTAAGTCCCTGGCGGACGCCCAAAATAAACAACAGCAACTTCATCCTGCTACTCCGAACCCTCCCAACAACACTGACCTCCCTTCTGTCACTGCCCTCAGCTCCACACACACACACAAACCAAATACCCACATATAGGGACACACAGACACCCACAATGCCCTGCTGTTTGACTGTGCTAAATCTGTGCAGTCTTTCAATTTAAAGAGACAAACGCCAGCTGTTATGTGGAAAACCCACATCTGTGAGAAACCTATGGGAATGGGCCAATATTTGTGGTCATGCTTCTCTGAAGATCATATGCACTTTTGGAAAAATACATAAAGTTATTTAAGGCACTGTAAAGATACAGTATATACGTAGCACACTCTCTAATGCATTTATATCCGATTTCTGATGCATAAAGCATTAAATAATACAGTGGGGTCCAAAAGATTGAGACCAAATTAAAAAAATAAATATTTTCAAGTAGTAAAATAATAAATATTTTTTATTATTATTTATAATATATTATAAATAATAATCAAAAATATTTATTATTTTACTACTTGAAAATATTTATTTATTTATTTTTTTAATGTGGTCTCAATCTTTTGGACCCCACTGTATTATTTAATGCTTTATGCATCAGAAATCGGATATACATGCATTAGAGAGTATATATATATATATATATATATATATAAATAATTTACTTATATAGACATTTATATTTAATTTTTAATTTAATTAATTAATTAATTTACTAACTAGTAGACCCTGCTGTATATATTATACATTATAATATATGTGACCCTGGACCACAAAACCAGTCATAAGGGTCAATTTTCTCGATGTATAAATCTCAATCATCTGAAAGCTGAATAAATAAGATTTCCATTGATGTCTGGTTTGTTAGGATAGGACAATATTTGGCCTAGATGCAACTATTGGAAAATCTGGAATCTGAGGGTGCAAAAAAAAAAAAAAAAAAAAAAAATCAAAATATTGAGAAAATCGCCTTTATAAAGTTGTCCACGTGAGGTCCTTAGCAATGCATATTACTAATCAAAAATTAAGTTTTGATATATTTACGGTAGGAAATTTACAAAATATCATCATGGAACATGATCTTTACTTAATATCCTAATGATTTTTGGCATAAAAGAAAAATTTATAATTTTGACCCATACAATGTATTGTTGGCTATTGCCAACATATATATATATATATATATATATATATATATATATATATATATATATATATATATATATATACATATATATATATATATATATATATATATATATATATATATATATATATATATATATATATAGAAATATAAATAATATGTTAAATAATATGAATATAAAATATAAAATATATATAAATATATATAATATGCGACTTAAGACTGGTTTTGTGGTCCAGGGTCACATATGACTGGTTGCACAATAAAACAAATAGTTGATTAAGTTAAGTGATCATTTGGCAAAACCAAAATTCCCATTCGTTTGGTGATACCACCACTGAAATATGGATGGGGTGCCAGACTTTGGGTCCTGCAGTAGATCTGGCAGAGCTTCAGGAGAGAGGTGGACCTGACAAGGACGTGGAGAACAGAGCGGCTCCACGCCGGGGGGGTCGGAAGCCTGTGATTGCTCCAGTGTGTTTCCTCCAGATAAGAAACTTTCTCAAGGCCCATTGAGAGCCCAGGGCTGGATTTGGGCCGAGCCTTGAGACAGCGGCCCCAGGAGAATTAGAGTTAGGTCTTTGAAGGGGTTCTTGCTCTGCGGCTTTTATTCTGAGATGAAACAAAACTGCACCCAAATTTTGGGTTTCAGAAACTGATCATCTGGAAAGAAGTCTACTAATCTGAATACATCTGCTGCTGATGGACATGCAGTGCATATACATCTATACATCTAAGTGCATATGATCACCCGAGCTGTTGAAATATTGATATTGACTACTGATATCTCAAAGTCATGCAGAACATCTGGCAACACCATTAAGATTACAGGATGCTTTGGTTTATATAATATGTGCTAAAGGTAATGGGTGTTGTTAATAATGTAAAGCAAAATGAAACAAAAACAAACAAACAAACAAACTAAAAATACAACACAACAGAAAAAACAATACACAAAAACAAAAGCTAAAAGCACAACCCAAAACAAAACATAAAAAGCAAAAAAAAAAAAAAAAAACACAAAACAAAAAGACACAAAAACACAACTTCACAAAAGAAATTAAACACAAAAATAAATCACAACCTAAAATAAAACATAAACGACCCAAAAACAGAACACATCCTGAAACCAAATACATAAACACAAAAACAAAAACAAACAAACAAAACAAACAACACAACACAAACGACAAACACAAAACACAACCTAAAAAAAATACATAAACATAATAAACAATCAATCAAGCAAACAAAACCCAAAATAAAACGACCTAAAAACACACGCACAAAACACAAACCCAAAAAAATACAAAAACACAATAAACAAACAAATAAACAAAATAAACACAAAAAAACTAAAATAAAATGACCCCCCAAAAAAACCCCACACAAAACACAAACCCAAAAAAATACAAAAACACAATAAACAAACAAATAAACACAAAAAAACTAAAATAAAATGACCCCCCAAAAAAAACCCACACAAAACACAAACCCAAAATTAATGTAAACAATAAACAAACAAAACCCAAAATAAATCACACACACACAAAACAAAACACAAAACACACACAAAACACATACACAGTAAACAAACAAACAAAATAAATACAAAAAAAAATAAATAAATAAAGTGACCCCCCCTCAAAAAAACACAACACAAAAAACACACTCACAAAACATAACCCAAACAAAATACATAAACACAATATACAAACCAACAAACAAAACACAAAAAAACACATAAAACACACATACAAAACATAACCCAAACAAAATGCATAAACACAAAAAACAAACAAACAAAACATAAAATAAAACTCACTCACACACACACACACACAACCCAAAACAAAATACATAAAACACACACACACAAAACAAAACAAAAAAACCCATAAACTAAACAATCCAAAATAAAACACAAAAAACAGAAAACACAACAAAATGACTCAAAAACAAAACACAACCCAAAACAAAACGCATAAAAAAAACAAATAAAATAAAATAAACAAATGAAACAACAAAACAAAACAAATAAAACACCACAAAACAAAAAAACAAAACAACAACAACAACAACAACAAAAAAAACCCTTATAGAAACTTGTTTTGAGATACATATACAGAACTCTGATCTCTGAACTTTGAACAGAATGAACTGGAGGAAATGGTATCTTGAAGCTTCTTACTGATAAACAAGCCAACAACTCTCTCTCGCATATAGTTTTCAGCCTTAAAATGACATACGGTCCAAAATGGCATGAAACGATCATGTTTTGTTTTGGTCTATTTGTATGAGTCTGTAAAGAATCATAATTGCAGCAGCAGCAGCAGCAGCGGTGAGTCATTGAGTTCAACAAGATTACATCTCAACAATGATTATTTCATAACATATTTTTTCAGTTCCAAGCATCAGTGCATATAGGGCCTGCGGATCTTATGTAAAAGGTATTTCCCATGCACCCTCAGCATGGGTAGGGTGATGGCGGGAGGAGCAGGAGGGATGGATCAATGTGTGGCGCCAGTTTTGGCCTGTGTTTTGGCTGGCCTGAGACGGAGAACGCCAGCCTTGAAGAAAGCACCAATCATGCTTCCAGCTCAGAGCTCACAGACCTGCTGATAACACTATCTGATGTGCCATCTCTTACTGACAGGGCTGCTTTTCGATGTCTCTTTCCCCTCCCTCTTTCCATTTCTGCATGTAGCATGAACATGAACATTTTACTGTCAAGTCACTTCAAGTGCAATGGTGCAAAGTCTTTCAATTGCTCCCAACTCAGGTCGATTCTGCGTTCTGACTGCATACTAACTGTGTTCCCTGTCCTCTTTAGTGTCTGTGCAAACACAGAATGGAATGTCGACTGCAAGGGCTCCTTTGTCCAGCTTCCGGAGATTCTAATTTTATAATAAAGACACACAAACAGTACAAACGTGCTCACATCCTCTCGCCGTACCTGCTCTGGTCTGAGAAACTTTCACAAAATCTGGAGCGGAGCATTCGGTCATCATTTACTCACCCTCATGTCGTCCAAAACCCATATGATTTTCACAAAAGAAAACATTTTGCATTATGTTTTGACAAGATTTGAATGCTATGGTGGAGGGAAATAATTTCAGCATTAAATTTAGAATTAAATGTCAGTCTGTTTCTACCATATGACGTCAGAAGACTTGGCAAACATAGCACACAACAGGGTTATTTATACTAACTAAATCAATTTAAATAAAAATTAATTGTTATTAAACAAATAAATAAATAAATAAATAAATCATTACTTGAAATAAAATGTTAAATGAAATAAAATTTAGGAAAAAAAAAAATAAAACAAGGCATAATTTCACATTTTCATTTAGTTCAACCTGAAGTGCTAAAATAACTAAAACTAAATAAAATTAAACTAATAAATAAAAGCAAATCAATACATAAGCAAATAAATAAGCAAATAAATACATAAACAAATAAATAAATAAATAAATAAAAATCATTTCTTGAAATAAAATAAATGTTAAATGAAATAAAACATTTAGAAAAAAACAAGACAACATTTCACATTTTCATTTAGTTTAACCTGAAGTGTTAAAATAAAACAAACTAAATAAAAATAAACTAACAAATAAAAGTGAATATATATGTATGCACGATTATTATAGTTTTTGTGAATATTTAGAATTAGATTTTATTTGTAGATTTTTACTTAAATTTTATTAAATTTTAATTAGTAGTAATTGACTATATATATATATATATATATATATATATATAGTCAATTACTACTAATTAAAATTTAAGTAAAAATCTACAAATAAAATCTAATTCTAAATATTAACAAAAACTATAATAATCGCACACAATTTTTATGGACTTTGTTAATGATACTTTTATGGTGCTTTCATGTGCTTTTTACAGCTTGACAGTCTGAATCACAAAAGAGCATTTTTAACATTATGCTAAACTTCTCCTTTTGCATTCCATGAAAGAAAGCAAGCCATAATTGTCCAGAACAACATGAGGGAAGGAAATAATAACAGAATTTAAATTTTTGTGTGAACTATCCCTTTAACACTCACGCACATTTATATCTCTTGAAGCTTGCTATATTCATTATTAAACATACTCTATAGGTTTTCATTAAATTGTTGTATTCATCACATGCTGTCTTTGATTTATTAGATTAGCACCTACAGCTAAACATAATTAACCCAGACACCGTTATAGCCGGTCCAATATTCACTAACACAATTATGTCCTTACATAAAGCGCCTCCTCATTTGTATAATACAACAGTAACATTAATGCAGTCTGACATCACGACTAAAACATTTCCTCATAACAGTGCAGTGCTAATGATGGTGAACCAAGATAAGAGATCAAACTAGAGCTTTAGAATTTGATTATCAGCTGAGTGTGTATTTGCAACACTGCTCTTTCTTTGATGTGACGTCAAGTAGAGTTGCGTGGTCTGTGATGTTGCACTAACACAGGAGTCACCATGTGATAACCTTTATCAAATTGCAAATATAACTTTATAAAAACAGCAGAATGAGCAGCACCAGTCAATGAAGTTACAGGATTTTGCTCTATGTTTTGTTATCCACCATATTTGAGTATGAAAATATTACTTTGCTGATATAAAATAACAAAACAATATAATATTGTATAATATAATATTTATCTTACATTATAATAATTATATGTTAGCAATTAAATGATTTCTTGATACTATTCATTTTTAATCTAAATGCTTAAAATTAACTTCGTAGATAAATATTTATGCTAATAAAGTTGTATGTATGCAATTTTACCAAAAAAAAAACTAAATTATGGCTGAAACAGATTAAATGATAATTATTTTCATGTTTTGGATGCTAACTGATAAATGGCAGATATTAAAAATCTTAAAATTTAATACGCATTAAAACTAATATCAATTGGTTTTGTCAATGCCAAATTGCCAAATCAATACTATAATGTCCAATAATAATAATAATAATAATAATAATAATTATTATTATTAATATTATTATTATATATTTTGTTTGTTTGTTTGGACTATTGATGCACAAATATTAAAATTATGACTGAAACATAAAATTATAATTATTATCATGATTTGGCTGCTAACCGAAACTGATAAATGGCAGATATTAAAAATTTTAAAAAGGTTATGCGCATTAAAACTAAAATCAATAGGTTTCGTCAATGCCAAATTGCCAAATCAATAATATAAATGTCCACTAATAATAATAATAATAATAATTTTATTTATTTATTTTTTATTTATAGTTTGTTTGTATGAGTTTGACCACATAGTAAAGGAAAAGTATGTGGCTATATGGCTAATGCAGACAAAATAATCATTATTTCCATATTTTATTAAAAATCTATAATATTTTGTCTTAAAAACAGTGCACTAAATCGAAAATCAATAGTTTTTGTCAATGCTGTGATGTCCAAAGTTTTGCATATATTTTTGATTTAATAATCTAATATGTTTGTGTGTGTGTTTTTTGTTAAATCCAGTCATGTTCCACATGTGGATGAGTGAGTGTGTACCTGAGGTGAGGAGTTTGCGTGTCCGCAGGTAGCTGATGGCCAGTCTCATGATGGAGGCTTTATCCAGATGTGAGCTGATGCTGTGTGGGAGAGGCAGCTGACGGGCCAGTTCATAAAACACCTCCGTCTCCTTACTGCGCCTACAGCGCGCCGCGTCTCGAGATTTCTCCTTACGCCGCTCTGAGCTGCACCTACAGCATACAACAACAGGGACATATTGGCTGAATAAATGCCACTCACTTCTTGTGTGTATAAAATCTAAGAAAATACTAAAAATGTATTGTGCAATATGCAAATACTTCCACAGATAAAAAAAAAATAATTGGAGGACAAAAAGGCAAAGATTTCTCATGTGGTTCCAGAGAATAACAGTCTCTTTGTGCCCTTGACAGTCTTTCTCATTCAACTCAAGTCACTCTTGCAGATTCAGACATCAGACCCAAAAACTGAGCCAGTGGAGAAAGAGCCAGTGTCCGGCAGGTGCGAATCAATCCACACACACACACACAAAATCACACAGATATCCTTTCAGAAATACATTTAGCCTTAAAACTAAACAATTGCGTGTCTTGATCATCATAACAGTATAATCAGTTTGCTGGATTACGATTTACAGGCCAAACTGAATAAACCAGTAATAATGGCACAGCAAAAGCCGCTCTTATACCATTGTATGGCTTCATTTATTCATTTACACTCATACCATTGTATGGCTTTATATATTTAACATGTCGTTAGCGGACGGGTCAGTGCCAGATCTCAAGTGGGACATTCCTGGCTAGTTCAAGTGCTTATGGGAATGATCACTTATAGCTACATCCTGGATTTAATAAACAAAAATATTGTCCCAAATTAGAACACATCTGTTCCGTGACAAGATATTATTTATCTTGTTGAATGTTGGAAACTCTGTCAACTTTCTGATTACAGATGTTCAGAAATCATCCATCCATATATCTATTGACATACAGCCAAGACAAGTGGAATTTATTTCCATAACTTGTGAGAAATAAAGACAAAGATGGTATTAGATTAGCAAAGAGAAACCAGAAAGTTGAGATAAGTCTTCACATTTCAAAGTTGTATTCATTTATAGTTAATTAATTTACTTTTATAATTCAAGGATAGTGGAATTTATGTAATATTGTGATGTAATAATTACTTATGTAAGAAAATTAATACAATAATCTAATAAAAAATAATTACTAATATATATATTAATACATTTTATTTACTTGATTTGCTGTTCAAGAAACATATATATATATATATATATATATATATATATATATATATATATATTATATTGACTAATGTTTAGTACAATTGTTATATATAGACTCAATAAAACATTTCACAGCACAGAAAAGCCAATCAAAAAACAAAAGAAAAAGGAAAACAACTACGGGACTATGGGATCAGTTTAATCTTGACTGATGCTTATGAATGTTATGAATAATAAATCAAGGTGCATTATAGTCTCTGTTGTGGCTCCTTTTAGCATTTATTTGTTTTTGCAAAAAAAAAAAAAAAAAAAAAAAACTAATTTTGATCCTCTGCCAGGTCACAAGCAATGAAGTCCAAATTGCTCTTCATAATATATCAGAAACAATACTCCTGTCCCTTCTTCCTCTTGTCCTATTTAGAAGAAAATAAATAGGTACTGGGCAGGTTTCCATAGAGACCGTGTTGAGGAGGTTGACGTCCACGTTTCCTGTCACACATCCAATCAGGACAAATGCGCAAATATGATGCAAATTGTTCCAACAGTTGTTTCAATGACTGAAGATTTTTATAAAAAGGTCTCTTCATACTACCTTACAAGCCAAGATGATCCATACTCATGATGCACCACTCAACAGATGCTGCGAGCACAAGTGTGTCAAACACAATCTCATATACAAAAGCAGTCAAGACATTCAATCATTTCTCCTCGCACTCAAAATAAATATCATGCACGCATTATTTACTTTTTTAGACTAGAAGTAGCGCTCTCTGGATGAACGTACAGACAGTCTACTTCCTTTTTAGCACACAGAGCCAGAGGATCCTGCAGGACATGAAACAATGGAGATCTAGCGCTCATTCAAGGCCTGAAATCGTCTAGTGAACCCTCTGAACCCTTTGTAGCAGACGCGGATGTCTACAGGCTCTTATTTAACCCTACAAGATCAAACCACCACCAACAATGGAAAACAGGTAGTGAGCCGAAGAATAGCTATTGTCAGAGATTTTGTCACACCAGAGATTACATGCAACCCGCTGCCTCAAGAGTGCTAAACAGGGCAAATAGTGAAAGCTTCATTTTATTACTCGATTTACCAGATGCCAGGTTTCAGCGGCTCAATTAAAATGAATGGAAATCCTCAATTCCAATTCTACAGCAGCTACCGTCTAGTGTTTGTGGTTCCCCTTTCAGTCGGTCACTCCGAGTCACGTCGGATGACCGACGAAATTGGGATCTCGCCAGAGAGACCAATCCACTTCGAGTGTAACTAAACGAGCCAATGGACATTGGCATGCGATTATTGCATCCAGCTGCCGCTGATCACAGTGTGAGCATAAGAGGCAGCTGATGCACCGCATCAATTATCCTTTCGCTTCGGAGCCGAGCGGTAGTAGTGAAGCTACTGCTCCCTTTCCCAAGAAGTGTTCCTGATCGAGTGCGGGCGTTACGGTGCAGCAGCGGTGGTCACGGTGTCCGGGAGAGCAGAATCGTCTTCCCGCTGGCAGCCACACTTGGAGTGTGCGGTGGCCAAGCTCCCCTGCGTGCTTCAGCACCTCAAAAAAGAGCATTTCTAAGAGCAAATTTCTCTAAGAGAGTACACGGGTGATCACGTCTTTTTAAAGATGTCTTATCACCCGTGCGTTTCTGGCTGTGGTCGCTTCCTGGCGCCTCAGGACGGTTACGATTGCTGCCTCACGTGTCTGGGCATTCAGCACGCTGAGGAGGCTTTCGTGGATGGCTCATGTTCTTCTTGTGGGGACATGACCATCTCGGAGTTGCGTCTTAGACTCCGCTATGTCAAACATGGCGGAGTCCCTCTGCCTCTGCCGCGGTCCAGCGTGCGCGCCGCTGGGTCCGGTGGGGGCAGAGGTGATCTGAGGATTACGGTGAGGGCTTCCCCAAGTGGAGCTCCTCGCCCCTCAAGCACTCCGCAGCCGGTGGAGCTGCCGCAGGAGCATGCTGGGCCCTCTGCTCGGGGTGCACCAGGCGTCTCCTTCGGTGGTCCCCCTGACGACCAGATGTCGATCACTGCATCGGAGGGCGGGCCCTCTCTCTCCGGGGATGACGACTCGGCTGCGCTGCCCCCTTCGGGTGTGGTAGCGTTGTCCGAGCCAGACCCAGAGATGACGGCCATGCTTTCCCGGGCCGCCGAGAATGTCGGGCTCGTGTGGAATCCACCACCGCGTCCTGATCCTTCGAGGCTGGACGAGTGGTTTCTCGGTGGGGGTCGCGCTGGTTCTCAGTGCCCCCCTCCGGTGCCATTCTTCCCGGAAGTGCACGAGGAGCTGACAAGATCGTGAGCCACCGGCTGGGGTGCCACGTACAACGGGCACGCAGTATCAGGGGTTTGGACGGGCCCCCTTTTGCGTTGGCATATCAATTGCCTCGAGTTGCTGGCAGTACGTCTTGCCCTGTGCCGCCTCAGAGGGCGCCTTCGGGGCAGGGACGTTCTGGTCCGTACGGACAACACTGCGACCGTTGCGTATATCAACCGGCAAGGCGGTTTGCGCTCCCGTCGCATGTCGCAACTCGCCCGCCACCTCCTCCTCTGGAGTCAGAAGCATCTGAGGTCCCTTCGTGCCATCCACATCCCCGGAGTGTTCAATCAGGCGGCCGACGAGCTGTCTCGAGCGGCACTTCCTGGGGAGTGGAGACTCCATCCCCAGGCGGTCCAGCTGATTTGGAGTCGGTTCGGAGTTGCTCAGGTAGACCTGTTTGCATCTCCGGAAACCACCCACTGCCAGTGGTTCTACTCCCTGTCCGAGGCAACGCTCGGCACGGATGCACTGGCACACAGCTGGCCCCAGGGCTTGCGCAAGTATGCGTTTCCCCCAGTGAGCCTGCTAGCACAGACGCTGTGCAAGATCAGGGAGGACGAGGAGCAGGTCCTGTTAGTGGCTCCATATTGGCCCAACAGGACCTGGTTCCCGGAACTCATGCTCCTCGCGACAGCCCCTCCCTGGCCGATTCCTCTGAGGAAGGATCTGCTTTCTCAGAGACGGGGCACCCTCTGGCACCCGCGTCCAGACTTGTGGAAACTTCATGTGTGGTCCCTGGACGGGATGCGGAGGTTCTAGGTGACCTGCCCCAGGAGGTAGCGCTCACTATCGCTTCAGCACAAGCACCGTCCACAAGACGGGCCTATGCGCTGAAGTGGAACCTGTTCGTCGAATGGTGTTCCTCTTACCAGGAGGACCCCCGGAGATGTTCGATCAGAGCCGTGCTTTCCTTTTTGCAACAAGGGTTGGAGCGTAGGCTGTCCCCCTCCACCCTTAAGGTATATGTTGCTGCTATTTCTGCCCACCACGACCCCATAGAGGGGAGGTCGGTGGGGAAGCACGATCTGGTCGTCAGGTTTCTTAGGGGGGCCAGGAGGTTAAATCCTCCGAGGCCTCCCTCCCTTCCCTCTTGGGATTTGGCTTTGGTGCTAAGAGCCCTACAAACTGCCCCCTTTGAGCCATTGCAGTCAGTCGAGTTGAAGTTTCTTTCTATGAAAACCCTACTCCTGACTGCATTGGCCTCAATCAAGAGGGTGGGGGACCTGCAGGCATTTTCGGTCGACGAGTCGTGCCTTGAGTTTGGGCCGGCTGACTCCAGTGCAACACTGAGGCCCCGGCCCGGCTATGTGCCCAAGGTTCCTACCACGCCCTTCAGGGACCAGGTAGTGAGCCTGCAAGCGCTGCCCCTGGAGGAGGCAGACCCAGCCCTAGCTTTGCTCTGTCCTGTACGCGCACTGCGTCAGTACGTGGATAGAACTCAGAGCTTCAGGACCTCAGAACAGCTCTTTGTCTGTTACGGAGGACAGCAGAAGGGGAAGGCTGTCTCCAAGCAGAGGATGGCCCACTGGATAGTGGATGCCATCACCTTGGCCTATGAAGCACAAGGTGTGCCCTGCCTGCTCAGGTTGCGTGCTCACTCCACTAGGGGTGTCGCATCGTCCTGGGCGCTGGCTCGTGGTGCCTCGCTAGCAGACATCTGTAGAGCTGCGGGTTGGGCGACTCCCAACACGTTCGCTAGGTTTTATAGCCTACGTGTCGAACCGGTTTCCTCCTGTGTTCTCACCTCAAACGGGTAGTGGCACTGAGAGGGCCGGCTCAGATTCGGCTTGCGGCGTCCTTAAGCCTAATTCTCCAGAGAGTTCCTTAACCAGGCAAACCCTGTTGAGTCCTCCAGCACTCCGGCGTCCGGACGCGGCGGGGCGTCCGGCGCCAGGCCTTCAGCCAATGAATTCTTGAAATCTGGTGCGAGGCTAGTGCCCATATGAGAGACCCTGTCGGGATCCCATATGTGTATTCCACGGTATTCTTATTAGAGCCGTGTTTCCCCTGGCGGACCACGTTCTGCCATCTCTAAAGATGCAGCCTGAGCCATCTCAGAGACTTCCATGTGCAATAGGCCCTTCGGGGTTACTTCACATGTTTGAATGTCACTTAACCCCCTCTGGGAGGAGGTGACTCCGCAGTGTGCCTCTTCCAAGTGGAAGGGCACGCTTCCCAGTGTTATCCTAGTCCTACTGTTTGGGTTGCTCAAGGAACAACAGTAGTTGACCTTCTCTGTGTAGAGCCCGGTCCTATCGTCTGCCTTATAGGAAGGGTCAGGAGCCCTACACAGGGCACTGGAAGGGGCAGCTCCTGTGGCGCTTTGGTAGGGATCCCAATTTCGTCGGTCATCCGACGTGACTCGGAGTGACCGACTGAAAGGGGAACGTCTCGGTTACGTATGTAACCCTCGTTCCCTGAAGGAGGGAACGGAGACGTCACGTCCCGTCGCCACAGTCGCTGTACCACCGCTGAGCTGCCGGGTCGCCGGCTCGGCTCCTCAGCGAAAACATAATTGATGCGGTGCATCAGCTGCCTCTTATGCTCACACTGTGATCAGCGGCAGCTGGATGCAATAATCGCATGCCAATGTCCATTGGCTCGTTTAGTTACACTCGAAGTGGATTGGTCTCTCTGGCGAGATCCCAATTTCGTCGGTCATCCGACGTGACGTCTCCGTTCCCTCCTTCAGGGAACGAGGGTTACATACGTAACCGAGACGTTCTCTATACACTCTGTTACTGTAGTGGTACCCTATCAAAAGCAGGGCCCCATGAAATCCATTTTATTAGATTTAAATAATCAAAAGCATCACTAATTTATTTTATTTAAAAAAGTCTATTTTATTTTTATTTTTTCCAGAAATACTTTGTGTGTTTACAATTTTTGCTAAATAAATCTGGTAAATAATTTTTCAAGTAAATATTTGTTTAAAAACAGTATTCTAATAATAATTTCAGTTCAAAATCTCAGTTCGAAATTTGCGAAATTCCGTGACATTCAGTAAATTCCGTTTTTATGACTGGATTCTGAGATTCCGTCCGTGTTTTCTCTACAAAAGGTACTAATAATGTATGTAAATTTTAGGTACTAATATGAACCTTTAACTTATACAGTATGTAGCATTTGGGGTAAAGTAGGTACAAAGATGTGCCTTTTAGCTTTTGTACCTTAGAGTACCACTCTAATGACAGCTTTGTGCCTTTTTTCTAAGAGTGCAGGATTTTCATTATAGAATGTATTTTAGGAAATCAGCTTGCTATGTATTACATGACAGTAACTTCACTTGTTCGTGTCGTCCTTTCAGCTAAGGTGAAGAAATGCAAAGGAAATGAACTGAAATAAATTGGTCCGTTTATGAATGTTTTTCTGTCGCTGTATATGTTAATTCAGACACTGCGGATCACATTCAGACAGCAAAGACACACTGTACTGTTTTTAATTTATGTTTTATTTATTTATTTTTTTTAACAGAGTACAAGCACCTTAAAGGAATAGCTCACCCAAAAATGAAAATTTGCTGAAAATGTCATCACCCAAGATGAAATTTAACATTATATCACTTGCTCACCAATCTCTGCAGTGATTGGTGAGCAACTGGAGATGTGTGGATTACTTGTGGATTATTGTGATGTTTTTATCAGCTATTTGGACTCTCATTCTGACGGCACCCATTCACTGCAGAGGATCCACTGATGAGCAAATGATGTAATGCTAAATTTCTCCAAATCTGTTCCTATGAACAAACAAACATCTACATCTTGGACGGCCTGAGGGTGAGTACATTTTCAGCAATTTTTCATTTTTTGATCAATCTGAACAATGTTAAGCAGGCAGATGCAACAAGCAAAGTGTCTGTTCACACAAAGCAAAAATGCTGCACTTTGCAAATCAATCACAGACAAACTGAACATAACTAACGTTGGTGACATGTAAATATGTTTATTTCTCCTAACCCTGCTTAAAATGAAGAGACAGTTATTAAATTAAAAAAAAAAGATTTACAAAATAATTTATTATAATAATGTAAGCAAATAATTATTGAATTAAATAATAATTAATTATTCATAATTAAATTTAAAAAATGATTATAATTAATTGAAAATTAAGTAAGCCAAAGTTCCTGCTACACTGCAAATCATGCAGCTTCGAAGTCTGTATTCAATATGTGATGTTAAAATCCTCTGTTGGTCAAACATAATTTTTTTAAAATGAAGTTCACAGCGAGACATATGATTGCGTTTCCGCTCTCCTGTCTTCACATGTCTATGAATGGAAATTCATGGAACAAAGTCTAGTGCGATGGCACCTTAAGACAACAACTAGGCTCCATTTTTTTAAAAACTAAACGTTAGCAATGCTTTCTAATTTTCAAGTAGTTACAGGATTTATTCTCTATTTGAGATCACTTTGTATTATCACTTGCACCTTTGTACTATAAGCAAATATCAATTTCAATCCAACCTGAACGCAGCAACAAAAGCAAACAAACGTCAGTTTGTTCAGTGAAACAGAACATAACTTTACCAAACATTACCAAAAGCTTCTGCGAGATTCACATGCTGCTGAACCGTCCTGACCAAACCGAGAACTCAAACTTTTTAACGCAAGAGCGACAGACATCGACGTTATCTATTTCAGTTTGGCAAATGAGCTACTGTATGAGATTCCTGAAGTCACGCAGCTGAAGCTGAAATATGAGCTGCTCTCAGATCCTAACAATGCCACAAATAAACAGATTAACAAACTTAACGGAGCGACTGACTTGAACTATGTTTAGCAGGTGAGCGGAACAGGTGGACCAATGGCCTCGCGCTCACAGATGTGGTTAATGATAAAACGGTCGCACGGCACGGGAGCAGCCATAAATATAAACACGAAACCTAACTAAGCAGTCTTGACCTATTCAGGCATGCAAACAATGACACGCTACCTTATGACTGGAAGAATGGTCATTTGCCTTGTGTGAAATGCACTAAATTAAGCGCTGTCCCCCCAGCTATTTCAGCCCCGCACTGAGCGGGCCTCTCCAGGAACCTACTACTGACCTTCACTGTCCAAACGGCTTCTGTGTCGCACAAGACACCTGGGAATTTAACAGCAACCTACATAATGAAATAAAGTTATATAATAGTTTTGTTTTTTTTTAATTTAAAAACAACATTCATGATTTAAAGGAACACTCCACTTTTTTTTGAAAATAGGCTCATTTTACAACTCCTCAAGAGTTAAACAGTTGAGTTTTATCGTTTTTGAACCCATTCTGCCGATCTCCGGCTCTGGCGGTAGCACTTTTAGCTTAGCTTAGCATAGTTCATTGAATCGGATTAGACCATTAGCATCTCGCTCAAAAATGACCAAAGAGTTTCGATAATTTTCCTATTTAAAGCTTGACTCTTCTGTAGTTACATCGTGTACTAAGACCGACGGAAAATGAAAAGTTGCGATTTTCTAAGCCGATATGGCTAGGTACTATACTCTCATTCCAGCGTAATTATCAAGTAACCTTGCTGCCGTACCATGGGTGCAGCAGGCGCAATGATATTACACAGCACCTGAAAGTAGTCCCCAGCTAGGTAACTAGTTATGATCTAGCAAAGTTCCTTCATAATTACACCGGAATGAGAGTATAGTTCCTAACCATTTTGGAGATCGGCTGAATGGATTCAAAAACGGTAAAACTCAACTCTTGGGGAGTTGTAAAATGAGCCTATTTTCAAAAAAAGTGGAGTGTTCCTTTAAAACCAGTTTGAAATTGGTGTACTTTTTATATAACTTTTCACCTTAATTATTATGCTGAAACAAAAATAAATAATAAAATAAAATCATTTGATTTCTGACTTTCAGAATTGTAAATACAACTTATTTAAATTTTAAATGTTATATTTCAAACAAAAATATTGTAAAATATGACCATTTCAAAAAATTGTTTTCTAAGTGAATATATTTTAAAATATAATTTATTCCTGTGATGCAAAGCTGAATTTTCAGCATCATTACTCCAGTCTTCAGTGTCACATGATCCTTCAGAAATCATTCTCATATGATGATTTGATGTGTAAGAAAGATTTTTTTTTTTAATTATTATCAATGTTGAAAACAGTTGTGCTGCTTAATATTTCTGTGGAAATTTCTGTGATTTTTTTTTTTTTTTCCAGGGTTCTTTGATGAATAGAAAAGTAAAAATAACAGCATTTATTTGAAATAGATATCTTATGTAACTATAATATCTTTACTGGTTAATTTAAGAAAGCCTTGGTAAATAAGTCTTAATTTCTTAACAAACAAACAAACAAACAAACCCAAAAGACCCAAAATTTTGAGCAATATTGTATATATATATATATATATATATATATATATATATATATATATATATATATATATATTTATACACTGTAATTATATCAGAAGATTATATAATACATCAATTATTTTAATACACATATAATTGCAGATGATTATATATTATGATTATATTTGCAGAATATATAATATAAATAATACAACAAATTTATATGGACGAAAGGATGAAACGTGAAGGAAAAAAAAAATCAAGATGATAAATTTTTCTCTCCTTTGTAATGAAAATAAAATAAAATAAAATATAATAAAAACCTCAAGTATGTGTTGAAAGCGGAGAATAAACCATGGGCCACCTTTGACCAGGGTAAGCCATAACACCAGTTTAAAGGAACAGCTTTCAACGTAATCACCCTCGGTGCATGAAATCACCTCACTCACTCTGTGGATGCGGGTCTCTATGTTCTGCCTTTTCTCAAGGAATTCCTAGAGCATGAGATAAACCAGCAATGATGCAGTTTTGGACTTGCACAATGAATCATCATGGTCCACATATTTGAGACCTGATGCATAATACTGATTCTCCCATCAGCATAACAGCATATTATACAACCTTCAACTCAACCATATCTTAGTCAGCATCAGAACATACTGTTCTGAAACTCAAAGTTGCAAGACACTAATGGTGCATGAAATGAAGCGAGACGTAACTTCAAATGATCCCTATAAAGCACATACGCATATGTTTCTATGCGGCAATTGACATTGAACCGAAATGATTGTTTTACATTGCATTACATCATCATGCACATGGGAAAGAGTCAAGAATTCAACCAGCAACAGGTTAAAAAAAACTATAATGCCAACAAACCACTGTGATGCAATTTACTAATTGTTTAATTTTAGCTCACTGCATTACAGATGATAATGGAGAAGACAGGAAATGATGCAAAGAGAGGCAGAACGAGATCAGGAAAAGTCACAAAACAGGTCATATTGTGTCAGATCATATGCACTAACTGCCAGCCTACATCTCTGAGCAGCCAAAAAATATAAAAGTCAACACATGGTCTCCTATTACTTAAAGGGATAATTCACTTAAGATTCTCACCAAACATGAATGTAAACTTGTGATATGTCTTGTTTGAAAGCGCATAGTAGTGTTATTTTAGTATTATTTATATGCTATTGTATTATTTTCAAATTAGCATTGATTTTTTTAGATTTTCATTTTTCATACGAGTTAAAGTTGTAGTAATATTGTTATGTGCTTTTATTATTAGGTTGTTTTTTGTTTAAATATTTTTATGCAGTTTTATTTTTATTGCCATTTTAGTACTTTAACTTTAGAAATTAAATTTAGAAGTAATGCCCCAGCAACTAACTGAAATAAAATTACATTTAGAAGTGGTGCCTTAGCAAATGACTGAAATAAGTTTAGTTTTTTTTTTTTTTTTTTTTTTTTTTTTAAGTTTAAGTTTTTCCATCAAATCTAATATTTCCTTTTCTATTCTATTCTATTCTATTCTATTCTATTCTATTCTATTCTAGGTTTATTAAAATTACCAGAAAGTATTTTTTTTGAAAACCTGAACATTTTTGTTACTTTAAACAAAATAACATTAACTGAAATAAAATATATTTTAAAAATTCAACTTATTGTTTATTTTTTTATTCCAGCTAAAATTTCTAAATTTCATTTAGATTAACTTGAAGTAACTGAAACGGAATAAACAATTTTGAAAAACTAATTCATTAAAAAAAACAAACAAAAAAAACAACAACAAAAAAAACAAAACACTACAACTAAAAAAAATAGGAAGAACAGAAAAAAACTCAATTAAAATTTAATTCTAACTATAAGAAACTATAATAGCACATCAGTGATATTAAAATAACACTGCTTCAGAAGATGTGAGGTACATGGACCACTTTTATTGGGGGGGGGGGAATAAGCATTGAAAATCAATAGAAAATCAATAGAAAAGAGCAACTTTGGACAACTTGGAGTGAAAAAAGAGCAGTTTGACTGAATGTCAAAACAGGTACGCATGTAGTGCGGCAGGCCTCACCGGTCACTGGTTTTGATTACGCCTCCCCTCCTCTCTAGTCTCTCTGCTTGATTTTAATCATATTGTCAGTGGAGAATAATATATGTCACTGCATAGCCTGAGGTAGAACTAGAAGTGTCGGCCGCAGCCATCTGCTGTCCTGTCACACAACTATTTTCATAACAAACAGCTCCATGCTTTAGGACACAGCAGCCAGATGCTGAAAGTCCAGACACAAACCCCCAGGCCCTCCACTGTTTGTGAACAGAGCAAACAGTTGATGGGTAACAGGGTGCAAGGTGCAGTGACTCACCAGTTACAGTTTGCCCTTTAAAGGGATAGTTTACCCTAGTCTCCCAAATCACATTCTCACCCTTATATTGTTCCAAACCAGTGTGATGTCAGTTTTATTAGTGGAACACTAAATATAGATTTTTTTTTTTTTTTTTTGCTATTGGATCACATTCATACTTGTGTGCACATTAAAATATGTATTAGTTCAAAGGACTCAGAATTAA
Source organism: Spinibarbus caldwelli (assembly GCA_039654775.1). Lineage (NCBI taxonomy): Eukaryota > Metazoa > Chordata > Actinopteri > Cypriniformes > Cyprinidae > Spinibarbus > Spinibarbus caldwelli. The sequence continues at coordinate 24,420,273 of CM077243.1, forward strand.
TGATATTCACACATTTTCATTTTTATCAGTTCTACCAATAAATGACATCATTTGACGGATTACCAAGTAATAGCACTCATTGTGTTTCATTTTACACTTAATTATGCACTAAACTGAAAACAAATATATTTTTTTTTACATTGCAAAACAAAAAATATATGTAAATAAATAAAGTTAATATTAAATGTGTATATTATTCTTTTATTCTTGAAGATTAACGTTTTTTTTATTATTACATTCTCCAGAGTATTAAAAAAAATGCATAATGTCATTGGGAATTATACACATAATAATAATAATAATAATAATAATAATAATAATAATAATAATAATAATAATAATAATAATAATACAAAAATCTGTATTAGCAATATCAAAATCTAAATTACATTAATTACATTTTATACATATAATTTATTAGTAAAATGTAGATGAATTTTAGAAATTTGTAGTCAAATTTTTATAGATTATAAATTTAAAAAATATATATTTTGTCAGTTTATAAGTATATTTTATTAGTAAAATGTAGGCCTTAGTTTTAGAATTTTGTAGTCAGTTTTTTATAGATTATAAATTTAAAAATATATATTTTGTTATATTTTATACATATATGTTTATTAGTAAAATGTAGGCATGCATTTTACAATGTTGTAGTAACTTTTTTATTGATATTTTTTAAATATTGTTGTATTTTATACATATATTTTTATTAATGTAGATATGAATTTTAGAATTTTGTAGTCAATTTTTTATAGATTATAAATATTAATAAAGCACTTTGTAATATTTGATACATATATTTTATTAGTAAAATGTAGGCATGAATTTTAGAATTTTGTAGTCAGTTTTTTATAGATTATAAATTTAAAAATATATATTTTGTTATATTTTATACATATATGTTTATTAGTAAAATGTAGGCATGCATTTTAGAATGTTGTAGTAACTTTTTTATTGATATTTTTTAAATATTGTTGTATTTTATACATATATTTTTATTAATGTAGATATGAATTTTAGAATTTTGTAGTCAATTTTTTATAGATTATAAATATTAAAAAAAGCATTTTGTAATATTTGATACATATATTTTAGTAGTAAAAATGTAGGCATGAATTTTAGAATTTTGTAATAATATTTTATGGATTATAACTTTAAAAAATATATATTGTTGTATTTTATACATATATTTTTATTAATGTAGATATGAATTTTAGAATTTTGTAGTCAATTTTTTATAGATTATAAATATTAATAAAGCACTTTGTAATATTTGATACATATATTTTATTAGTAAAATGTAGGCATGAATTTTAGAATTTTGTAGTAATTTTTTATAGATTATAAATTTTTAAAAAATATTGTTATATTTTATACATATTTTTATTAATGTAGACATGAATTTTTGAATTTTGTAGTCAGTTTTGTTATAGATTCTAAATTTAAAAAATACTTTTTATAATATTTTATATATTTTTATTAGTAAAATGTAGACATGAATTTTTGAATTTTGTAATAATATTTTATGGATTATAACTTTAAAAAATATATATTGTTGTATTTTATACATATATTTTTATTAATGTAGATATGAATTTTAGAATTTTGTAGTCAATTTTTTATAGATTATAAATATTAAAAAAAGCATTTTGTAATATTTGATACATATATTTTAGTAGTAAAAATGTAGGCATGAATTTTAGAATTTTGTAATAATATTTTATGGATTATAACTTTAAAAAATATATATTGTTGTATTTTATACATATATTTTTATTAATGTAGATATGAATTTTAGAATTTTGTAGTCAATTTTTTATAGATTATAAATATTAATAAAGCACTTTGTAATATTTGATACATATATTTTATTAGTAAAATGTAGGCATGAATTTTAGAATTTTGTAGTAATTTTTTATAGATTATAAATTTTTAAAAAATATTGTTATATTTTATACATATTTTTATTAATGTAGACATGAATTTTTGAATTTTGTAGTCAGTTTTGTTATAGATTCTAAATTTAAAAAATACTTTTTATAATATTTTATATATTTTTATTAGTAAAATGTAGACATGAATTTTTGAATTTTGTAATAATATTTTATGGATTATAACTTTAAAAAATATATATTGTTGTATTTTATACATATATTTTTATTAATGTAGATATGAATTTTAGAATTTTGTAGTCAGTTTTTTATAGATTATAAATTTAAAAATATATATTTTGTTATATTTTATACATATATGTTTATTAGTAAAATGTAGGCATGCATTTTAGAATGTTGTAGTAACTTTTTTATTGATATTTTTTAAATATTGTTGTATTTTATACATATATTTTTATTAATGTAGATATGAATTTTAGAATTTTGTAGTCAATTTTTTATAGATTATAAATATTAATAAAGCACTTTGTAATATTTGATACATATATTTTATTAGTAAAATGTAGGCATGAATTTTAGAATTTTGTAGTAATTTTTTATAGATTATAAATTTTTAAAAAATATTGTTATATTTTATACATATTTTTATTAATGTAGACATGAATTTTTGAATTTTGTAGTCAGTTTTGTTATAGATTCTAAATTTAAAAAATACTTTTTATAATATTTTATATATTTTTATTAGTAAAATGTAGACATGAATTTTTGAATTTTGTAATAATATTTTATGGATTATAACTTTAAAAAATATATATTGTTGTATTTTATACATATATTTTTATTAATGTAGATATGAATTTTAGAATTTTGTAGTCAATTTTTTATAGATTATAAATATTAAAAAAAGCATTTTGTAATATTTGATACATATATTTTAGTAGTAAAAATGTAGGCATGAATTTTAGAATTTTGTAGTCAATTTTTTTATATATTGTAAATTTAAAAATTATTTTTTCATAATATTTTATATATTTTTATTAGTAAAACGTAGACATGAATTTTAGAATCTTGTAAAGTAGATTTTAGAAGTAGATGTCTAAAGTAAACATTGTAAACCATTTATTTATTCAAATATTTTCTTGATAAAAGAGCTACTGTGTGTGTGTGTGTGTGTGTTTTTTATTTTTTTTGGTGATTGTTTTAAGTTTCTAGACGTCAAAAGACGTCAAACAGCAGCTCTGTGATCTGGTCACTGCCAATTTTCGATCTATGATAACAAGCATCTTGGACTTCAAAATTTGACATGACGTGAAGTTGAGTAATTACTTGGATGATGGATTGCATTTTGCTGTCTCTTTCAATTCAATCCGATCAATAGAGATAAATAATACCCCCTCCAAGCACAGTATGTGCTGTAAACACATTAACAATATATAAACCATGTGCCCGGCCACATGTAAATTCAGCTCAAGTCCACAGCAGTCTGACTTTGTTAATGTATAACGCAGAGGTGAAGCGCAGGTGCCTGACCACTCATTCTAATGACAAACACCAAAGCTTGCTTACAGTCTATTTTCCTGTCGTTCTGGCATCTTGCTAAACACAAACAGAAAACAATGTGGTCCAGGCTAATCTCTGATCCTGTGGAACAGAACGTTCTCAAACTCAACCAAACCAGCATCGCCGGCACAGCCCTCTCGACCAGGAGACGCAAGATCACAGAAATTCATGGAGTCCACGTCACGCTGACGGCAAATCTGCAGGGCGGACATATTGCATCATATATATACGTATAAAAGTCAGCCCACACGATCTGCTGTTCAAGTACATGATTCTTCAAAGATAATTCGTGTTTATTTTTATAGCACTTTTCATAATACAGACTGAATGCATGATTCAATGATACAACGTCAGCAGTCTTATCTGTGCAGCATCACTCTAATGAAGTCCAGAGGATTCACAATTACCAATATTCAAATGTTTTCAATATTCAAATATATTATATTAATAATCAACAGACATGATTTGGTGGATTTCTAAAAATAGCATCCAATGTGCATCATTTTAAGCTTAAAGTTGAAAATATTTAGCCTATAAAAAGCCTTTTTAAATATACAAAAATCTAAGTTGGATGTGGAATTTTGTCGCTTTTATGCGATAAGATTCACTTACAATTGTTTCTGCTTTAGTATAGTTATTTTATTTTTATTTTTTTGACCGCCAGATGCACTTTTGTACAACGCTTTTTTCTTTATCATATTATGGAAATATTTAGACTACAAAACAAAAAAATAAATAGATATAAAAAATAAATAATTATGTTAATACATAAATATGAATGTTTATGTATTATGTTTTTATTGCTGCTTACTAATAATTACTCATTACAGTGTTTAAAGAAAAAAAAATTAATTAAAATTAAAACTAACATTTCTCAGAATTTGAACAATTCTGCATATTTGTTAGAACAATTCTGCATATTTATTATTGGACATTTACACAATTTAAGTGTACAACAACAACAACAATAATAATAATAATAATAATATTATTATTCAGTTAAATAATCTTTATAGTTCTAAATCTACATATACATGTTATAATAAAAAAAATATATGTATAAATTATAACATTTCCAAAACCTGAACATTTATGATAGCCTAGACTTGATTTGATCAATCAGGAATTGATTGAATTTTGAAAAGTGGACAATTTTGATTTCAAGTTGACTTTATTCATACCATAGGCAAATATTTGCTCAATCACAATTTAATTTATTTATTTATTTTTATGGTTTTTTTTTTTTATGTTTGTGAAATCTTTTTAAGTTTCTAAGTCTGATTCATTGGATTAAACTGTTTCAGTGAATCAAACGTAGAGATAGATTTTAAAAACAATATTGCTTGATATCAAACTTATTCACACAAAAACAGCAGGTTAAACGAGAGAGCCGACACTTGCCTCACAATGAATTATGATCATTCAGATGACGCTCCATTTCTGGCACACTCATGTTTACTCGTAGATCTAATTTTCAGGAATTCTACGCAATTATAGGAAATCGGGGCCAAAGTTTACTGTGATTGTCAATGACGTAGTTAAGTGATGGGGACCAAACAAGGGTAATGAGAGTAAAGTTCATCTGGAAGCAGCTGATGTTACAAACTGACGTGACAGTAAAGTATGCAGCAGGAGGAAGTACGGGGTTGGCTAACAGGAAGTGACAGGAGACAGTGGTCTGGAGGAGCTAAAAAGTGGAAAAACACTGCTAAAGATCACTATGCCTTAAGAAAGAGAAGATGGGAGCAATACGGAATCAGAGGCAAGTGGAGAGACTGGAGTAAGAGGGAGAAAAACAAGAAAAAGAGAAGGAGGAAAATAAGCTCAGATCGAGAGCGGTGCCTCGCACCCCTGCCGTTAGCCGAGGGTGGGACTATGAAGTCTCCATTCAGACCCTCTCTAGAGATCCTGTCACAATAAACTGCACATTTCTGTTTAGACAAGTCCTACAGCTGGGAGGCTCTTTGAATTTCTCCACCAAAGTCTCATATCTTGGGTTCTCCTGTGAAAACAAAGGTCTTAAATGCCCACATCAGTCCTACTCAAATGCCCATCGCTGATACCTACAAATGACACAAAGAGGAAAAGATATGAGGCATAGGGTAAATCTTGCAGCCTTTTGATGATATCTGATAAATGTCAATATAAATGCTCTTGAAAGGCCTTAAAGTTGATTTTCAGAGGAACCATCATTTCGGTATTGTAAATATTGTTGGCTACCATCATGGAAATGTACTCAGAAAAGAGCATGAAGTAAAATACAGTAAAATCGACATAGTTTTCTACATATGCTTTTACCAAAACATTCTGATATGAACAATGTGAGGCTTCTATGAGACTTATTTTTGAGTAATGGCACAAAAGAATTTGATTCAATTAAACAATTTGAACTGAACAAAGATATGTCACACTTAGAACCTCAAAATGATTCTATACACAAAAAAAAAGAAAAAAAAAGAAAAAGAAAAAGAAAGAAAAAAAAAACTGCCTTGCCAAAAAACATGGTTTGGAAATACGTATTCATGACATGAATAAATTAAATAAATTAAAACTACACTTTTTTTAAAAAAAAACTCAATCAATTATTTTTAACACTTTGGGTCTGTTTCACATAATCATGGATTAATCTACCATTCAAAGGTTTTATTTATTTTTTTATTGAGATATATATATATATATATATATATATTTTTTTTTTTTTTAAGGAATACTTTCATTTGCATGGATGCTTTAAAAAAAACAAACAAAAAAAAAACAAAAAACAAACTGGCTAATTTTCTAAAAAAAAAAAATCTGCAACAAAAATGCATCATGTTTTCACAGAAATTTATTATTGTTATTCTTATTAATATTATTGCAGCACAACAACATTGATAATAATAATAAATGTTTCTTGAGCAGCAAATCAGCATATTAGAATGATTTTTTAAAAAAAAATCATGTCGTGACACTGAAGACTGGAGTAATGATGCTGAAAATTCAGCTTTGCATCACAGGAATAAATTACATTTTACAATGAATTAAAATGGAAAATTGTTTTTTATTTTTTTTTTTTTTTTTAGGTTGCAATAATATTTCACAGTATAGTTTTTTTTACTGTATTTTTTAATCAAATAAATGCAGCCTTGTTCAGAGTAAGAGACTTTGTTCAAAAACTTACCAATTGTTTAAAAAAAAAAAAAAAAACACAATCCCAAATTTTTGAATGTGGTATGACTTAAGTTGGTAACAGCAGGAAGAGTGTCAAGTGTGTCTATATGTGTGCCAATTGTTTACAATGATAACCTGTAACGGCGAAATATATTTGGTATTATGAAGATTGCAAGAATTTTGCAATCAAAGGATGTTATAAACAACAAATTTCTAAGATGGTCTGAATTCATTCAGAATGTTCACACACAGTTCAAGCCAAAATCTTGCAAAATACTCTGAGACCCCTGAAGCTACACAAAGCAATGCCCAGAGGCTGACAGAAACTGTAAGCGATGGAACACAACCAACCTTTGAGGCTCTTGGAAAAACATTCCTCCATCTAGACTTCAGCGAAACTCCAAAAACATACCAATACATACAATTCACTGCAGTTTCCAGCTGAAATGAACACTAGTGGCAGTAAAACACCAACAACTGATATTCCCTTTCATATAAATTATGGATAGTGGGGCAGATAAACGTATAATCTCCTTGCATGATATAAAATTATAACCTTAAAACACATTTACCACAGTGCATGATTTGTAAACAAATACATTTTGATGTTTGCATCATATAATCAGCTCCAGATGGCTTTTCCAATGTAGTAAACTTGCTTCGTAGCTCACCTGGTACAGAACTGCACTTGCGATGTAAAGCACTCATGTATGAGTCCCGTGAAACACGAGTCACAATAAAAGAGCTCAAAGAACTAAAATGACATGGTTGCTTCAGCCACTAAGATTTTATTTATTTTAATTTTATTTTATATTTGATTTTGCTCACACTTGCAAGTTTAGGGTAGAGTTTAGTGTAGGTGCTACATTATTTTCAAGCACAGAAGCAACATAACATCATTTTGCAGAAATGTCATCACAGGCACATTTTTCCAAAGCGCCTGGGTTGGAAATTGACTGTTTTTGCAACATTCATGACAACACTGATTTGTCAATACAAGGTCAGCAACTTTCTTCTTTGAATATAAAGATGTAGAGATAGATTTACTAACAGCTTGTGCAAAGAAACCCCTCTTTTGGTGTTAAAAAAATATTGTCAGGTTTTACTAAAGACACACAGTAAAAAAAAAAAAAAAAAATAGCAATGAAAAGGCATGCAAAAAGTTATTTTTATCCCTTTTATAGGATTGCGGTCTCATGCTAATTTGCCCCGTTTAGTAAATCCAGCCCTTAGACTCCAATATCAGGTTAGGTAACTGCAGGTATGCGGTTATGTTGCAGCAGAGCACAGAACAATGTTCTGAAACGGTGCACAAGCTGCATCAGGCTAAAGGCCAGCTCTCAGCCTGAGGGAGTTAACAGAGCCCATCACAAAACACAGCCTTTCTCTTCCTAAATGAGCCACTGCACCGTTTTCTAACTCAGGCACAGAATGAACCGGAGACAAAGCCTGATGATTCAGGGTGACGTAATGGAGAACTACTACAAATGATGAGCAGAAAAAAAGCATCAAAAAAGCCACCCTGCATGAATTATAACACCACAGCAATCAATCAAACAAACACTTAATGCTCAGTCAAAACACTGATGACTACTTTACCAATGACTTCATTAGAGGCTTGCTTAATTCTGTTGCACCTTGTAGTTACTAACGATTGCACTTTTGATCAAACTTTTCAACACTGAAATGATTGCAAATGAAACCGTTTTGAAGAGCCGAAATCATTGACTGAAATGGTGACTTTTAATTAGCACTTCTCTAATGGAAAGTGTTGATTATTAAATAATTTAGATTAATTTGTTAGTAAATATATGCTATTTTCAGTTATTGCAGTTTATTTTCAGAAAACTTTGAAAAATGAACATTTTTTTAATGAAAAAAAGCTTCAGTAAAAATTCATTTCGGTGCATCATTATAATCTACTGAAGCTCATGATATATACATGGGGCCAAGAAAGGGGACTCTGGCTATCTTACACAACATGCATGAAAACAAACATGCCAAAATATATATAAAACATGTTGGGTTGATTTAATCTCTTTCCTACCAACATAAACCACCAAAACATATGGGTTCAGTATAGACAGACACAAACAAATACACATACACACACCTATGCACATGTAAACACATCCCTTCTTGGCCCCTTGTGTTTTATCTTCCATGTTTCACAGTCAGTGACAGGCAGGATCACAGTCTTGTGTCTTGAGGTTAAAGGTTTTGCACTCTTCTGAATCAGCCCTGCTAATGTAGTGCTACATTCTTTCATTTGAGTTTAGTAGAATGTTTGGTTATGTTCTGCCACTCTGAGATTCATCAGATAAGGGGCAGAAAGCTTGTTAGGGAAGAACTGTCACGAGGATGAGGCAGACTTCAAGGCGCTCTCAGAGACGTTACACACGCACACGAACGCATTCTCTATTATTCTCTCAGCACTCTGATGGTCTTTAATCTTCACAGATATATATGACGTCTTCAAGTTATTAGAGTTTTCCAGATTATGTATAGCTCATTTTAAAGCCTATTAACATGCTGCCTGATAAGTAGTGCTATATCCTAAGTAGTGCTATATCCTGCTCACTGTAATAAACTTTCACCCACTACAGCTTAAACTTTTAAATAAGTTTAATTGCTACCTTAAATGTGGTGCTACCTTAAAAATTGCTACCTCAAAAGTTATAGACTGCAGTTTCAACCACTCTGAGTTTAATTACTGATAAAGACAATTTAGTTAAAACTCATAAAAATGAGCAGACATGACAAAAATTATATAACTTAAGTTGAGAAAAAAACTTTTTTTTAAATAAATGCTATTAGATAATGCTATTATTAACATTTCAGATAATAATATATAATAATAGGAATTAATAAATAATTTAATAAATATTAATAATAATAAATATTAATAAATATTAATAATAAATATTAATAATATAATAATAAATAACAACAGCAATACTACTAGTACTACAAATAATAATAATTATTATTATTATTATAAAAAGTTTAGTCACATATATAATAAAATTCAGAATATCAACATAATTAAATATTATTAATAATAATAATAATAATAATAATAATAATTATTATTATTATTATTATTATTATTAATAATAATAATAATAATATTATTAATATTAATAATAATAATAATAATAATTATTATTATTATTATTACTACTACTATTATTATCATTATTATAATAAAAAGTTTAGTCACCTATATAATAAAACGCAGAATATCAACAGAATTCTATTGTATTTTAAAAACATCACATGTAAATACTTTTACTTGATTTCAGCACAGGGCTATAATATTTAGGCGTATTTCTGAAAATATATAAACAGATTGACGAATAATTAAAATAAAATTTCATGTTTTCTTATATTCCCACAAATTATACGAATATAAGTTATATAATTAAGTTATATAATTACTACGAATACTTTCAATATTCAGTAAGGAAATGTCTTCTTGCAGTAATTCGTTTATTAGTCGATTCGTTCATTATTTTAAAATTTAAAGGAGTTTATATAAAATTAACAAGAAGCAACATTCTCAGACTCAACATGACAAAAAAAAAAAAAAAAATTAAAATTAAAAAAGAGATAGGACACTTTTCTTTCTTTCAAAGCGAAGTGGCTCTGTCTTTGAGCTGCAGCAGTTTCTCACAGAGATACACTTGTTGCTCCACAAACAGTTGCAGTGTTTATAGCAGGGAATATTGCTCACCTCTTCTTCTCTTTCTCAGCTATCATCTCTGTCCCTCCGTGATTCCCGCAGTTCAACAGCAGTCCGCTCTCACGCGTTAAATAACAGAAAAGGACGCACAACTGATCGTGAAAATGCAGTAAAGTCCACCAGCAGGGCAAAAGTGACTGTACAGTCTCAGAACACTGCCAAGGATCGTACAGTCTCCCACTTTTGTAAAATCCAGTCGCGGTGAGGGGGTTTCTCGCTTGTTTTGCGGTCAGTGAAGTTCACAGACCGCAGCGCCGCACTGAAGGGCGCTTGACAGCTGAGCAATCAATTACAGCTCTCTGATTGGCTGGAGCCGCCGCTGGGACCCGCCCACCGTCAGCGCTGACAGGAGTCGCTCTTGCGTTACATGCTGCGCTCATGCAGCTCTACCACCTTCTCCAAAAGCCAGCATCAAACTCATTTAATCAGTTAAGTATCGAGGTTTAGTTGAAAATAGCAGCAACATGATTGTAACTATAAACTCTGCAACATGGCAGGTCTATCTGGAGCAGGACTGAGTGAACGTAAGCTAAAAGGCTATTGAAAAACATTCAGGGATGAGGGGCACATGTAATAATTTAAGAATCATTGGTACATTAGTTATTTAGGACAATGTATTGCTTTCCTGAAAAGCAAAATTGTTTTATAGTATTTTAGTATAGTATTACTATCACAATACCAGGAGACACGGAACGAGGAATCCACAAAACGAGAGTGTTTAATATCCACAGGGTAACACAGAGCACAGGCAGGGAAGACATTCGAGGACCAACAAACACTAACTGAAAAGGACTGGGGCTTTTAAAGACAGGACAATAAAGGGGGGGGGGGAAAGAAAAAAAAAAAAAAAAGGGGGAGACACACCTGGAATCAAAATAAAGGAACTTTTTTTTTTAAAAAAAAAAAATAGGCTCATTTTACAACTCCCCAAGAGTTAAACAGTTGAGTTTCACCGTTTTTTAATCCATTCAGCCAATCTCCGGGTCTGGCGGTAGCACTTTTAGCTTAGCTTAGTGTAGTTCATGGAATCGGATTAGACCATTAGCATCTCGCTCAAAAATGACCAAAGTGATTTTCCTATTTAAAGCTTGACTCTTCTGACTGACCAACGGAAAATGAAAAGTTGTGATTTTTCTAGGCCGATATGGCTTGGAACTATACCCTCATTCCGGCGTAATTATCAAGGAACTTTGCTGCCGTACCATGGTTGCAGCAGGCGCAATGATATTACGCAGCGCCTGAAAGTAGTCCCCAGCTAGGTAACTAGTTATGATATAGCTGGGGACTACTTTCAGGGGCTGCGTAATATCATTGCGCCTGCTGCAACCATGGTACGGCAGCAAAGTTCCTTGATAATTACGCCGGAATGAGGGTATAGTTCCTAACCATTTCGGAGATCGGCTGAATGGATTCAAAAACGGTAAAACTCAACTGTTTAACTCCTGGGGAGTTGTAAAATGAGCCTATTTTCAAAAAAAGTGGAGTGCTCCTTTAACAATTAACATGAGGGAGAAACTGGGTCACGGAACACATGGGGAGCAAGAAACACAACAAAACAGTCCAGGGGTGTGACATTACTCCCCCATCCTGGAAGGCGCATCCTGCACCATAATACTTCCACCGGGGAGGGGGGAGCGGGCAGACAGAGTCCAGGGAGGCGATGAAGGAGGGAGGATCCAAGGAGGAAATAGGAGGGACCTGGAGCAGGAGGAGTCCAGCAGGACCCAGGCCACAGCCATGATCACGGCCCACAGTGGAGCCGACGGAGGGAGGAGCCATAGAGGAGGGATAGCCGCCGACTCCAGGGGGCCGACCAACGGCAGCAGAGCAGGTGGTGGAGGAGCCCGAGACGGAGAGCCGAAGAGCAAGGGCGACGGGGAGGATCCGGTGGCCCAAGGTGGAGCAGATGGTGCTGGCAACCGAGGTGGAGACGGGGATCCAGAGGGCCGGGGTGGAGCCGGAGGGACAGAGGAGGAGCCGAGGGGATGGAGGAGCCTAACGGAGGCAGAGGGATGGAGGGACGAGGCACAGCCGGAGGAGTGGAGTCCCGAGGCGCAGGATGGTCGATGCCAGACCAAGGCGGAGCCGGAGGGACGAGGGAGCTCCTCTCCGCGCTCCCACTGTCCGCGGTGACCTCCCTCGAGGCGGGTGTTGTTGCCGGCTCACACACCTTGACTGACGTCATCAGCAGCTCTGGCTCCGCGGCGATCCTCAGCACTGTCGCTCCGTGCGGCGATGGCTCGTCAGTCGCGGCGGGCTCTGGCTCTCCGTCAGCGGTGAGCTCAGGCATGCGCTCCGCGCAGCGGGGAGATGGTGGGCTGGGCACTAGGTCGGGAGTGGAACTGGCAAGATTCTCCTGGGAACAGGCGGGGAACGGAGATCCGTTTCTCGCCAGTGTCGACTCCACAGAGGCGGCGAAATTCGCTCGAGGGCCATCCTCGGACGACGGCGCTTTGCACGCAATGTTTAAACTGGCATCGTAGAACGCACAGTGCGAGTCGTCCGGGTAGGTGGTGAGGCTGGCGAGGACCAGAAACAGTGTGGTGTGGCCCTTGAGCGATTTCTTCCCCTGCTCCAGCAGGAGGAGGTGATATTCCGGGCGAAGGAGGGGGTCCATAGGGAAACACACAACAGAAACAAAAAACTGACTAAAAACGGTAAACAAAACGGAGGGTACAAACGGAGAGGTAACTGTATCGATCGGTCCTTCTGTCACAATACCAGGAGACACGGAAGCCAGGAGTCAAAGTCAAAGTCAAAGTCAAAGTCAGCTTTATTGTCAATTCCACCACATGTACAGCACATACATACAGAGAATTGAAATTGCGTAACTCTCAGACCCTTGGTGCATACAGTTAACACTAAACACTAACAGTAATGTAAAAAAACAGATAGTTACAGTTTAAATATATATAAATACAAACTATACAGATATGCAATAAGGACATTGTAAAAAAGAGATAGTTAAAGTGGCGTAAGGCACATGGCAGATAGTGCAACCATTAAATAAACAAAACTGTGCAGATATAATGGGTGTAGTGCAAAAAAACTGTGCAGATATAATGGGTGTAGTGCAAAAAAACTCTGCAGATGTAATGAGTGTAGTGCAAAAGAGCTTATCAGTGTTAAAGTGATGAAGAGCTAAAGAGCTCAGAGAACAGTCTTAATTAAACTGACCTAGGAGGTAGTTTGCAGTCAATGCTGGATGGGGTAGTGATCAGTCCAATGCTGCACAAAGTGACTAGTGCGGGTCACAGTTTGTAAGTGGGAAAGGGAGGGGGGGGTTGGAGGGTCAGAGTTCAGTGGTGCGTGGGGCAAAAGAGGGGAGGGGGGGCAAGGTCGGGAGGGAGTTCAGCTTCCTGACAGCCTGATGGATGAAGCTGTCCTTCAGTGTGCTGGTCCTGGCCTGGAGACTCCGCAGTCTCCTCCCTGATGGCAGCAGACTGAAGAAGCTGTGTGTCGGGTGGGTGGGATCACCTGCAATGCAGAGGGCTTTGCGGGTGAGACGGGTGTTGTAGATGTCCTGGAGGGAGGGGAGAGAGACACCAACGATCCTCTCAGCTGCTTTCACTATGCGTTGAAGTGACTTGCGGCAGGACGCGTTGCAAGCGCCATACCACACAGTGATGCAGCTAGTAAGGATGCTCTCGATGGTGCCTCTGTAGAAGGTGTACATGATGGGGGCCGGGGCTCTGGCTCTTCTCAGTTTGCGGAGGAAGTAGAGACGCTGTTGTGCTTTCTTGGCCAGTGCTACAGTGTTGTTGGTCCAGGAAAGGTCCTCTGTGATGTGCACACCTAGGAACTTGGTGCTGCTCACCCTCTCCACAGTCGCACCATTGATGGTCAGAGGAGCATGCTGAGTGTGCACTCTCCTGAAGTCAACAACAATCTCCTTCGTCTTCTCCACATTCAGAGAGAGATTGTTGTCACTGCACCACCTGGCCAGGCGGCTCACCTCGCTCCTGTAGTTTGTCTCATCTCTGTTGCTAATGAGACCCACCACAGTCGTGTCGTCCGCAAACTTAATGAAAAGGTTGGAGTTATGTGACGGTGTGCAGTCGTGGGTCAGCAGAGTGAAGAGGAGGGGGCTCAGCACACATCCTTGGGGGGCCCCTGTGTTCAGTGTGATGGTGCTGGATGTGTTACTGCCGACCCGTACTGCCTGAGGTCTCCCAGTCAGGAAGTCCAACAGCCAGTTGCACAGAGAGGTGTTGAGCCCCAGCTGGACCAGTTTGTGAATGAGCTGTTGAGGGATGATTGTGTTGAATGCTGAACTGAAGTCTATGAACAGCATTCTGACATATGAGTCTTTTTTGTCCAGATGTGTGAGGGCTGGGTGGAGGGCAGTGGCGATGGCATCATCGGTCGAGCGGTTGGACCGATATGCAAACTGGAAGGGGTCCAGGGAGGGGGGGAGGGCAGACTTGATGTGGTGCATGACTAGCCGTTCAAAGCACTTCATGAGGATCGGAGTAAGTGCGACTGGACGGTAGTCATTGAAGCAGGATGGAGATGACTTCTTCGGGACTGGAATGATGGTGGTAGCCTTGAAGCATGTGGGGACAACAGCCTGACTCAGCGAGATGTTGAAAATGTCTGTGAAGACATCAGTGAGTTCCGCTGCACAGTCTCTCAGTACACGACCAGGAATGTTGTCAGGACCCGGAGCTTTTCGTGTGTTGATCCTGCTGAGGGATCTCCTCACACTGTCCGGGGACAGCGTCATCACCTGGTCGCCGGGAGGAGGTGGGGTCTTCTGTGCAGTGGTGCTGTTTTGTGCCTCAAAGCGAGCGAAGAAGGCGTTCAGCTCATTCAGCAGGGGGATGGTGCTGTCACAGGTGCGCGGTGGGGGCTTGTAGTCCGTAATGGTCTGAATCCCCTGCCACAGGCTCCGAGTGTCTCTGCTGTCGCTGAAGCGATGGGCTACCCTCCTGGAGTACTGTCTCTTGGCCTCTCTGATGCCGCGGGATAGATTGGCCCTAGCTGTCCTCAGGCCCACCTCATCTCCGGCTCTAAAAGCAGCGTTCCGAGCCTTCAGGAGTCTGTGGACCTCCCCTGTCAGCCATGGCTTCTGGTTGGCCCGGACAGTGATGGTCTTTGTGACTGTTACATCATCAATGCACTTGGTGATGTAGGCAGTGACAGTCTCTGAGTACTCTTGGAGGTCTGTGGTGTTATTATATGTGGCAGCCTGCTTGAACATATTCCAGTCAGTGGTGTCAAACGAGGAACGAGGAATTCACAAAACGAGTCTTTAATATCCACAGGGTAACACAGAGCACAGGCAGGGAAGACATTCGAGGACCAACAAACACTAACTGAAAGGACTGGGGCTTTTAAAGACAGGATAATAAGGGGAAAAAAACGAGACACACCTGGAATCAAATGAACAATTAACATGAGGGAGAAACTGAGTCACGGAACACATGGGGAGCAAGAAACACAACAAAACAGTCCAGGGGCCGGTTGCAGCAGCTAGATGTAAAAAAGCTGGGTGTAAGCCCTACGCTGGGCTTTGCAACGTCAAGCTTTAAGATAAATATTTACACCTGTTGCACCAACTAAAAGTACGATCAGGCGCAACTACGCCCGGCGTAGACGATGCGCGTCCACGCTTACACATTCTCCCGCAGTGATCGCTGAGACGACATTCACACTGCAGTACAGAACTGAATAGCTCAAGACATCATAACAAGTGCAGCCACCGCGCCATGATTTCATTGAGTAAACATTTTCTAACAAGTCCGCGTTTTTATATCTGAAGTCTCCCTGCACGTTCCTATCACAGATTTCTTCAAACACGCATTAAAAATGAAGGCGGTAGATTAAGTAAAATATAATGAATCCAATACAATGCTTCTCTAGTTATTTTTTTCTAGCTGACTATGTACAATGAATGTCTTTCCTGAGGTAAATGTGACTTTACTGTGTGTTTTACTGATGTCTTTCTGTGGCTGAAAAAAACAAAACAAAACAAAACATTTATAGTTTGTATTTTGTGATAAAACTGACAGAATTTGAAAGCTGATACTTTATTTCTGATTAAAAGTAACAAAGCACAAAACTTACTGCGATTATTGGATGGCAGGCACGCTAAAAAAAAAAGAAAAAGATTGGATTTAAAGACGTGAAATATTTCAAGCCAGATGTCGAATGGTACAGTTTCTTTTAATAATCGCAGATCATATGTAATATTTTACTGCATAATTACAAGCTGTACAAAAATATATTTTTTATTAGTTCGATTACTGTCGGCAGAGTGTTATAGTCAACACCGAGCTTCGCGACTGATATCGCTTATCCTATTATATATATGTACTGCCGTTCAAAAGTTGTTCTTTAAACAAGTCTCGTATGCTCACCAAGGCTGCATTCATTTAATCAAAACACAGAAAAAAACATGATATTGTTAAATATTATTACGATTTAAAACAACTGTTTTCTATTTTAATATACTTTAAAATATAATTTATTCCTGTGATGCAATGCTTAATTTTTTATCAGCCATTACTCCAGTCTTCAGTGTCACATGATCCTTCAGAAATCATTCTAATATGCTGACTTATTTTCAGTGTTAGAAACCGTTGTGCTTAGTTTTTATTTATTTATTTATTTATTTGGAGCCTGTGATACTTTTTCAGGATTCTTTGATGAATAAAAAATTAAAAAGAACAGCATTTATTCAAAATAGAGATATTTTTATCAATAGAACTCTTTATCACTTTTTATTAATTCAACATATCCTTGCTGAAAAAAATAAAATAAAAAGACTGATCCCAAACATTGAACTTTTAAATGCTGTTCTTTTTAACTCTGTATTCATCAAAGAATCCTGAAAAAAGTATCACAGGTTCCAAACAAAAAAAAAAAAAATTAATTAAAAAATTAAGTAGCGTAACTGTTACAAACATTGATAAAAAATCAACATATTATAATGATTTCTGAAGGATCATGTGATACTGAAGACTGGAGTAATGATGCTGATAATTTAGCTTTGCATCCCAGGAATAAATTATATTTTAAAGTATATTCAAATAGAAAACCATTATTTTAAATTGCAATAATATTTCACAATATTACTGTTTTTTCCCCCCAGTTTTTTTCCTATCCTCAATCAGTCATTTATTCTCAAAATACAGCACAATACAACTTTCACTTCAGATAGAACTATTGTTCTCAGACTATTCAACTTACAGAAAGTTCTGAGCATTCCCAAAATGACAAGCATATGCATTTCCTCATGTCCTTGGACATCTATAGCCTCCATCTAGAATAGAAGGTCACATGTGACAGGACTAATCCTTCACTCTTTGTTTTGGTCATGATGACCCTTATTTTTGACCAAAGTTCACCCTCTAATTTCTCTCATGCTTAACTACTTGCTTTTCCCATTATTTCCTCTTCAGATCATCTATTCAGCCTATGACAATCAACCATCCCTGTCTTCTCCAGACAGGGATGGTTGTCTTCTTCTATTCTGTACAAATACAGAGTATGCACTTAGATTCTTAAAACACTTTTTCTCAGCTACAATACTGTGCATTTGGAGATTAATTTGGACTTCAAACAGTTCGATTCATTTCTGACATCGTATTTAATAGGTTACAAACCAAACAATGCACATTCACATCCTTTGAGAACAGTACATTTGGCACACAGTAAAATGTGAATAATGACATGACAGTGACTAATGGCAAAGATGTCCAAATAATAATAATAAAAAAACACGTCTTATGACATACTGTACACATGAAGCTGCACAATAAAATAAAAAAGAAAAACAAACATTTATGATACTTACAGTGACATAAAACACTTATATAACTTATATTAATATGCACTGTACCTCTGTATGTACAAATATGTATTCCTTTGTGAGACACAGATTCACGTTTAACCAAAGAGGTACTTCCATCTTTTGCTTGAACATGTCAATGTGTTTCCTATGTAGAGTCATTTCAAAAACAATAATAAAAGAGTTACTCGTGAAGTCCAAAATAGCTTTGCAAATTTCGCATCAGGGCACAGGTGTTTGGCATGTGTAGCTGTGAGAGTTTCCTGTTAGTGGACTCCATCCAAGCCAATAGATGCCAGTTCAGAAAAACGACCAAACAAATGAAGGTAAATGAAGCAAAAACTCAAAATGAAGCAACATATCTGTAAAATGTGCGTGGAATGTGCATGAGTGAGGGTCTCAAAGTCAACATGAGACGCTGTTCGCAACCCACTTTTCACTTTGGTGATCTGATATATGAGAAAAAATATAGAACGGAAAATAAATATTATGCAACAGGAATTGATTGGATTGTGAAAAGTGAGTGTTCACAGCAAAATAAAGGTGTTTGGATGCAAAGGGTGACAACAGCAGAAAGATAAAAAATTTTTATTACAGATAAATCTGGCAACAATTTCATGTTGCCTTTTAAACCTGCTGTTGGCAAGAGTCTGCAAAAACAAACAAAGAAAAGATTTTGACTTTATTACAAATGTGTTCATTATTTCTCATGCTCATAATGATTGGATTTTCTTGATCAATGTAACTAGTCTTGTCTGCATCACTGTTACAGCTTTCATATTGGGAGGAATTCTAGGGTACTTCAGTTGTGCTATATTTAGAATGGAAGATCATTTCTACAGTATGTATTTTACTTTTTTTGCCACAGAAGCATAATATTTTGTGTCTAACTAGAGTATATGAAATACCGAGGCTGTAGCAGCTTGAAATAAAGGACCTGTGCTGGATATCACATGACCTGGCAACCTAACGATTATCAACCAAAACAGACAGTGGAAATCAGAGACATTGAAGGTGAGATGGAGAGAGGAAAAAAAAAATCGCTAAACCAACACACACACACACACACACACACACACAGAGAGAGAGAGAGAGAGAATATTGCACATAGTTTCTCATAGTCTAATAATACACAAGAATATCATAGGCATAACCATGCAGTAGATGATTAGTCTATTTTCAAAGTTCACAGGCTAATGATCAGGGTAATCAGGACTTGTACGTACTGTAGACTGTAGAGACGTGATTGGCTACTGTCCTGACCCGTTCATAATGATAGGTCTTGTTGCATTGTAGAGAAACCAACAATTTCCACATCAACAAAACAATCCAGCATATACGCACACA
This sequence comes from Spinibarbus caldwelli, assembly GCA_039654775.1. Lineage (NCBI taxonomy): Eukaryota > Metazoa > Chordata > Actinopteri > Cypriniformes > Cyprinidae > Spinibarbus > Spinibarbus caldwelli. The sequence goes on from CM077243.1 coordinate 24,439,762, forward strand.
CACACACACACACACACAACACTTGTTTTGGTGACTTGCGTATATGTCAACACTGCTGTTTTGAATGGAAACGGCACGATGGTCTCATGAAAGGCAGTTCCCAGTACCGTCCAATCACTGTCTCTGGCTTCCAGACCATCATGTGATCAGATCCCAATGCTGAGTGTTTAAAACTCCCAACTCACATCTGCAATACAATCACTTGTTCTTTACATTTGGTTCTTGCATTTCAAAACGGTGCTAGTGTAAATGGGTTGACTCCAGGTGTACCATTACCCTGATACACTGCATGATGGGACAAGAAATGAAACATGAAATGGTCTTCTAATGAGCTCTATCCAGCTGCTTTAATGATGTCACATGAGCTCCCTTAAGTGTTTTACATAACATTACATAACATGTGCACACATGTACGTTTTTTGGGGTTCAGCAGGAAAGATTATAATGCCTAACTCTCTACTTTTAAATTAAAGCATCAAATTCTTGGTAAATGATGGTCATGGGTGTTCACAGCGTTCGCAGCGCACGTGCACCAAGTACAGCGCAGGAGATGGAGGTTTTAGTATTAGGACAGGGTCTCTTCGCCGAAGTAAGAGAAGCCTTTAAACTCATCCTGGTTGATCTGCTTGATAATGGCGTCTTCCACTGGAGTGAGCACTGGTTCCTCGCGGGTGAAGTCCTGGTCAAAATTGTTGACGTCCCTTTTGGTTTTCTGTGGATGAAGAACAAGAAGTGTGCTAAATGAGCAATTTCAGAACAAGAAATCACAAAAACAAACATGCATCCAAACACAGTGCGTCCCATGAACGCTCTGATTGACCTGAGAAATGCTTTCTCTTCAAATAATTCCCTTATGTCTGTCGACTGAACAAGCCATGCCAATCATTTGTGAATTAATCACTTTTGAGTCGGTTCTTTATTTTCTTTCCAAAAAAAAAAATCGATTCACATTCACACTCTCTCATTGAATCATCTCAAGCAGACTGTCAGTCAGTAAAACAGAGAGTATCAAGATTTTTAAGGAAACAGAGAACAAACAGCGCTGGATGAAGTGGATATTCACATACTAACAATTGAAACAAAAGACTTCTTTCTGAGAGATTAATGAGAAAATTCAGATACTGCTGTGTCATGTGAATAAGTGGCCATTCACACAGAGAGTGTTTTGTGTCCGCCTACGCTGTTTTTTATAGTTGTTTTTCAATGTGAACATGCACTAGATGGATGTCTTTAACCATTTCGTTGCTATTTGCTGTTTTTGTGTTTTAAAACATGCATAAAGACCGTCGCTCTCATTGATCATTTGATTTGAAGAGTCTCAAGTCTTATGGAAGTTTGTAATAGTTAGGATTCTAGACGTACTCAATAAATTTGAATATTTATACTTAAGTTTGGGATTAGTAAGATTTTTAATGTTTTTTTAATGGAGTCTTTATGCTTATCAGGGCTGTATTTATTTGATAAAAAATACAGAAAAACAGTAATATTGTGAAATATTAGTGCAATTTCTAACATTGTTTTCCTATTTTAATTTATTTCTGTGAAGCCATTACTCCAGGCGTCAGTGTCACATGATCCTTCAGAAATCATTCTAATATGCTGATTTATTATCAGTGTTGAAACTGTTGTGCTGCTTAATATTTTTTTGGAAGCTGTGATACTTTTTTCTTTGTTTCCTTGATGAATAAAAAGTTAAAAAGAACAGTATTTATTCAAAATAGAAATATTTTCTAACAATATTTTCTTATCACTTTTTATCCATTTAACACATGCTTGCTGAATAAAAGTATACATTTCTTAAAAAAAAAGAAAGAAAAAAATTGACTGACCCCAAACTTTTGAATAGTAGTGTATAATGTAACACAAAATTTCTATTTTGAATAAACACTGTTCTTCTGGAAAAAGTCCTGAAATCCTGAAAAAAATATCACAGGTCTCAAAAAATATTAAGCAGCACAACTGTTTCCAACACTGATTATAAATCAGCATATTAGAATGATTTCTGAAGGATGATGTGACACTGAAGACTGGAGTAATGATGCTGAAAATTCAGCATTGCTTCACAGGAATAAATTAAATTTTAAAGTATATTAAAATAGAAAATTGTTATTTTAAATTGCAATAATATTTAAAAAATATATTTTTTTCCTGTATTTTTGATCAAATAGATACAGCCTTGATGAGAATAAGAAACGTCTTAAAAAACCTTAAAAATCTTACTGATCCCAAACTTTTGAAGTTTGAATATATATTAAAAATATATATATATATGAGCTTAAATTAATAAAATTAATAAAATTGCCTGTATGCATACCCTCAGATGAAATTCTGCAGGCACCCTTGTCCAAACATGCATTCACATACTTCCATCTTAATACATCATGGATTGGCAATGTTTTTGACATAATTTTTTGTTTGTTATCACTTTTCCATATTCACCAAGTGATTTCACCTTGTATAAAACAACAAAAACAACAACAACAAAAAAACACATCACAACAAAAGCAAAAGAAAAACTAAATATATCCATTTTGCCTGCCTCACATCTGTGCATGTTTTTTTAAACTCTCCCAACCTCTCCTTTCCCTCTCACCCTCTAAGGGCTCTCATCAGCCTTGTGAGCAGGCGTGAGAATGGGGCGATCAGGCTGGCCCCTTCTCACACTAACTGAGAGGCATTCCACACACACTTACAGCAGCCAGCATGCATCTCTGTATCAAAGTACAGTGTCTGATGTGTGCTAAGAGTCCAATAGCATCTCAGATATCCCTCTGTTCACACTACCAAAAACAGAAGTGTGACACAGACACTTCAAAGAACCACGAGGGCTGAAGTACTGTAATGTTCTTGATAACAGCATTTGGAGAAGCCAGTGTTTATGTCTGTACTAAGACAGCCAATATACAGAGTTAAACTGCATTGTAACCAGACACAACATGATGAAGTGTCAAACGGTATATCCTATTTCTTCAAAAAGGAAAATTGGAATTTTCCCTAATTAGTCTACAAGTGGAACATAGATAGGAAACAAGACATTTTATTGGTTGTTTGGTTTAGCATCTCTGTGGCATCTCACTCATTAGGTCCCGCCCACAGTGAAATCTTATTGGTCTAAAATCCTGCTAGAAATAACTGTTTATAGATTGTAACAGTCTTGGTTCCAGAAGTGTTTCCTATAGAGATTTTTTTTGTTCAATTTGATCAATTTTTTGTTCATGAGTTATAAACAATGAACCAAAGCAACCAGGTGAATCACAAAATTAAAAACCTTTGATTTGAAGCTAAAACTTATTTGAAATTTGGACAAAAAGACAAAGGTACAAGACTGTGTACTTAACGGCTCTAATAAGGGAAAGAACTACAATCCCATGAACCATTGCAAATGAAATGAATTAAAACTATTGTGAATGAAAAAATTAAAGACTATGAAGAAATTCAAAAAAATTATAGGTGCTAAACAATATATACGCAATATATTTTAAGTTTATTGCAAAATATGCATTTTATACATACAAATATTTTAGTAGTTTATGAACATAGGGAAACTCTATATCATTTGCAATGCTTCTTTTCCATAATTCTCTGATTGCTGGAGATTTCTCTGAAGAATCATGGGTAATGTAGTTTTTCACAAGGAATTTCGCTGTTGAACATGGTTATGAAAAATAAGTTGAAATAATGTGCAATAGGTCTGTCTTCCAAGATTTATACGTTATCATTCATGTTCCCCATGGAGAAAATGAATGCGATTTTTACTTCGGGAATCCAAATGTTGCACTCGATTAAACATTAAGTACATTCTAATTGCCTATTTTATTTTATTTGATTATTTCTTTGCAGCAGCATTTCGACAAATGTATTATGTCATGCCTGGTTAGTGTTGTTTATAAACACATAATGGCTCTGTTGCAAAACCTGTTGAGCTGCCTTACTGTTGTTTAGCAAACTTTTGTGGGCAAAATCCAGTAATTTCAATAGGAATTGAAGCACTGTGAATTTTACATGAGGGCAAAAAATTTCCCCATTTCACAAGAAGTTGGTCATTTGCCATAATGATCAACAGAAAAGTGAATTTGAAAGTGACAACTTATATTAATAAAAACTCTATTTTTAGTGATATTCATGATACTGAATGACTCAGCATATATCTTGCTTTGTTACACGTTGCAATGCATTCTGGAATTGACTTCTGTAGGAAGGATAAATGAACATAAGAAGGTCTTAGAAGGCAGCATAGCCATGTTATCAACATCTCCTCTTACGCCCACAATGCTTTTAAATGCTGTCTATGGAGGCAGCACTAGGTTTTGTAACAGATAGACTATCCACAGTATCCCACACATTATAATACTCACAATACGTGGTTTGAAAGGAGGCTTGATCTTCCTCTGTTCCAGAAGTACCCAATCAATCTCTTTGAAGAATGGATGCACTTTAATAGCTTCCTCTAGTCCTTGCGATACTACGCAACCCAGCCGCTTACTAGGGCTCTTCGTCATGAACTAAACAATGGAGTGAAGAAAGAAGAAAAGATTAGACAAGCATAATCCTGACGGCTTGTTAACCAGAGGATGTCTATATGCGTTATGGTCAATGATGATGTATGCATAATATAAGACTGCATCCTGTAGAAGGATGACCTGAGGTGACCACAGTGCCAGTGAGACAGATCGCAGTGTGACATGATGCTGTCCAAGACAAACAGCCTGCCTTTCCCACAAAGCTTCGCAAATGGGCAAATGACAGCCAAAGTAAATCTTGGACATGTGAAGGAAAAAGGCGACACACAAAAAACAGTGTATACATACAAATAAACTGACACTATGGCTACATTCACACTGCAAGCCTTAGTGCTCAATATCAGCATAGAGCTGACATCATAATACTTACTGTATGATTTTGCAGCTATTACGTGATCAAAGAACCAAACTACTATTATGTAAAATCTTTGGAGTGACTTCCGTCAACATTGTGACGAATGCTACCTGATCTCATGACAAAAGCGTAGCTCTGGGAACTATTTCACAAGATGCGAAATACGCATCAATAAGTACATATCACTGCAGTTTCCAACAGAAATGAACACTAGAGGCGGTAAAACATTGAGCACTTGTAATCGTTTTCATACACATTTATGATTACAGCTCCATATGTTTCGCTTTCCAGACGTAACGAGCTTGTTCGGTAGCTCAGCCGGTACGGAATTGGACTTAGGATGTGGAATCCTTGGGTACGAATCCCGTCAAAAACATGACTCATGATGAAAGAGCTGAAAGATAAGAGATCGAAAAACAAGCTAAAATGGCATGATTGTGTTGTTATGACACATTTGCTTTTGTTCATTCTATCGGGTAGGTTTAGGGGTAGTGAAGATGTTACATTATTTTAAAACGTCACGGAGCATTAGACTTATAGCGCCAATCAACGGACATTTCAAGTCAGAACTGCAGTGACACCTACAAAACCAACGTCACATAAAACATACCATATGTACGTTCATCTGTTCTGGGGAAAAAAAAACAAACACTCTTTTAGCACCACCCAGTGGACATTTCACATCGAAGATGTCACGAAATGTACATGGCGGTACGTATTTCGCGTCTTGCGAAAAAGTTCCCAGATTGAAAGTGACGTAAAAGTCACATGATTTCCAATATGACTGTTCAGACTAAGGTCACATTGCACCTGTATCTGATTTAAGACCACATATGGAGGTCAGATTCCATGTGGTTTGTGCTGTTCACATAGTTATTAAAACAAAACAAAACAAAAACATCTGAGTCACATATGAGCAAAAAAATGTGTGAAACCCTTAAACAAACATAAAAAATGCTAAAGAACACAAGCAGTCATGCATACAAATACACACAGGGAAATGAGTCAAACAAGTCAGACAAATAAATATGAGCATTGACTGAGAAGACATTTCTCATTGGAATTGCTTTAATATCTCAATTGTTTCTCTCCTGAAATGGAGAAGAAACTGAGACTTTTGCTAAGAGGAATCAGAAAGGTTCGGTTGAAAATGGAAATTCTGTCATCAATTACTTATTTACTTGTGTCATTCCAAACCTCATGGCCTATTTTGTTCTTTGGTTATTTAGAAGAGGTTAAATTGTTCAGTCTGATATTAACCAGGAAAACGAGGTAATTTAAAAAAAGGTTAATATATATATATATATATATATATATATATATATATTAGGGGTGGCACGGTACACAGATGTCACGGTTCGGTATGTACCTCGGTTCGGGGGTCACGGTTCGATACGATTTCGGTACAACAGGAAAAAAAAAAAACCAACAAATCTACTATGCTAGGTTTCTTTTCATTTATTTTGAACAGAGAGTAGTACAGTAGTAATACTAAATATTATATTACATTATATATATAATCTGCAGTACATATATACATACAAGGAATAAATTCTTGAAATATATTTGATTTAGTTTACAGATAAACAAGGGGAAAAACAGCACGACACGTAACGTAGCCTATATGCTGAGTTTCAGTTCATTTTTGTGACACGCTTAATTTGTTCACAGAAAGGAAACTCAAATGGCAGAAAGCGACATCCTATTTTTCTCTATTTTACAAAAGCACAATGTTTTGTTTTCATTGTGAGTGTACACAAATAAAAGCAAACCTTTATACAGTGATGCATTATTAAGACGATAAGTGTTTAAAGTTAATTCTGCTGGTATAAGGAAACAGTTGAAATGATCGCGCCAGCGCACATACACGCGCACACACACACACACACACACACACACACACACACACACACAAAACACATCAGTTCCAGCATTGCTAAAGTTGGTACTTTATCAAAATAAAATACAAACATCAGCGCGCCCGCCTCTGTGTCACCGTTGGAACGCGACTGAAATACAAATCCTATAATTTACATAATAAATAATAGTTTAGCATTCAGATACGTTACATCGCAAATATGCAAATATTATGGAATATTTGGATTTGTGCCGAATGAGAGAGGTAGGATACACGAGCACAAAGCTCCATTTCGCAAACAGTTGAGTGCGCAAGTCTTTAAAGTATACTCCTTTGTCAGTCTATGTGACAGACACATTCAGAATCAGCACATGGTCACTGTCTGGGGGCTTTGTTTGCAAGTGCACAACTCATGGCATTCGCTGTTCTTCTGCTGGCGGTTATCAAACAGCGTTGCATTGCTGCGGGTGCCCCCTTCTGGATTGAGGGTGAATTGCTTGTATTCATTGTAAGGCCTCATGCACCGAACCGAGATGTCCGTACCGTGATGGTTCGGTATGAATACATGTATCGTGCCACCACTAATATATATATATATATATATATATATATATATATATATATATATATATATATATATATATATATATATATACATACATATATATATTATATGGAAAATAAAAAAGCTGCAAGAAAATATAAAATATCTCATTCTTTCTTCCACAGAAGAACTAAAACCAGTAAATTATGACGTTTTAATGACATAATAATGTATGGCCCGATTTCACAGACAGGTCTTAGACTAAGCCAGGATTAGGCCATAGTTCAATTAGGACATTTAAGTAATTTTTATAAACGTGCTTAGGAAAAAACATTACTGGTGTACATCTTGAGACAAAACAAAGGCATTGATATATTTTAAGATCAGTCATTGCAAGATTCTTTCAGTTGAAACAGCTCAGACTTAAATTTTAGTCTAGGACTAGGCTTAAGCATTGTCTGTGAAACCTGGGGTATGACTTCTGTAGAGTTTCAGAAAAGACCATCAATTTTTTTTAAGACTGAATGATCTGAGCTGTACTACAGTATTCACATTCATTTTATAGCTCTATACTTTTATATGTCAACAATTTGTGTCTTCTTTTGATTTTTTACTGGAAACACCGGAGACAAAGGAGATATACACTACTAGTCAAAAGTTTTTGGACAGTAAGATTTTTTAATGTTTTTAAAGAAGTCTCTTCTGCTCTCCAAGCCTGCATTTATTTGATCCAAAGTACAGCAAATATTTTTACCATTTAACAATATTTTACCATTTAAAATAACTGTTTTCTATTTAAATATTTTTTCAAATGTAATTTATTCCTGTGATTTCAAAGCTGAATTTTAATAATAAAATAATAATAAATAATTTAAATATAAAATAATTTTAATAATAAAAAAGTTTCTTGAACAGCAAATGAACATATTAGAATGATTTCTGAAGGATCATGTGACTGGACTAATGATGCTGAAAATTCAGATTTGATCATAGGAATAAATTACATTTTAAAATATATTTAAATAGCAAACAGTTATTTTATATAATATTTCAAAAATATAATTATAATATTTGAAAATATTTCAAAATTTTACTGTTTTTGCTGTACTTTGGATCAAATAAATGCAGGCTTGGTGGGCAGAAGAGACTTCTTCAAAAAACTTTTGACTGGTAGTGTATAAATGAAATATGACCTAAAAAAATCTGCTTCTGAGCAATAAAATGTTCCTCAGCTCTTTATCATATGCGCTTAACAAATTTGAACAGTTAAAAGAGGAGGAACCCATGCAATGGTGGGCTGTATATCCTGAAACGAGACCTCAGAGATTACACAACCCAAAACTCCAGCAGGGAACACAAACAATTTGTTCTTTTCCCACAAGGAGTGTCGTTTTTCTGAGCTGTCGCCTTCTTTTGCACTTCTGTTACTTAACTATTCTTTCAAGAAGAGTGTGATAGCAAGCAGACAGTAGTAAGAGGAAAGGATAAGAGGTGGCAAGAGGTATTATTCGCTAACCCATGTCTTTAGCAATAATCAGCAGGCAAAATGTATCCTTAGGGAATTCCCAGAGTGATCCATGAGTAAATCCGGATACGTACCGCTTTAAGAATGCTGACGGCCTCTTTGCTGAGCCACACGGGATATAGGACGTCATCATGGAGAATAGACTCAAAAAGGTCGTCCTCATTATCTGCTTCAAAAGGAGGCTGACCAGCCATCATCTCGTACATCAGCACACCTAGAGCCCACCAGTCCACTGACGGGCCGTATTCAAGCTCCTGCAGGATCTGCAAAAGACCAATCACCAGAAAGATAAATCTGAAGTTTGAAACAGAATAATTGAAGATACACAATCATGTCTAGCTCAGACCCAGATGAAAGCACTTCTGAAATATTCTGTGCTGGTTTTGGGAGGAAAACCTTCAGATTTGCGCAGAATTGATGAACACATGGTGTCAAGTGTTAAATAAATGGAGTTGAAAGTGTGATCAAATCAGCTGTTATATTTGACCCTATAAAGCATACTGTATCGTACTTGATATGCAAAACTTCTAAGTCCTCTAAATAATTAACATGATCAAAACTGCTCAATCTTCTACATGTCTTCCGTCATCTGATTCATACTTTATGCTTTTGGCAAGTAAAAGGCTTTTTAGTATAGTTCTTAAACTAAAACCATCAGGTTATGTTTTTTTGCTGTGAAATCTTTACTGATTTCTATTAAGTAAATGTTAGAATAACTTTTTTATTGTTAATATTTCAAGATGAACACTTACTTACTTAAAGCAAGAAATATATATATATATATATATATATATATATATATATATATATATATATATATATATACATACATATATATATATATATATATGAGAAAAATCATGTTAAAATGTGAGTATCAAGTATGATACATCAGCCTTTTGAGGAACATTTATTTGTTCATCTCCCAATCATCATGCCTCTACAATAAAAACTACAGAGTCATATAAAACTAAGCACTTAAATATCTTACTTAAACTTATTATTGCAAGATATACAGTGACTACATGTATTTTATGTAAGCAATCTGCTATACTCTAATAAAGATTTTTATTGATTTTCATTACAAGCTTTTCATCTTTTTTTCATCTTAATTCTTGTTCAGTTTGGGCCTCTGAATAAAACTGAGGTGTTCATGATGTATGAGCTCCATATTCTCTCTCTCTCAAAAAAAAAAAAAAAAAAAAAATAATAATTTTTTTTTTTCCCCCCGACGGATCAACAAGCTGTAATTTTTAAGCCTATTTTTCAGGCTATTATTTTATATGCCAGGCTTTTAATAAAAAAAGAAAAAAAGCAAGCTATGCAAGAGATGGGGGAAATGTAAAACTTTATGAATGATGGGCATTTCCTTGGAAACTAGCTGAGTTTTCTGTGAAGTTCTGAAGCCACATATGGTTATTACTGTAAACAAAAGATAGCTCTGAATATAATGAAAAACTGAAATGGGAAAACACTGAAGAATGAAAACTATTTCATTGTGCCACATTCACGAAACAAACGTCTCTATTTGTAACGACTGCCTGTAAAACGATTCTGTAGTAAATTGTAACATTAATTCAAATAATTTTACAAAATAAAAAGTATTCAAATAAAAGGTAACACTGTAGTTTAGGGACCAATTCTCACTATTAACTAGTTGTTTATTAGTATGCATATTATTATTATATTGGCTGTTTATTAGTACTTATAAAGCACATATTAATGCCTTATTCTGTATGACCATATTTTATATCCCTTAAACCTACCCCATACCTAAACCTAACAACTAACTTACTAACTTTTAATAAGCAGTAATTAGGAATTTACTGAGGCAAAAGTCGCAGTTAATATTGAGAATTGAACCTTAAAATAAAGTGTGACCAAATGAAATGATGTTTCATAGCTTTAATGAGAACTAAGGAGTAGAAATGAGACTATCACTGTGCATTTGTATGTGAGAGAGTGTGAAATACTGTACCTCCGGGGCAATGTAATCTGGTGTGCCACAGAATGTTGTGGTTGTGATGCCATCCAGGATTCCCTCCTTACACATGCCAAAGTCTGCCAGCTTACAATGACCCTCTGCGTCCAGCAGAATGTTGTCTAGCTTCAAATCCCTGCAAAGAAAATTCAAGCAAATGTAATAAACAGCAATATTAACCCACATGTAGCATGTACTAAAGAATTCTATTACAAATTTCGTTAACATTTTAGTATAGGGACCAATTCTCAGTATTAACTAGTTATTAGCATGCATATTATTAACATATTGGCCATTTATTAGTGCTTATAAAGCACATATTCTGCATGACCATATTCTTCATCTCTAATCCTACCCAATACCTAAATTTAACAACTACCTTACTAACTATTAATAAGCAGCAAATTAGGAGTTCATTGAGGCAAAAGTTGTAGTCAATGGTTTGTTAATAGCGAGAATTGGACCTTAAAATAAAGTGTGACCCAATTTTCTAATGACACACATATATATAGTTTTTATTTTCATCTTCACTTTCTGTCATTGTTTTGATCCTCTAACCTTAAATTGCAATTTAATCAGAGATAGATCATCTTGCCATCTTAAGCATCCTAAAATAACTGATGCATGACCTAGATTCTGCAAGTCTCTATTTAAATATTGCGCAACACTTAACATGCAGGTGAATCATTTACTGACACTCATATGTTTGATATTAGTTTGATCAAGCAGACGCTAATATCTTGATGTTAGGCTGTGCTCACAGACAGACAGCAACAGAACAATCTAAACAAGAAATGTGCAATTCATTTCTGAAATTTTAGTCACTTTAAAGAATCAAGACAAAAACTTTTGTGAAAGTAAAAAAAAAAAAAAAAAAAGTTTCCATATTTAATTTAATTGAAAATAAGATTCTAAAAGTAATTTTTCTTAAACAGCAAAATTGACTAAAGAAGTCAAGATACAGAGATTTCACACAATCTGTATAAAACTAATCAACCTGTCTAATCATAATTCTTTCAATGTTCTGACAGGTGTTATAACACTCTTGCACCTGAAATCATTCAACCTTAAATGCAATAGTTATGTCACATTTGAAAACAGCTGTTGATAGTTTGATTGTCGACCATGTTCACACTTCACTCAAGTTTATCAAATGTATATTGTTAAATCATATTGATAAAGGCGGTGTAAAAGAAAAAAAAAATACTGGAGTACAATTTGATTAAACTGTTAGGCAAAATATGAAATATTTAAATAATTAAAAATATGAAAAATGTACCAAGATGTAATAACCAAACCATAAGAAGAAAAAGAAACATAAAATTCCATTTATTCTTTAAAAATGCAACTGAGTAATATATTTCTGTCTGTTTTTAAGATTTACACATTTTGGTTGCATGACAAATTTACATCAAATTTAATTTATTAATCTTTAAGTGTTACATATTTTATATATTTTGAATCCAGAATGGATGTAAAATATATAATTACAATTAATTAAAAAGTAATAATGTTTAAAACATATGTTGAAATGTTCCTTTTAAATACTTTACTTTTTTAAATAAGTAAAATAAACATTTTTGTCCACAGTATTACTTATATACATCCAGTCGTAATTAAGTAAAGTTGCAAGTTTTAGTAGTGATTATGCAAAAAAATATCCAGTATAAGTTTAAAATAACATATTTCAGGCCATACTTAGTATCAGTGCAGAAGTATTTGAGCATCCTGATGTGGATACATAAGACATAGATTCATGTAAATGGTGCTCTGCATGTACCCGCGCAGAGAATTTAACCAGCACAAGAAAAATGTATAGAAAGAAAGAGAGCAAACGAAAAAAGAAAAGTAGAGCACGAGATGATAAGGTGCCCCTGATGAAAGACAACAAGGAGTTGGATGAAACCAGTTGGATTGGGGTTTGATGGTTGATTGCAAGAAGTATGTCAACATCACTTCGCAGGATGTCATTCAGTCAAAGGTGTTTTCATAAAACCATCCTCACTAAAAAGGGAGGGGAGCGTCGGATCCCTTACGCAACTGTTCCTTTCAGAAATGCACCCTGGTGCTCGGCACGTTCCCGTTGGTCTGAAAGTTGGCACGAGGGGCTTCATTCCTCTCTGTCTTTCCCCACCAAGAGTCTTCAATCACGCTTTACATGCAGAAGTGTGGAAAAATGCTTGTAATGAATGCTGGAAAGATGAGAGACCCGCTTCTCAAATTTGAGATTCACTTCTTGAGAAGTTGAGAAGTCAAAATGAAGCATATATCAAATAAATTAGTTTTACTTTTTTAAACTACATCACATCCATATTTCCACTTGAGTCATTAACTATTATTAAAATGTGAAAAATAAAGAAAGAGTAGGTGAGCTTCAGTGTAGGTTCACAGAAAGCAAGAGGTGAAAAGTTCATGAGATGTGAACGGCTGCTCTGTATTGTCCTCTATACCCACATGCGTTTCTTCATCACAAGATGTTCCAGAATTGTCCATCTCTCCATCTGTCTCTTATTTCTGTCTCTCTATCCATTCCTGTCTAAGTCCTACAGTAGTCTACACACCTTCCAACGTAACCGTCACGTCGCCCTTACTCTCTTTCCCAAGAAAGAGAGCTTAATTCATCCGGTGAGGTTCATTTGTTGATTTAGATTATGTGACTTTGTTACATAGGCCGCTCTTATCTGAACTCTTTGAAGTGCATAAATGGTAAATGCTGCTCTCGCTTTCGCTTTTATTTTCCAGGATGTTAAGTAACATACTCTTTGTTTTTCCAGAGTTATATTGTGATATTCTGAGACTGTGAGGTGAGGCTTCAGTCCACTCAGATTCAATATAATACCCACATAATATCAGATTAGATTCGCTGTTGGTTCTGTGCGAATAAAATGCTTCATTAGAGCCTCGTTAAATTCTCTTCATTCAAAAGTAAATAAATTCCTCAATATTGATCCTTACTTTTCTTTAGTAAATTAATTAATCAAAATTAAATGAAAATGCATTCTTATTTAGAATTATTTTTTTATGTTTATAGGTTGAATGGAAACCTAAAAGCAATAAGACATTTGAAAAGGTGCTTTTATAAAGAACACTGATAAGTAAATTAGTAAGTAAAAAAAACGTTTTCAATGAAAGGCAGTTTAAATGAAGATAAAAGGAAATTTATAAACAACATTAATAGCTTTAGAGTTTAGCATGAGCTGTAAAATCACAAAAGGGCTATAATGGAGGAGATTAACTATTGTATTACGTTTCACTAGAGTGCCTTTCATTTGGAGGAAAGTACTGACATAGTAAGAACACAACAACACAGAACAACAAGGCAGAGCCAAAGAAAGACACACAGAAAGAGGGGGAGACAGCAAAGACTCAATTTAGAGCATTTCCTGTGTTTTTAAGTGAATCTTGAGGAGTGATTTTTCCATTACGTACACAGCAACCTCTCTGCTAAAAAAACATCCACTAGAATATGCATTTTTTTCAAAGAACACGAAGCTATTCCATTACAACACACCAAGGAAGTACATGATACACCTTTTTATTATAATGTTTGAAATTTTAATTAACATGAATGATTTTTGCCAATAATAAGAATTAATAAATATATTTAATATTAATATCTATTAAAAAGCATTTATTTTATTTTATCATTGTGTGCAAATATTTAGAATGACAAATTATTGTTATATATATATAGTTCAGTAAGATTTTTTAAAGATAAATTAATAGTTTTATTCAGTAAGGGTGTATTAAAAAATTATCAGAAGTGACAGTAGTATGGTGGCTGAGAAGTACAAAATAAATCACAATTTTGAAAACAAAATAACAAATTACAAACGCAAATGCAAATCTAAAAAACAAAATAACAATTCAGAAAACACAACAACAATTCCGAAAACATTATAACAAGTCAGAAAACACAATGACAAATCCAAAAACAAAATAACAAGTCAGAAAACACAACGACAAATCAGACAAACCGGAAGAGGTAGGTATAGTTTGAGACAGCGCCATTGGTTTGAGAATAGATTACTCACCGCTGACTGGACTTTGTACACAAAAGCTGCGCGGCTCTCATAAACTCTACTTTATTAGGCAGTATTCAGGCATTATAATTTAGACGAGATGAAAATGACATTGAACGTTTGATAAACGCCCCCCTTTTTGGTCCGCAGAGACCTATAATTGGATTTTTCATTGTGTTTTCTGACTTGTTATTTTGTTTTCGGATTTGTTGTTGTGTTTTCTGAATTGGTATTTTCTTTTTTATATTTGCGTTTGTAATTTGTTATTTTGTTTTCAGAATTGTGATTCGTTTTGCACTTCTCGGCCACTGTACAGAAAAATGTTTGAAAAAAAACAAACAAAAAAAAAAAAAACACTGTTTCCACAAAAATATTAACTGTTTTTAACATTAATAATATTTATAGTAAATGTTTCTTGAGCAGCAAATCAGAATGATTTCTAAAGGATCATGTGACAGCAATGATGCTGAAAATTCAATTTTCAGATCACAAGTTATTTTAAATTTGAATTACTTAATTATTTTCAATTGTTTTAAAACATTAAAAAATTTATTTAATAAACTAAAAATCTAATAAATAAAATTAATTAAAAAACAGTGTATAAATATTTAGATATTTATATTTTATACAGTATTATCTATCTAATGTAATAATATATATCACATTAGACAGCTCTATGCTAAAATATTAGTTTATCACCACTCATACCCTTTAAAATTCTAATTTTATGGAGCATAATATCTTATTTATATATAAAGACTTTAAAATTGTTACAATTTACATAAATGCATGCACACACATTTCACGCAAGCAGGCATTGAGAAATTTCTTTTATGTATTTTAATGATCTATTAAGCGTTATATAATTCTTGTTGATGGACTGTTTTCAGTATACCTTCTCAGATGTCTGTATACAGTAACTTACCTTCCCTACCAAGGTGAGCACTTTGCTCATAAATACTAAGTTAGTCAGACACTCCTGGAAGGTTACCAAGCAACGTCCGCATGATCTAATTAACATTCATGCGAGATCAGAGAAGAAAAGAAACTCTTTATAACTAAATTACGCAGCAACTAGTTGCCCAAGTCGCCTGCAAAACAGAGCCCCAGAAACAAGATCGCAGTGTATCTGCTGATACAAGTGAACGGAAAGCAACAAAAATCAGCCAATCATCGTGTAAAACACAACTTGCGTACAAAGGTTACAGTGATTAGTAATTATAGGGGCTGTAAGTGAACCTCTTAGTCCATACTTAGCACACAGAGCCTATTTTTTCTCTGAATGTGCTCATATCAATTAACTCTTACAGAAAGATGATCACAAGGAAACTTATTGTATGAAAGCGAACAGCACATCAATGGTCTTATGTTGCTTTTTAGGTGAAAGGTTACAAAGAGCACATCCATCTGACAAACAGATCTCGCAAGCACAAGGTGTGGAAAACCTACAATAATTACCAGCACACATTGTTCCAGTGCTTTTGAGTCCTCCATATCCCTAACACTCCCATGTTACACCGTAACAAAATCCCTCAAGAGCCACAGGTCAACAAAAGATGGGTAATCAAGCAGAGGAGCCACATCTATGCCACCTGCTCTTACTATGTATTATTAGAACGCTGAATGCGAACAAACAACCAAAGCAGCCAATTGCAATCTACAGCAGGAAAGTCAAGCTCAAACACGTCCTCTTTAACCAGATCAAACTTCTGCAGTTTCAGTCAAAACTGCCAACATGTCCTTCCCTGATAGGGAGAAGAAAGCTGCTCCTGCACATTTTGTTCTAGAATGTTCTGCATTCAGTTTTTTTTAGGTCCTGGTATGTGCTGCAGGTCACAGAGAGGTAAAATTAGTTCTCATGGGGGAAAAATGTTGTTCTCCCATGCACTTGCATGCAAAAGCGTTAACACGCAGACTGCGTTTCGACATGAAGGTCTCCTGCAATGTAGGGCTTTCCCAAAACGCAAGGATGACATACTGGGATCTTTATTTATAACGGGTGGAAATGATTTCCATAAGTTTCACATGATGTTGTCATAGAGCTCTGCTTAAAAGTATTACTGGAGCAACGTAAAGTTAAGTGCTTCGCTTGAGGCTATGATGACAATGGCTCGTGGCTTGCTTTTTGCAGTGTGATCAGATGTAGGGGTGCAGGGCTAACGTCACACTTTTCACCACATTCATCAGGATAAGTTTAGAACTGAAAAAATTTTAAATCCGTAGGGGAAAAAGCTGACTTATAGTTCACTGAACACCTTAATCCTGAAAAAAGTACCACAGTATCACAGTTCCCACAAAAATATTAAGCAACAAAACTGTTTTCAACATTGATAAATAATAAAAATTGTTTTTTGGACAGCAAATCTTAGAATGAATCTTAGAATTAGAATGATTTCTGAAGGATCGTGTGACTCTGAACACTGCAGTTGAAAATTCAGCTTTAATAAATTACATTTTAAAATATATTCAAATACAACACAGTGATTTTTAATTGGAATAATATTTTAGAATTTTAATTTTTGTTTTTGTTTTTGTTTTTTTTACTGTATTTTTGATCAAATAATGCCATCTTGGTGAGCAGAAGAAACTTTAAAACATTAAAAAAGCTTACCAAAAATTATTTTGCCAAAATAAGAGGGATCATACAAAATTCATGTTATTTTTTTTAATTTAGTACTGACCTGAATAAGATATTTTACATAAAAATGTTTACATATAGTCCACAAGAGAAAATTAAAATGATCCCGTTCAAAAGTTTACATCCCCTTGATTCTTAATACTGTGTTGTTACCTGAATGATCCACAGCTGTGTTTTTTTGTTTAGTGATAGTTGTTCATGAGTCCCTTGTTTGTCCTGAACGGTTAAACTGCCTGCTATTCTTCAGAAAAATCCTTCAGGTCCCACAAATTCTGTGGGTTTTCAGTATTTTTGAGTATTTGAACCCTTTCCAGCAATGACTGTATGATTTTGAGATCCATCTTTTCACGCTGAGGACAACTGAGGGACTCATATGCAACTATTACAGAAGGTTCAAAAGCTAACTGATGCTCCAAAAGGAAAAATGATGCATTAAGAGCTGAGGGGAGAAATATATATAATCACACATGCATAACTGGACTTTTAATTCCTTATAGCTAAGATGTGTGACAAGTTTCCTCAACTAACTCCAATCTATGTGGTAACTAACTCTGTTCTGCCCTATACACAATATTGAACAATTTTCCTTATAACATGCAGTGTTAAGTGACTTACTTAAAACTGCAGTCCGTAACTTTTTTTGGTTAAAAATGATCCGAAATCAGTATTTGAGAAAGTACATAACCAGCCAGTGTTCAAAACTATCACCTTACTTTAACCCGATTCACAACAGTTAGCTTATAATAATGTTTTCTAATTTGAGTGGTACGGGTAGGTTTTCGTGGGAAATTCGAGCATGGTACTGCGTCATTACGACACGTCTGTAAACATAAAGAAGTTGTCCCGGCTAGTAGGCTATCACATGTGAGGATCCTGCAGGTGGCAGATCATTTAGCCTTTCTTCACAGCAGCAGATCATTTAGCCTTTTTTCACAGCAGCTAGAATAATTAAACATATCATTTTGATGGCGGATTGTAATCCAGAAAGGATTATGTGTTTATGAAACACATGTGAATGAAATTAAATTATATTCGAGTTTTAAATGTGCTTCTGATTACAGATAACCTGGGATTACACAAGATTTGTATTTTAAAGAAAACCAGTTCGAAGGGAGCATAGTTTGCTTTTTGGGTTAAAAGAATTTCTTAATATGAAATTCGAATGGCATGACAATTAGATTAGACTATACAGAAATTGAAATCTACACGTTAAAGGGATACATGCTATTCTCTGTCATCAGTAACGCATGGATACGTATTGTACGTTTATTTACATTTTGATTTGAAAGGAAACCGCGTATCCATGCGTTACTGATCCATGCGTGCGCACTTTGCGTCCATCGGATGCTCTCCAAAATGGCGCTACGCTGACACAGAGAGACGGAGAGGAGATGAATTGTTGAATAAATATCGTTATTTTTATTTTCTTTGCGTACAAAAATTATTCTCGTCGCTTCATAAAATTCAGATTGAACCACTGATGACAGATGGACTATTTTGACGATGTTCTTATACTTGACTATGACTATGACAGTGTAATTTACTTGGCAGTCAATGGCACAGTCACAAGCCTCCCGGTTTTCATCCAAAATATCTTAAATTGTGTTCCGAGGACGAACAAAGCTTTTACAGGTTTGGAACGACATGGGGGTAAATGATTAATGACAAAATTTTCATTGTGGGGTGGAATATCCCTTTAATACACACTGTACTCATAGTCACGCAATGCTGATGTTGTTAACATTAATAATTTGAGAATAAAGTATAACAATAATAATAAATTTGCACGGTTTGATGTGATATGAGCTAACCGATCGTTAGATTTAATCACCATTAGCGCGATTTATTGTAATGCTTTTTTCCTCAGTTGGGCAGAACAAATGTGGCAGACTTGTTACTTGTTCAGATGGCAATATACAGTGAAAATTCTTATTTGGGTCATATATTCCAAGACATAGGCTAGAATCTGTGATTGTGAAGTACAGTAAATATCCACACCGGTGCAGTGACTGACAGCTACACATTCACCTCAAAACATTAGATTCATCCGCGCTGGAGCCATGCCAGAGTACAGACCACACACGGAAGATAATTCCGCAAGTAACTGCAATTCCAGATTTTCAAACAGAGATGGCGACAAAGAGGCAACACTTACGGACTGCAGCTTTTACTCAAGTGTTAATATTCACACACGCAGACAGATGAGTGAAATGTTTTTATGTCCCTAGTGGGAAATCGGTGTCCAGGACACCATATTATTTTGCGAACCCCATCTCCTGTATGAAGTACCTGCACAATTTATGCTTCCTTTGTTTTTTCCCGTGGTGGACCAGAGCAGAGCCAGAGCCAGATTAGATGGGCCTTCTAATCAATCAATCTCTGAAATGACCTCCAGTGATGACAGAGCGCTAGTCCAGTGTGTCATGGTCCAGTTGTCACCATCAAGTAATCAACAGAACTGGCGCCAGAGCTCAATTTGAGGTGTATGACTGGAAGTTCATGTATGTGTGTGTGTGTGCTGTTATTCTTATAACACACAATAAGCCATTCATATTGACCAAATCACATCCTGTCCACTTTCTTGCCAAATAAACGTCATGTCAGCAGTAGCAACCGTAAACAAGGGGTCAGACGACTGTGAGGTGGGTAAGAGACATGAATGGATGCCATGGCAGTCGTCCAACACTGTGTTCTTAAATAGAACCTGGTCATGAAGTGAATGGAGAGGGGATTTTTTATGTTTCAGGAGACAAGCTTGGTGCTCTAAATGAGATAAAACATGACCAAAAGAATAAAAAAGCACAAGTACCAGGTTATAATGTTAGCAAGTGCCATGTTGTAATTAACGTTTTGGTTTCTTGTGACTTGCAATTCAAATAAAGCTCATGTAACCACTGGTTTCTTTTTGTTGAACATACCAATAACAGTGTAGGAGTCTCTAGAGTAGCTAACAGCAGAGATTGTTAATTTAAAAGGGAAAAATAATAAACTCAGTGTAATTAGAACCACTGGACCTTTGCTTGACCTATTCGCCTTAAGTGTCCTACTTTGATAAGAATCCCCATTTCCCTTCAGACTCTGAAATCTGGGTTCAGGAAGGCCGGTTTGGGGAGGAGGTGGGTTTAATTCAATACAACATTAAACTCCAAATGAGATTCTTCCTGTCTGAGACCAGAAAGAGCTCAGGACCAGGCCGAGAATGGGTGGGTGAAGAAACTCACAGGTCGCTGGGTTCAATGAGGGCCTGAGGGGTTGACAGGAAGAAGAGGTCATGATGACTTACTCCCAGCTTTATGCGGCATTATTCTATTGAACCAACTACAAAGTGACAAGCAGAATGTGTTAAACGAATCTGTATTACATTTGGCATTTTACAGATTCATCTTGTCATTTTGTAGTCATACTGTCCAAAAATATCATGGGTTTGCATGTTGTTTACATGCAGCTTTATTTTGTAATGCTAGCGTTGTGCATACATGATTTTACAGCAAAATAACAAATGAATCTGTATTACATTTGCCATTTTACAGATTCAACTTGTCAATTTCTTTTCATACTGTCCAAGAATATCATAGGTTTGCATGTTGTTTACATGCAGCGTTACTTTGTAGTGCTGGCATCATACTTTACAGCGAAAAGACAAATTACTCTGTATTACAGATTCATTTATCATTTTACAGATTCAGCTTATTTTCATGTCATACCATCCAAAAACACCATAGGTTTGCATATTATCTACATGCAACTTCATTTTAATTTTTATTAGTTCTTTCATCATGTATACAATTTTATAGTGGAATGACAAATTAATATGTATTATAGATTAATTTATCTGTATTATGAATCTGTATTATAAATTTATTTATCATTTTATAAGTTCAGCTTGTCATTTTTTGTGATACTGTCCAAAAACATCATAGGTTTGCATGTGTTTTTTTTACATCCAGTTTTATTTAGTAGTGCTGACGTCATGCATATGATTTTAAAATGAAATGACAAATGAATCTGTATTATAGATTCATTTGTATTTTTACAGATTCACCTTGTCATCTTCTTGTTATTCTGTCGTAGGTTTGCATGTTGTTTACATGCAAATTGCTTACAATTTTATAGCGGAATATCAAATGAGCCTGAATTACAAATTCATTTGTGATTTTACAGATTTATCTTGCCATTTTCTTGTAATACTGTCTAAAAACATATTAGGTTTGCATGTTGTTCACATGCAGGTTTAATTTGCAGTGCTGGCATAATGAATATGATTTTATTGCAGAATGACAAATGAATCTGTATTACAGATGTATTTGTCATTTTACAGATTCCGCTTGTCATTTTCATACTGTCCAAAAACATAATAGGTTTTTATATTGGTTATGTGCAGACTGATTTTGAAGTTCTAGCATCATATATACGATTCTATACTGGAATGACAAATTAATATGTATTACAGATTCCAAAAGTATTATAGGTTTGCATGTTGTTTATGTGCAGCTTTATTTTGTAGTGCTGGCATCATGAATATGATTTTATAGTGAAATCTGTATCTAAATCTGTATTACAGATTCAGTCCTCATTTTACAGATTTTACAAAACTTCCCAATTTGTAGTCATACTGTCCAAATATATAATCAGCTTGCATGTATTTTATGTGCAGCTTTATTTTGGTGTTGATGTCATGCATGTAATTTCACTGTAAAATCATGTGTATGACTCCAGCACTACAAAATACTGCTGCACATAAACAACATGCAAACTTCTGATATTTTTGGAAAGTTAAGATGGATTTCACATTAAAAAAAGGCAGTGATGGATAAAAATGATCCCAAGGAAAGCCTGGCCTTCCAGCCCCAGAAGCACTGCCCGTTGTGTGTGGTTAATGACACACAATTGAGAAGGTAAACAAACTGTCTGGGAACGAATAAATCATTGCACATAGTTCATCAAAGTAAACAACCTGAGGTAAACAAGGCAGACAAGGGCTCCTGTCTCTAGGCAAAATAGCTCCTGAAGATACAACGTACCATGCCAGAGCCAGTTCATGTGATACGGAATCCATTTGATTCGCTTCAGACCTAATCTCTTTAGGATTGCGTGACAGCCCTCTGAGAAAATAAAAGATCTGGATTCCGGATTAAACTTGAGCAAACACTTGGAACGGATGGCTAATTTTCCATCCAAAAATGATCAGGCTAAAATTTCACTAAATTTGGAATGTATCTTTTGTGCGTTACAATGGTATTTTGGCTGAGGTGTTTCAAGACATTCCATTCTTTTGGTTACTTAACAATGATGCTGTGTCTATCAGTGAGACAAACAGAAGAAGTTTATGGTTTGGAACCAAACACTGCCCGAATGTTGTTTGACCTTTGGCCTTTACCTGTAAATGACCCCATTATGGTGCAGGAACATGAGGGCTGAGGTCACCTCAGCAGCATAAAACCGGGAACGAGCTTCATCAAATTTGCGCGAACGCTGGATCTGAAACATCAGGTCTCCACCATTCACATATTCCATGACGAAGAACAAACGGTCCTAAAGAGAAGAAACAGAGGAATCAGGTTCATTACTTGACTCAGTAACTTTGCTAATTGTTTAATTAGAATAATTTCTCATTGCTCAGAAGTATTCTTCTTTAAGCAAACATTACTGTACCCTGAAATCAAGGGCTTTATTTGATGTCTACATAAAAGCAGAAATGGGAATTGCAAGGAATTTACAGATTCTGGATCTGATTTTGAATAGATTTATGACCAGAGCTGGGTAGATTACTTACAAATTGTAATCCGTTACTGATTCCAGATTACATGACTAAAATTGTAGTCAGTAACGTAATCTGATACATTACACATTTTAGGTAATATAATCAGATTACTTTTGGATTACTTTTAGATTACTTTTGATTTAACTCGTTTATCACATTGATTTAAATAGGATTATCTTGTACCATGATGATGTAAAAAATACAAAGAGTGAGAAAACTTGTTCCATTCATTGTAATTTACAACATGAAGTGCATTAAACATTATATTACATCAAGGTTTCCCAAACTAGGGTTCGTAAAGGAACTGCAGGGGGGTTGTGAGTTTAATGAAAAGCTGACAATTAATTAAATCATAAAAAATTAAAATGAAATTAAATCATTTTAAAACAAACTCCCTTTTGAGGAAAGTCTCTTCACTTGGCAGCCATATTTGCAATGCCTCCTGGCAGTTATAATTAATTAGTTATAATTAATAATTAATTAGTTATAATTAATAATACATGATTAAAAAACCCAAAGAGTAATAATTCAAATAAAAATGAATGTGTTCATCAGTAGTTGATGCAATGTTGAAACCCTTCTTAAACCTGAAATTATTTTTGTAAATCCAGTGTTCAAATGCTGTCGCCACCTGACTAATGACTGATCTTTGTGTGAATGTCCACAAAACTGGACTATATATACATATATAATATGTATATAATCGGTAGGCTATTTTAGAAAGAAAAATTTAAAAGATGAAAAAGAGAAATTAGGGAGAATCAATGAACTATGAATAATTAATAGCTATTGTGTGAATAATATGTAATCATGTAATCCATAAAAAAGTAACTGTAGTCTGATTACGAGTATTTTAAAATGTAATTTACTCTAATTACAAGTACTTAATTTTTGGAATCTGATTACGTAATCCAGATTACATGTAATCAGTTACTACCCAGCTCTGTTTACGACTACAGTTTCTTAAGAATCCCATTCAAAAATCTTTTGAGAAAACATCCTACATAAAAATACTAACACTCAACAGTATTTTTTTTGTAAAAAATTACATTAATTTTGAGACTGACATGGTAGTGCTATACTGCAATGTTAGACTGATTCATACAGTACTGATTCAGAAATCATGAGATGAAGATTTGCAGGTCTTTTTGCCTACTATAGGAAAATTACTATACAAAAGAAAACACTAAAACTCAACACTATTTTTGGTAAAACATTAATTTTGATATGGACATTATAGTGTTAGACTAAGACGTTAGACTGATTCATGCTTCATACTCATTCTTACCGATTCAAAAGTCATGAGATGGAGTTTGGTGGGTCTTTTTGACTGAACCATTCCGAAGAAATATCTCAATAAAGTAAAGAAAATTTTGGTGAAAAAGAACTGGTTCAAAAGAATGATTCGTTCACAAACTTGAAATCACTCCAGACCATTTGTCTGAGGTTATGGATTACAGGTAATAATGCTGTAAACAATGTTCAGTCACTTGCACAGTCTATTCGTTTCACTTCAAAAGAACTCAATATATTGTCAGGAGCCAAGGGTATTCATTACGTGTTGTCTGTATGTGCTTTTTTGACTCTCAAAGTGCCGGTAGTCGTTGACTTGCATTGTATGAATCACTACTGACCATGGTTTCAAAAATCTTCGGTTTATGTATAATGCATTATAAAAGTAGTTTTAACGCATTAACTATGTCTTGCAATACACCTTATAATACATTGTACAATCTCATGAATAACTGTAATCACAGTTAATACATAATAACACTTATCAATTCATTGAAAGACTATGCATTTTAAATTTGGTTATAATTATAAAGATATACAAGATATAATGTATTACAACACACATTATGAATAATTATAATGCTTTAATAACCCTTTATAATGCATTATACATAAAGGCTTTAAGTAAAGTATTTCCAAATCTTCTTTACTGCTCTACTAAAGAAAAAAATCATCTACATTATGGATGGCCTGAGTAAATTAACAGCAAATTTTCATTTTTGGATGGACTATCCCTTTAAGAGTCATTTGTTCCATTTACATTTTAATACAGTGATCCAACGTTCACGAACCTGTAACAGAGCCATAAAAAGTCATGAAAATCATTTGTTTCCTTTCTTTTTTTTTTCTTCTTTTTTTTTTTTTAAAGAACCTGCTTCTTATTTTTCTGCCCTAAAGGATTCAGACATGTACTTTCAAATGAAAATAATTTTTGAGAGATTATGAAATCCAACTATTTACCACAACTGGGGTTAAAAGACAAGGCCGCAGAAATATAATATAAATGTTGGAAAGTTCAGAGTCAATGAGTGAAGACAGCCTTAGAAGAATCCAGCAGCCATTCTCAGAAAACATGAACCCGTTGCCCTGTACGGCTGAATAGAATATATCTCATTATCTTCAGTGGGTCATGCACATCATTTCAAAGAATCAAGATGTATATCAAACCCACACAAACTGCAAGTCCAGCTATGTGACTTATGTCCTAGTCAGCAGACGTAAAGATTGGCTGAGGAAATATGCTGAAATGTGAACGCACATACTCATAGATTTTCATTTAGCTGTAAGGAGAAGAACCTGATTTGCATCTTTCTGCAAAAACTTACTTAACAATGGAAAAGGATACTTCAAATAATTGTTTGCCATCTGAACAATTACAAAATAAGTCTCTGAAAACAAAACCCTCAGAATAAACACAGGAAGATACTTCACATGCAATGTGAAGGAGTTCATTGAGTTCATAGTGCATTTTCTGCATATTTTGCACGTTGCAGGTCAGAAAATTCAGATTTTGTATGAAAAAAGGCTTCAGGGTGTGGAGAATATTTCGTTTATTGTTCAATCAATCTCATCCTATATTCCTTGCTACCTGTTTCTTCCCTCAGAATTTAGTCAAGAATGATCAGATGAGAAGTGCAGGTGATATTTTCACCCATTACAGGCCTCAAATTACAAACTGCCTCACTTTGGTGATATGAATGATACGCTGATATTTTTGAATTGAAATCACGATTTCATTGTAATCGTATGTCTTATGTAATTGCAGGCCAGTCTGCCCTGCTTGTTCTTTTGCTATGAAAGCGAATTTAAACAGGATGCTGAAATAGTTTGTTTAAAATGTGCCCAGAGTCACAGCAAAGGCCCACCCAATCAAATGCCAATAAACATTTCCTGCCTCTAATTAGAAATGTACAGATACTGGCGTCCCCGCGCCATGCAAGAGAAAAGGCCAGATCGACCGATAACAACCAAGACCCAACAAGCCGGTCTAACAGAGCGTATCAGCTGGCCTTCATCTGCGCTACATATGAATGAGTGTTAAAGTACAACTTAGATTTCATAGAAAATCGCATAGTGTATGATGGTCCCAGACTCTGATTTTTAGCTTCAGACTAAGATTCCATCCTCTTTGAGGATATCAAAAATGTTTGATATTTTAAGACGATTTTAGAACACATATTGTTTCATTTTTACGTATCTCCTAGCAACAATAAACATGAGTTAGTTGTGTTCGGAATTACTTGAAAGTCTGATTTTAAGTGCCAGTTTTACCAAACCGGGCAAATTAGCGGGAGAGCACTATTCCAAAACGGTGCCGTTGGGCGTGGAAATTTCTGCGGGTGATTTACTAACACAGATGCAATATCTCATTTGCATATCGACCAACGCAATATACCAAGCACAGCGCACATTAGCGTAGTCACAAATAAAGAATAAAGAAATAAAGAAGCCATAGTACATTGAAAAGAACCTGAGGCCAAAAAATTAAGGGTTGCAAAGAAGTTTTGATAGACCTGGAATTGCGTGACTCCTAGTTGAGGGTTCCTAAAGCAAATAAAAATAACATGGCTTGGCAAAAGATATGTTCAGATGATGTGTTCTTCTGGCATTCCAAATAAATTAATACGTGTGGAAAAAATCCTCTCCCTTCTACCACACGCTCTCTGTTCTCTGCTCCTAGCAACAATAATTGCAGCCATTTCAAGCGCAAAATAGTTTAAGACATGCTTTTTTGGGGCATTAAATAATGGTGCAAATACCAGTAATTTGATGAGCACAAACGTTAGTAAATCTCGTTGCGTGATTCATTTGAATACTCTCATCCCATAAATTTTGTGTCTGAAAGGGTAATTCATACAAATGCATATTCAATAAGGTCAGGCGAAAAAATAAGGGAGTCCACGCCTTTTCAGCGCTAATTCGTCACTGCGCATATTTAGTAAATTTTGACAGTATTATTTTAACGGCAAAAGACGGTTTGCGCTGGCGCAAGCTGTTAGTAAATCTGGTCCTAAAAGTCGTGTAGTGTATTACATAACAAAAACACACAAAAAGAACACACAAAAGAACATTCTTCAACATGCTTAAGAAAAAAACACAACTTTCTAAGACATTGCTTGAGAACAACCATGAAAGTGTATCATCTAAAGGAAAGGAGTGCAAACACTGTAGCTTTCTTCTGTTAACTGCTGTTGGCTGAAGTTATGCCCCAATTTTCTTCATGGTAGTTGTTGTTCCCCACAGTGAGATTACCACACTCCGCACTAGCTTAACAAATGACCAGCTTTGTTAGGTTGATAGCAACAGGAAATAATTATAATTTCAGTACAGAGTGTATTGTGTGTGTGGCCCTGGACATTAATCAAGAATGTTTATCCTAGTCCAAAGCTATGGCTTATGAGAGCCAAATACAAGAGGTCCAGAAATCTAAGACTACTAATAAAACTGTTTCTAATTTGCACACTTTTCTGATTTGATGAAGCATTTTTCAGCGTAAAATTTAATTCATTAATTAATTCTTAATATTGTTTTAAATGTATCGAAATCCTGAATCCAAAACTTTCCCACTTGATTACAGTTTAATTAAAAATTAAATTAAAAATTCACTACAGATAGACTATCATATAACTTACACTATTTTTTTCTTTGAACTATTTACATTTGAAAATATTTTACAATTGACATTTTTCCCCATATTTTTCAGCATCATTACTCCAGTCTTCAGTGTCACATGATCCTTCAGAAATCATTCTAATAAGTTGATTTGCTGCTCAGTTATTGTCAATTATTATTTTTTCTCAGTTATCAAAAATGTATATTATAATTACAAATATTAAAAATGACAAAGAACAGAATTTTATTTGAAATAAAATTATTTTGTAACATTATAAATGTCTTTACTATTTTCTTTCTTTCTTTCTTTCTTTCAAATCAGCATATTAGAATGATTTCTGGAGGATCATGTGACACTGAAGACTGGAGTAATGATGCTGAAAATTCAGCTTCATCAGAGAAAAAAATAAACATATTTAAATAGAAAACAGTTATTTTAAATTGTAATAATATTTCACATTATTACTGTGTTTTGGTGTATTTTTGATCAAAAAAAAAAAAAAAAATCATAAATTGCAAACTTTTGACCAGTAGTGTACCTGCACAGGAGGTCAGATACTCTTCACTTGGCTTCACTAAATATACATAGGATACAAATACATATATGTATGTGTACACTGTATTTATTGAAAGGACTAATCCTAGTACATGCATTATATAATATAATGTGAAAACAGTGTAACAACATTTTTGAACGGAAAGGACCCTTACTGTGTTTGTTATAAGGGCCTTTTCTATACAAACAGAGTAGTTTTCTCTCTTTGATGCTAGAGGTTCAGGTGAAGGTGAATGCCAGGCGCTGTGTGCTGTATCAGAGACTCAAATGATTAAAGCTGAACCACTGTGTTTCTAAAGCAAAGGTTTCATTCAGAACAAACAGCACTCTCTCCAGCCCTTTACATCAGTAATCACAAATTCAGATAAAAATTAACTGAAAAATGGCTCGGATATATAAAATACTCCCATAGGGATTTAATTTTTTTATCTAGTTATTTGATCATAAAAATACAGCAATAATATTGTGAAATATTATTACATTGTAACATAACTGTTTTCTATTTGAATATATTTTAAAATGTAATTTATTCTTGTGATGCAAAGCTGAATTTTCAGCACCATTACTCCAGTCTTCAGTGTCACATGATCCTTCAGAAATCATGCTGATTTGCTGCTGAAGAAACATTTATTATTATTATCAATGTTAAAAACAGTCATGCCACTTAATATTTCTGTGACACTTTTTTTAAGAATTCTTTGAGCAGAGAATTAAAAAAAAAACAAAAAATTGAAATATATACTACACCTCAAACTCAAATTAGCTCTAAAAACTCTCTAAAATAACTCCTAAAGCTAAAACTGTGATATTACACAAGAGTAACATGATCTAACGTCTAATATTATTTACAATTACTTTTGTATTTCATCTTGAATTTACTTTTAGCTCAAAGCATTAGTTTTACATTTATTTCAATTACATTATTAAATATAAGTATTTATCTTCCAAAAATACACTGTTATTTGTTAAAATTTCTTTATAAAGTTTAAAAATGCCTCTGAAAATGAATTATGGTGGTAAATATTGGCCCTTAACAATAAATTTAATTTCTAACATAAGTAGTCCTGCGGTTTAGATCAATATCTCCATCATTCACAGCTGGCAAAACTTCTGAGTGCAATAAATATTGCAGCAAATGCCAGAAATATAATACACGCATTTGGCATTGGAAACTGACAAATAGATTCAGTCTATACCGTGTCAGATAGACTCAGTACAAGAGAATCAGTGAACTCGTGTGAAGCAGTAAATCAACACACACTGCTACCAGTGACTCTTAACACACACTCTTCTAGCCAAGAAGCTGTCGCTCTTCGTTTCATGATGCTTGTCATTGCAGCAGGAATGTCTCTCTCAGAACAACACAGTCTTTACACAGCTTATATGCAGAAGCCGTGTTGCTCTCTCTCTCTCTATGTCCATCATAATGCTCTTAATTGGCCCATTCAGATGCTTTTTCAGGTTTGAGCATGTCACTATGTTTTATATAAAATGCTGTGTTTGAGAACACTCAGTTCTGTGAGGAATGTTCATACAGAGAAAAGCTTATTAAGCTCAGTGTAGCAGAGGGAGATGAAAAAAACACGACACAGGGCTTAGCGAGTACCTGATAAGTCAACAGCATGAGGTATTCTGGTGTCCTAACACGGATGCAACCTGATACTACACAAATACGATAACAATGGGTTATTTATACACCTAGTGTACTGTAAATGCAGCTAAACATGAGCTGGGCATGTTTTGTTATTATATGAAGTCATGAAATTATAGTTTCTGTTAAAATTAACAATAGAATTCATTGAAAGTTCAACCATCCATCTGCCTTTCTGTTATCAGGAGGTGTTACACCACAGGACGTAAATAAAGAATATGAAAGTATAGATGCACATAAACACTACAAACTTAAACTGACAGTAGGACATAAAATGCTGCCTTTTCTTAACACACATGCTTGAGGAAATGTCTTTTTCCTGTTGTGGTGCCCCGCTTTGTGTCTGACAGGATTAAAGTGAGGCACTTTCCTGTAATAGCCGATAAGCAAAATGTACAATAATTCAAAGAAAAAAAAAAGATTTAATTCCATAGATTTCTTTGCTGTATATTTTAAAACCATTTTGATTCAAAGGCTCCTCCATAGCTCAAGATAATATTCAACAATATTTCCTTCAGTATGTCTGTTATAATTGTAACAAATCTGGTTTTATTAACAGAAATTAGGAGCATTAATATTATATTAACCGCAACTCATTGTGTGATTCCAGAAATTTTGAGAACTATATGTTTACAGCTTTTTTTTTTTTTTTTGGTATAATGAATGTATGTTTTATATTACTTTAGTTAAGTTGGATTATTTTAATATATTGTTAATGATAATAATGTAACTTATATTCATGTTAATTTTAAGACAATCTGTTTTCCCCCCGTTCGAGAACCACTGTTTTAAAGTATTATCCCAATATATTTAGATAATGCCAATATATATATATACTCATTCTGATACATTTGTGTTTTTCACAGTGAGAACTGCATGATAAATTTAATTTTATTAATAATCATCAAATTAGGAGTTTATTGAGGCAAAAGTTGCAATTAATGGTTTTGTTAATGGTGAGAATTGGACCAGAAACTTTGCACACTGTTCTTAAGGAGGGCACCTTCCCCTATCTTCCCCTACTTTATTATTTTTTTTTTTTGATTAATCTAATACTTGCCAACTGCAAAGCCAATTCAAAATCTGTCATCATATACAAAACGCATTCACTGCAAACTACCTCTCTTCTTTCTTCACTCTGTAAAGCCCCCAATGACGACTTAACAAAGACAGAAGAAGTCATCCATATATAGAAGTCATCATCTAGGAATTCACTCCATTTTGCGAAATTACAAAAAAAAAAAAAGAAAAAGAAAAGAAAAAGTTTTTTGCTTGTGAGAACAAGTTGTAGTAGCACATTTAATTCTATTCCTCAAGAATAAATTTTTCACTCAAGAATATTCCATTAAGGGCACTGAAAAGCAAACACATTCTGGATTTGATCCAGTAACAGAGTCACTTATCACTTGTAAATGGAGATTTAAAGAGACAATTCACCTAAAAAGGAAAATTCTGTCATCATTTACTTATTCTGAACCTGTACGAGTTCCTTTCTTCTGTTGAACACAAAAAAATATATTTTGAAGAATGTTGGTAACTGAACATTTGACAGTAGCCATTAACTTCAGACTGATCTCATGACGAAAATGTACCTCTGGGAACTTCTTCGCAAGACACGAAATACATACTGCCATGTATGTTTCGTGATATATTTGATGTGAAATATCCACTGGGTGGCGCTAAAAGAGTGTTTTTTTTTTTTCACCGGAACAGATGAACGTACATATGGTACGTTTTATGTGATGTTGGTTTTGTACGTGTCACCGCAGTGACTTGAAATGTCCGTTTAGTGGCGCTATAAGTCTAATGCTCCGCAACGTTTTAAAATAAAGTACCATCTGCACTACACCTAAACCTACCCGATAGTATGAACTAAACCAAATGTGATGTAAAAAACGCAATCGCAAGCACGTCGTTTTAGCTTGCTTTTCGATCTCTCATCTTTCAGCTCTTTCATCGTGAGTCATGCTTTTAACGCAATTCGTACCCAAGGATTCCACATCCTAAGTCTAATTTCATGCTTGTTACATCCGGAAAGCGAAACATATGAAGCTGTAATCATAACTGTGTACGAAAACGATTACAAATGCTTGCTGTTTTACCGCCTCTAGTGTTCATTTCTGTTGGAAACTGCAGTGATATGTACTTATTGGTACGTATTTTGCGTCTTGCGAAAAAGTTCCCAGAGGTACGTTTTCGTCATGAGATCAGGTAGATTAACTTCCATAGTAGTTTTTCCTATGGCTACCATCAACTGTTTGGTTATCAGCATTCTTCAAAATATATTCTTTTGTGTTCAACAGATGAAAGAAACTCATACAGGCTTGAAATGACATGAGGGTGAGTAAATGATGACAGAATTTTCATATTTGGGTGAACTGTCTCTTTAAGGACTGTAAATCAAAGCATGTATGGACTGTGTGTATTCGGTGTCTTCTTCAGTTGAAGTCCAGACAGGTATGGCTGCCTACACAGATGTCACAAAGTGAACGGCTCAATCTGACTGCGATTAATGGAGTGACTACAGAACATAAATGTGAGGGATCCTGGCCAAGACATCTGGGAATGCTCCAACCTGCTGTCCAAGAGCAGAGATGATCCAAAGACAGGAAGAAATGTCATTCCACGACCTCGGGTAAGAAGTTAAGTGTGGGAGTATAAACTAACCAGATTGGAACAAGTGTTCATAAGAACTTTGAGAACATCAACCAAAAAAACAGAGGAAAATATTATTTCATTATAAACGATCTTGGAATTTCTTTTTCTCTTGCTCTCTCACTGCCTGCAGTTTTTCAGCTCCATAAGTTTCCATATGCACTTTGGCTGCTTGTATAATGTTATTTACATTGCTTAGCTGTAATTAGGTGGATAAGAGCTGTACTGTGATCCTGAGGCTGATTGCTGTCTGAAAATCATGATAAAACTCTAGTTCATTAGCAGTGCACATTTTAGAAACAACCTTGTCATGCCTTCATTTTATAAATAAGGCTTCAACATTTATGCGTTTGGCTGCCAATTTTATCCAAAAAGGTGACTTGTATTCATGGTATGCATTTATTAGTGAGTGTGTTCCTTGGAAATTGAACTCATGACCTCAGTGTTCCTACGAATTTTTGGAACTTTTTAGAGCTTTTAATGTAATATGAACATTCATACATAATGTGTTTTGAAGGGGGAAAGCCATAAACTTTTACAAATCTATAAAAAATAAAAAAAAACATAAAGAGAATAAGTAGAAGGTTCATATTTTGAACAGTAATGTTGGGAGTTTTCATATCTCTCAAACAATTCAATTCAATTCAATTCAATGTGAGTTTATTTGTATAGTGCTTTTCATGATACAAATTGTTGCAATGCAGATTTGCAGAAAGTTAAAATTTCTACATTATGTTTAGTAGTAGCTTAAAATGAAAAATGAAAAATTTAAAATGAAAAACAATGTTTTTACATTATGTTTAGTAGTAGCTTAAAATGAAACGCTTAAAATGAGCTTTGACAGTTATTAAGAATTTTCTTACTAACAATAATTTTGTTATTTAAGTTGATTTAATTACAACTTGTGACTTTTTATTAGTAAAAGTAAAAAATGTGATTAGAAATGTTGAAAACACTATCTTTAATACATAATTTTAAACTAAAATCTTGATTTATGGACACATGATATATCAACTAAATTTACACTACTGTTCAAAAATTTGGAGTCAGTAAGATTTTTATTTATTTTTTTGTAAAAAAACAAAAAACAAAAAAAAAAACAATAGTTTACTCATCAAGGATGCAATAAATGGATCAAAAGTGACAGTAAAGACATTTATAATTGTACAAAAGAATTATATTTCAAATAAATGCTGTTCTTTTGAACTTTCTATCATCAAATAATCTTAAAATATTTTTAAGATATAAGATAGGCACAACACAATTGTTTTCAACACTGATAATAATCTGAAATGTTTCTTGAGCAGCAAATCAGCATATTAGAATGATTTCTGAAGGATCATGTGACACTGAAGACTGGAGTAATGATGCTGAAAATTCAGCTTTGCATCACAGGAATAAATTATATTTTAAAATATATTCAAATAGAAAACAGGTATCTTAAATTGTAATAATATTTCACAATACAACTGTTTTTACTGTCTTTTTAGTCAAATAAATGCAGCCTTTATGAGACTTTGTTCAAAAACTTTAAAAATCTTACCGACCCCAAACTTTTAAACAATAGTGTATAATGCTTATGTAAAGCACTGTAAATTAAATATCCTATAGAATTAAACTGCTTTACATTACTAGTAGTTAATTTTATTGCACTCTTTTTCTTGGTTCGATATACACATCAAATATTTTCATTGACCGCTGGAAGCGATGGGTTAAAGAGTATCTATGGGGAAAGTCTATCAGAGGGTTACATAAGCGGGGCTCAGTGCAGGACCTTGGCTCTGCTGATGCTGAGGCTGTTTCTGAGGGTGAGGGGCAGAGCAAGTCCGGGCAAAGGAGTCCTCAGCACTGCCTGATGGCAAATTAGGCATTGAGAGAACACGAAATGGAGCGAGAAACGGAGCATGTCAACAAGAGGTCAGCCTGCCATGCTACGTGTGAGGCAACAAAGAGCTGATGAGAGAAAACAAAACAAAAAAAAAATATGAAAGAAAAAAGAAAGGAACACACACCTGCATTCATTCAGCTCAAGATCTGATTAAACGCAAAACGCTGCAGACCGCAAGTGTGTAATCTGTGTCCAAAACCAAATCTGCGGATAAATCAAATCTTTACTTAATCTGCGATCATTAGGTCTATAAATGTACACTTCTGACCAAAACTCTCTCAGTTTTCTGACTTAGATTTTGTTTCTTTGTTGAATTTTCCTCATATTTAACAGAGAATTTCCTCATATTAAATATAATGCCGCATCAGATGTTACTGCATTAGTCATTGTATGTAATAAGCAAAATAACGTAACGCAAAATATTTGGTCCAAGTGGGCCAAAGCAAGAAGTAAGAGTGTGTGTGTGTGTGTGTGTGTGTGAGGGAGAGTTGAAAAGAAAAACAGCATCTGGAATACACATCAGGCCTGATAAGCATCACAACCACATTATGTAAGGCTAATGACAATCACCTTCTTCTGGTGCAAAATAAACACAAGAACAAATCCCTCCAAAACAAACTTCACTTCAAAATATTAGAGATATAAATGCCAATAATCATATTTTATAAGCATGGTTAAAAGTCTACATTTCCTGCATGGGTCGCACCAGAAACACAGTCACATGATCCTTCAGAATTCATTCTAATATGCTGATTTGCTGCTCAAGAAACATTTATTATTATTAGCAATGTTGAAAACAGTTGTGCTGCTTTATATTTTTGTGGAAACTGATAAATCTTTTTTCAGGATTCATTAATGAATAAAAATTGTTTCAATGTTAAATTTCACTGAAAAGCCTAAAATTTACTTTTTAATTTAGAGACTTCATTCTGACAATTTACTCTATATAGTATATAAAGAGCTGTTTTTTTTCTTTCTTTCTTTCTTTCTTTTTTCTTTTTTTTTGAGCAATAAAGATGGAAATGTTGAAGTGTTTGTGGCCAAGTCAAAATAAACTGACCAACCTGAGAGATATTTACTGGAGTAAAAAGCATGACAACTAGCCCTGGTTTCTTATAACTGTCAACTGTCAGTCCGACTATATATTAGTATGAGTGTGTGTGTTTATTTTAGTATCATTGATATACTATTATAGTTTTTAACATTTTAAATCAGTTTCATTTTTATATTTTCGGTTTTCATTTTAATTTAGTTAAAGTTTTAGTCATTTTATTGTGTTTTTGTTTTTATATACACTACCAGTCAAAAGTTTTTGAACAGTAAGTTTTTTTTTTTGCATTTATTTGATCCAAAGTACAGCAAAAACAGTAAAATTCTGAAATATTTTTACTATTTAAAATAACAGTTTTCTATTTGAATATATTTTAAAATGTAATTTATTCCTCTGATTTCAAAGCTGATTTTTTAGCATCATTACTCCAGTCACATGATCCTTCAGAAATCATTCTAATATTCTGATTTGTTGCTCAAAAAAACATTTATTATTATTATTATTATTATTATGTTGAAAACAGCTGAGTAGAATTTTTGCAGGTTTCTTTGATAAATAGAAAGTTCAGAAGAACAGCATTTAT
The DNA here is from genome assembly GCA_039654775.1 of Spinibarbus caldwelli. Taxonomy (NCBI): domain Eukaryota; kingdom Metazoa; phylum Chordata; class Actinopteri; order Cypriniformes; family Cyprinidae; genus Spinibarbus; species Spinibarbus caldwelli. The sequence goes on from CM077243.1 coordinate 24,476,255, forward strand.
CTGAAATAGAAACCTTTTGTAACATTATAAATGTCTTTATCATCACTTTTGATCAATGTAAAGCATGCTTGTTAAATAAAAGTATTAATTTCTATAATTTCTTTCTTAAAAAATACTATCATTATAAGAAATTATCATATTAGAATGATTTCTGAAGGATCATGTGACACTAAAGACTGGAGTAATGATGCTGAAAATTCATTAAATTGCATTTTAAAATATAAATAGTAAATAGTAAAAATATTTCAATATTTTACTATTTTTGCTGTACTTTGGATCAAATAAATGCAGGCTTGGTGAGCAGAAGACACTTCTTTAAAAAACATTAAAAATCTTACTGTTCAAAAACTTTTGACTGGTAGTGTATGTCTATATTTATTATTTTTTATTTCAGTTTCAATTTTAGTTATTTTAGTACATCAAGTTAAACAAAATTAAAATAAGAAATGCTGGCTTGGCAACTAGCTGAAATAAAAAGTTTCTATTTATTTTTTATATTACTTTTTTCCATTTTCTATTTATTTTGTTTCAAGTAATGAAAAGGTTTTAATTTTAGTTTCAGGTTTAGTGTTAAGTATAATAAACCTGTAGCTTTGGATTAGTAGCTCCACTATTATCACGAATCCAGCAGATCTCATTCCCCCATCATTTCTGTCGGCCCTCTATAAATACAGCAGAAGTGATTAAATAACAGTGACTATTCCTCAATGTCACTTTGAGTTAAAGCTCATCACTGCTAAGGTCTTTAAGGGCTTTCAGAGGACATCTTGTCCTTCTCCACCCTTTCTACCTTCTTTCATCATACACTCGGCCTTTTCCTCCTGCCCGCGCTCACTCCCCTCCTCTTCTCCACCTCCTCCCACTCGCGTTCGCAGTAAAAGGACACAATGTTCTTTTTGCTTGTTTGGGGAAACTGCAGAAGTAAATAAATTAGAGGAGTGGAGGATGCCGTCATGATGGCTGACTCCAGGTTTTAGTGGAGGAAAATAAACATGATGTTCATGTGAGGTTAGGCCTGCTATTCTCAAACAGTCGGCTCTATCTAAAACAATTATCACACCAGCAGACCGAGAGAGACCGAACGAGAATTAGAATGGTGACCTAATGTGGAGCCTTTATCTGATGTGGGCTTATTATAGACCATAAAAGAAATGTTCCCTTCAAACAGGTGCTTGCCCTTCTGTGTCAGGGAACAGACAACCTGACCAAATGTGTGTGTGTGTGTGTGTGTGTGTGTGTGTGTGTTTGTGTTTGTGTTTGTGTGTGTGTATGTGATCAGCTGCAGGGTTCGGCTGATCCAGTAACAGTTTGTGGAATGGATAAGAACATTCAGAATTATGACGAGTCACTGCAATAATTCATTTACAGCCTATAACATTTAACTGACTAAGACTGATGTGTCTTTTGAAATGGGTTCACACACATTTTGATCAATAAATCACCATAACTGGATATTGGATAAAGATTTGTAAAAAATCATCATCGTAGAACACATTCACAAAGAACACTAATTACAGAAATATTTCACAGCTGATCTTAATTGTATAAATGTATTGTCAGTATAAAGATTTTCATGACTTTTCCAGACCTGAAAATCATTTTAAAATCAGGAAATAGAGCCCAGCTCTTAATAAGACCAACATGTTTCTATTATATTTAGTAAAACTGCATAGCTTGATTTTTTTTTAAAGTTACATAATAATAATAATAATAATAACAATAATAATAATAATAATAATTATTATTATTATTATTATTATTATAGTTTTTGGCTATATTACTTTTATCTGTATGTTTTTATTTAATTATTCTGGTTTTATTTGGTAAATCAATTATTTTATATTTATATTTATTTAATTGTTGTTTGTTTGACATTTTTCATGATTACAAAGTTTTTATTTTGTATTTAACCTTTTTTATTTTAGCTAATTTTAGAAAAACAAAGTACATTTAAATTAAAGTGCTTTTTATAGATTTTCTGATAACAAGAAATGGACATGCATCAATAAATATGTATTTTTTTTTTATAATTTTTTTTTTTTTTTTACATATTTTATTTCAAATTATTTCAAGGCAAAATTGTGCCAGCAAATTTTAGCAGTTTAGGTTTATTGTATTATTCTCATTTCAATCTAGTCTTTTTTATTTTAATTAAAAGCCTTATTAGCTGGAAACCTGACTATTCTAAATATTTATATTTATCTAAATGATGGTTGCTATTTTTAATGATTATATTACGTTTTTATGTTTAGTATATTTGATCTTTTTTTTTTTTTTTCCTGTCAGTTATTTTAGGTAATTTAAGAAAAACAAAGTACACGTAGGTTAAAGTGCTTTTTATAGTTCTTCTAATAACAAGAAGACATGGAAGTGCATCGATAAATATGTATTCATTTTATGCATATTCGATTTCAACACACAAAATTACGGCAGCTAATTTTAGCAGTTTACTTTAGATTTATTGCATTATTCTCATTTCAATATAGGAACCTTTCTGTTTTTATGACTGGTTTTCATTTTAATTATAAGCCTTAGCTGGAAAACTGACTATCCAAATTTACCATTATAAGCCTAAATGTTTGAAATGCGTCCTTGATTAATTGACCTGTTTTTGTGGTTATTCCCCAAGCCACAATCTTGCCCTCTTCAGATCTCTTCAGATAAAGAGCTAAGCTGCTATCAGATCTCCAAAAATGGGACAAATGAGTATCAAAGCTGCAATCAAGAGTTGCTTTCAGAAAACCCGACAGCATGTAATATTACAGCCCCATCTAGTGGCAGTCTGCAAATCATCATTTCTAAATAAGCAGAATATCTTGGTACTTAGTGACAGACTGTCCATTTTGCTCATTATTTAAGAGTTTGTAATGAGGATGAGCTGACTCTAGAGCAGAAACGCTGTCTCTTACCTTGGTCTGAAAGCAGCAGTAGAGTTGGGTCAGGTAAGGGTGTTTTCTGGCCAGCGCTAGAATGCGTTTCTCAGTCATAGTGCAGTCCACATCATCGTCCTGCAGGATGACGTCTTTCTTCAACACTTTCACCGCATAAACCTCATCAGTGCCTCTTAACTCTGCCAGCATCACCTGCACACAATACAACTGGGCCTTTATTACACACCAAACTATATTCAAACTATATTCACACTTCAGGGACAGTTCACCCAAAAATGAAATTCTGTCATTAATTACTCACCCTCATGTCGTTCCAAACCCATAAAACCTTTGTTCACCTTCAGAACACAAATTAAGATATTTCTGACAAAACCACTGATGTCACATGGACTATTTTAACAATGTCCTTACTACCTTTCTGGGCCTTGAATGTTTCAGTTCTGTTGCTGTCTATGGAAGTTCAGAAAGCTCTCGGATTTCATCAAAAATTTCTTAATTTGTGTTCTGAAGATGAACGAAGGGTCTTATGGGTTTGGAACGACATGAGGGTTCACTACTCCTTTAAATCAGAAAATAGAGGACAGAATTTCACAAAGCTCCACCTTGCCGAAGCTGCCTTTCCCGAGCACTTTGATGAAGGAGAAATCTTCCAGCGTCATCCTTTTGGTCTGAAGCATCTTCACCTCTCCGTTCTCTCTGGTCTCTCTCGTCTCCTCTGACAGAGAGGAGGACGAGGCTGGCTTCAGCTCCTCACCGCGATGGTCAAATGAAAGTGCCTTTCTGATATTCTCCAGGTCTTTTATATCTGCAGATCACAAAACCAAGAGCCACATCACACACTAGAACAAAGAAACATTTCAGAGCTGATCTTAACTGTATAAATGTATTTTCAGTATAGACATTTTCATAACTTTTACAGAACTGAAATTCATTTTAAAATCAGGAAATAGAGCTCAGCTCTTAATAAGACCAACATGTTTTTATTATATTCAGTAAAATTATAACAAATAAATAATAATAATAATAATAATAATAATAATAATTATTATTATTATTATTATTATTATTATTATTATTATTATTATTATAGTGTTTTACTGTTTGGTTTTATTTTATCTCTATGTTTTTATTTGATTAGTCTTGTTTTATTTGGTAAGTTAATTATTTTATATTTTATATTATTTTATATTTTACATTTTCATGATTACATCAAAGTGTTTATTTTGTGTATTTGTGTATCTTTTTTGTTTACTGTCAGTTATTTTAGGTTATTTAAGAAAAAGAAAGTACATGTAGGTTAAAATGGTTTTATATAAATCTTCTAATAACAAGTACCACCCAATATTGAGTCACAAAAAGCCTTATCCTTCAGTTTATAAAAACAAACAAAAAACATGTTTACTGTGATGCATGTACAATATAAAGTGAGATACTGTAAAATTTTAAAGATTTCTTTATAATTTTAGTCTGCAAGGACGCATTAAATTGATCCAAATTGACAGAAGACATTTGTAATATTACAAAATATTTTTAATAATAGATTTCAAATAAATGCTGTTAGTTTTAACTTTTTATTCATCAAAGAATATTTACATAAAAATATTAAGAAGCACAGCTGTTTTCAACTTTGATAATAATTAGAAATGTTTCTTGAGCAGCAAATCAGCATTTAGAATGATTTCTGAAGGATCATGTGACACTGAAGACTGGAGTAATGATGCTGAAAATTCAGCATTGCATCACAGGAATAAATTACATATTAAAATATATTCAAATAGAAAAAAAAAAACTGTAGTAAGATTACAAAATATGAGAATTTACTGTATTTTAGATCAAATTAATACAGCCATGGCTGCTTGACTTCTTTAAAAAAACATCTTCATCAAAAAACATCAAAAAATCTTACCCACCCTACATTTTTTTAAATATAATGTACAACCACTGACTAGTGTGAAAAAAACTATTTCCTAACCTTGTCTGTCAATCACATCAGAAATCACATATTTGTCAAGCACTGGTTGTCAAACTCATGTGACGTTTTTTCATCCATTGAATGCAAAAGTAGAATTTTTGCCAAATATCCCAGCTGCTCATTTCCATATAATGAAGTGAATGATATGCTGCCAAGCTCTAAAATGATAATGAAGCACCATAAAATTATTATAGATGTAGTAGTTTTTAAATAAAATATATCTGTTTTAGACCACTGGCCAGCTGATGTCATTGGTAATCAAACGTCTGCACACAAAGCTGCTGTATCTAACACAAAATAATGTATTTAACCCAAGAGTCATCTGCAGAGCTCCGAGTGTGTGTTTACCCTGGTCACATGGTGATGTGGGTGCAGATTTGGATCGATCCTCTTCTAACTGCGGGGATATGGGTAAGGACTGCGGATCTGGACCCTGAGAGATCTGTGTTAAAAACAGGAACAAATCAACTTCATCATTCAATCATCATTATGTTTCAGGAGGCCTAATCAGGTACCTAAGTGCTGCTCGCTATAAAGACCATTATGTCATTAGTAATCATCAGAGTGTATTTCCTATTATCTACAGCTGCATGGAGGAAGCTTTTGACCTCTCAGTCCTATACGCCCACTTCTCTAGTGCAGACTCTGATTCCCCATGATTCTCCCTCTCACCTTTTTTCTCCTCTGGACGCTGCCGGAGAGTTTATCTGGAGTGACTCCGAGGTCAGACAGCACCTTAGCGATGCCCCTGGCGTCCACCCCACAGTTAGGAGCTACATTACTTTCACAACGCTTGTGCACATTCATCTTACAAACTGAGGACAGAGAAATTAAGGGAGACAGCATGAGAAGTTACATTGTACTGTATTTAAATGCATATTCATGTGAGTATGTTTGAATCTTGGAAGATTCAGGGTTATAGCAGGGATATTATAGTTAACTAAAATTAAACCAAAACCAAAACTTTTAATAAATAAATAAATAAAATAAAAAGTAATACATATATACATAGTATGAAGTGCCAAACAGGAAATAATTATTCAAAAATCTGAATATATAAATGTAAACTGTGAATATATAGAAGTAGATCTGAATATATACAGGTGCATCTCGATAAATTAGAATGTCGTGGAAAAGTTCATTTATTTCAGTAATTCAACTCAAACTGTCAAACTCGTGTATTAAATAAATTCAATGCACACAGACTGAAGTAGCTTAAGTCTTTGGTTCTTTTAATTGTGATGATTTTGGCTCACATTTAACAAAACCCCACCAATTCACTATCTCAACAAATTATAATATGGTGACATGCCAATCAGCTAATCAACTCAAAACACCTGCAAAGGTTTCCTGAGCCTTCAAAATGGTCTCTCAGTTTGGTTCACTAGGCTACACAATCATGGGGAAGACTGCTGATCTGACAGTTGTCCAGAAGACGATCATTGACACCCTTCACAAGGAGGGTAAGCCACAAACATTCATTGCCAAAGAAGCTGGCTGTTCACAGAGTGCTGTATCCAAGCATGTTGACAGAAAGTTGAGTGGAAGGAAAAAGTGTTGAAGAAAAAGATGCACAACCAACCGAGAGAACCACAGCCTTATGAGGATTGTCAAGCAAAATCGATTCAAGAATTTGGGTGAACTTCACAAGGAATGGACTGAAGCTGGGGTCAAGGCATCAAGAGCCACCACACACAGACGTGTCAAGGAATTTGGCTACAGTTGTCGTATTCCTCTTGTTAAGCCACTTCTGAACCACAGACAACATCAGAGGCGTCTTACCTGGGCTAAGGAGAAGAAGAACTGGACTGTTGCCCAGTGGTCCAAAGTCCTCTTTTCAGATGAGAGCAAGTTTTGTATTTCATTTGGAAACCAAGGTCCTAGAGTCTGGAGGAAGGGTGGAGAAGCTCATAGCCCAAGTTGCTTGAAGTCCAGTGTTAAGTTTCCACAGTCTGTGATGATTTGGGGTGTAATGTCATCTGCTGGTGTTGGTCCATTGTGTTTTATGAAAACCAAAGTCACTGCACCCGTTTACCAAGAAATTTTGGAGCACTTCATGCTTCCTTCTGCTGACCAGCTTTTTAAAGATGCTGATTTCATTTTCCAGCAGGATTTGGCACCTGCCCACACTGCCAAAAGCACCAAAAGTTGGTTAAATGACCATGGTGTTGGTGTGCTTGACTGGCCAGCAAACTCACCAGACCTGAACCCCATAGAGAATCTGTGGGGTATTGTCAAGAGGAAAATGAGAAGATGAGCTGAAGGCCACTGTCAAAGATACCTGGGCTTCCATACCACCTCAGCAGTGCCACAAACTGATCACCTCCATGCCACGCCGAATTGAGGCAGTAATTAAAGCAAAAGGAGCCCCTACCAAGTATTGAGTACATATACAGTAAATGAACATACTTTCCAGAAGGCCAACAATTCACTAATTTTTATTTATTTATTTATATATATATATTTTTTTATTGGTCTTATGAAGTATTCTAATTTGTTGAGATAGTGAATTGGTGGGTTTTTGTTAAATACTAGCCAAAATCATCACAATTAAAAGAACCAAAGACTTAAGCTACTTCAGTCTGTGTGCATTGGATTTATTTAATACACGAGTTTCACAATTTGAGTTGAATTACAGAAATAAATTAACTTTTCCACGACATTCTAATTTATTGAGATGCACCTGTAGATGTAAATCTGAATATATAAATGTAAATTGTGAATATATAGATGTAGGTCTGAATATATAGTTATTTTTCAATATATAGAAGTAAATCTGAATATATAAAACTAAATCTGATTATAAAGATGTAAATCTGAATATATAAATGTAAATTGTGAATATATACATGTAGGTCTGAATATATAGTTATGTCTGAATATATAGAAGTAAATCTGAATATTTAGTTACATATATATTAAGTTAACTTAAACTTATTTTATTTCAGATAATTGCCAAGGCAATATTTTCCATTTTCATTTAATGTTGCTGTACTGAAATAACTAAAACTGCTAAAATTGAAATAAAAAAAAAATAAATAAATAAAAACCATTTAAAATAATAATAAAAATGACGAAACCACACATCAAACTACTACAGTTTTAATTAAATTAAAATTAAAGCAGAAAATATAAAAATAAATAAAAAACAAATAAAAAATATTAATAAAAACTAAAACAATATTCAAATTATACTAAAATAACACTGGGTTATAGTACTGTTTTCATAACTGAGTAGGCACTGAAAGCAAGCATGGATAAAGATTTTTTAAATTATTATTATTATTATTATTATTATTATTATTATTTTCTTCATTTATTTACATTTATTTCAAATACTTTTGCAGATATTTCTGGACACTTTCATTTGTATGTCAATTGCCATTTTTAAAATTAATATATTAAATAATAAACAATAAGACTAATGGGCAGTTTTACACAAGCACTCCAAAATATAGCCAACAAAAAAATATATATATGAAAAAATAGCACTAGAAATATGTGCACTCACTGACTACAGAAAATTCTCTAAAAGTTCCATGAAATGATCAATTAATTTCAATTTCCCTGATATTTCGAGCTTTTCCTGAGAGAGCTCTTTAACTACATTTCCCAGAATGCCGCTCTCACCTTTGCACTGGAGCCCTTGCCGCAGCAGGCCCCACAGTAATGAACCGCAGTGGTCACAGAACGTCAGGACTTTGTAGTTGTGAATACTGAACTTATGAGGCATATTGACGCTGAAGCGCTGAGATCCCACCTGCAGGGTGCGATAGAGGATCAGGAAGACGTTCAAGCAGAAAGCGCAAGCATTTTAAAATGCAGTGATTTTGCAGTGAACAAAAATAAAATAAAAAATGAATAACAAAAAATATTATAATCTTACAATTGTGGGTATTAACACCCATTTGACTACAAAGTACTGTCATTTCTAACAGTAAAAACACTATAATATTCCACACCAGAGGCAAGATTTATTGTTCAGGTGTTGCTCTTTAGCTCAGAAAGATTTAATGGATATTTTGTAATATAAAAAAAAAATACAGAAAAAAATACTGATATTATTTGGATAGCACATGTGTGGATAAGTTTGATGAGAAATATTTGAGTTCATTCCAGACACAGGTACACAGTTTAAACCTCAAGAGGAGATGTCTGACCTAAGCTAATATTTGTATTTCATAACTGAGATATTAAACGTGAGACATCATGTGTGATTTTCTGCAGGTTCCTCTCACCTCTTCTGTGGTGTCCTCCTGTTTCTTCAGACCCGCACATTTCGTGATGATCAGCTCATGGCAGCGTTTATGAACTACACATGTGCACACTGATCAACAGAAACAGGAGATGAGATCAGCTTTACTTTCTGATATATTACTCCGGGCTCACAGATAAGAATGCTTCGGCTATAGTATAGATATGATATTTTAGGAGGTTCCTGTCCATGCCAGTAGTTTCCTTCATTTCAGATTGTGAGCTAGTCATGGCTTAAAGGAGCAGTTCATCCAAAAATAAAACTTCTGTCATTATTTACACAGAATACACATATGCATGATGTTATTTTATTCTGTGGAAAACAGAGAACTTTGAAGAAAATGTTGATCGGTGGAATATAGCGCATGAGTCATGATGGTGTTGTTAGCTAAATGGCTGTGTTCACTTTGAACTGTTGGTGTATGGAAAAGTGCGAGATGGTGAGGATGGCGTTTCACATGTGTTTTGTTGCTTTAGATTTAGAGTAGCTGATATTTTTATGAGCTAACAAATTTCTAAGCTGTTGAACAAAACATCTGACAGAGAGAAATATAGGTATTGGCCTACCTTGGCACTGATACCCTTGCTTTCCTAATACACCCCTGTGAAGAGAAGGAAGAGAGATCAGTTCTCCTCTATGTTTTTGTATATGAGGAAAGAATCTATCTGTGACATGCATATGAAGATATTGTGATTGTCACCAAATGTAATTCTTGAAAGAGAGAGAGAGGGAGGGGGAGCATCATGCATAAATGTAGCATAGTACATATTCCACCGAGGAAAGTTTTTTTTTTGAATTGGCAATTTCAAGTTACAAGTCAACTAATGAATAGCTTTGTTTGCCTCATTCGATTTTTACTAACACTTTAAAGGGATAGTTCCCCCAAAAATTAAAATTCTGTCATTAATTTCTCACCCTCATTTTGTTCCAAACCCATAAGACCTTCATTCATCTTCGAAACACAAATTAAGACATTTTCGTGAAATCTGAGAGCTTTCTGACCCTCCATACACAGCAAGGGTACTACTACTATGTCCATGTGACATCAGTGGTTCAACCATAATTCTATGAAGCTACGAGAATACTTTTTGTGCGCGAAGAAAACAAAAAATTCTAGTATATAGTATAGTATTCTCGTAGCTTTATAAAATTGAGGCTGAACCACTGTAACCGAAGATGAACGAAGGTCTTATGGGTTTGAAACGACATGAGGGTGAGTACTATAGAAGAGCTATATTCTATAATTTTCCATTTTTAACATATAGTCAACTACATTCAGTAGCATGACATAACAATGAAGATTACTTTTTATTTATTTTTTATTTTTTATTTTTTTAATTTATCTTAGTTTGTTCATTTCAAAATTTACTAATGCAATTTAAAAAATTTGTAATGGACAACTCCAGTCCATCAATTCATGTATTGTGAAGCAAAACGCTGCATGCTTGAAAATTCATCAAGGCATTTTTACTTTAAATCATCTATTTTGGCCAAAATAGAGTCCATAATCTATAACAATGCTTCCTCCAGTGAAAAGGTCCACCCCCTGTTGTCCTCTAACATCAAAATACACCAACATATTAGTTTAGAACCGATTTGGTTACTTTTCTGTTTAATCTGTGCATATTTCTCTCACAATTCACATAAGACGATTTTTTTTTCAGAGGACTTATATTTTAGCTAGATTTGAAGTTTAATAATGATAGATTTGTTTATTATAAACACAGCTTTTCACTTCACAAGACATTATTATTTGTGGATTATTGTGATGTTTTTATCAGCTGTTTGGACTCTCATTCTGACGGCACCCATTCACTGCAGAGGATCCATTGATGAGCAAGTGATGCTAAATTTCTCCAAATCTTTTCAGATGAATAAACTAAGTCATCTACATCTTGGATGGCCTGGGGGTGAGTACGTTATCAGGAAATGTTCTTTTTTGGGTGAACCTTTAACAAGTATGTAGATTTCGTGAGGTGTGTGTTGTTATTCACTGCTCGTCTTTCAGTTTTAGTCTCACACATCAGCTCTGCACCTTATCTTTTAAAACAGCCATATTCCTCTGTTCTCTAGAGAGGCGGGACACAGCGTGCCTGTGCATTGCGGTGTTCTTGTGCAGTGTGGAGGAGGCCAGATGCACTCGATACGCTCATATTATAGCGCCGTCGCTCTGAGCCTCAGGGCTTTTCCTGTCGTTACCATGGAAACGCAGCCCACTGAGGGTAAACCACCCGCGAGGAGGGACAGTGTACAGTGTTATGTCAAAACCCAGATGCAGATTTACCAACACACACAGCTGTGCAAACAGCACGCTACAAGACTGTAAACATGCGGGCCTCACCAGATGAAGTCGCGGCAGTGCGAGCAGTAGGTGGGCTGTCTCAGGTAGGTGGCCATGAACTTGTGTCCGTTGACTTGATGCACTCTCCTCCGGACAGCTCCCTGCCTCTTCCTGGGACGCATGCGTTCACGAAACACACGCTCCTCATTCTTACAGCTTCCTGCTGCAAAAACACACACAAATGCACAAAGAGAAGTTGACAACATTCACAACCATTATTTAATACATTACTTGATATTGTGCATTCACTCATATAGTCTCATTCATTCAGGTGCAACATTTTCCACTATAATAAATGGTGCTTTTGAGAGATGTTTAAAATGATTCAGTTACACTTTACAATAAGACCTCTTTTGTTAATATTAGTTAAAGTATTAACTAACTTAACATATTTAACAGCATATATTTAAATGTATTAGTAAATGCTGAAATTAACATCAACTAAGATTAATAAATGCTTTATAATTATTGTTCATTGTTAGTTGATGTCAATTAATGTCAAAAACTGTAAGCTTATTGTAATGGTTGCTAATGATTCAAATGAGATTGGGTGACATGGCCAAAAGACTGGGTGATATGGCCGAAATATTATCACAGTTTTTTTTCATATCATTCGATACATAATATTCATTTTATACCATTAATGGGAAAGAAAATGCATTCCGCGTGTTTGTTAGACCTCAAGAATTAATGTAAACATAACTTGTTTTTTTAATGAAACTCAACATTTTCAACATTTTCATTTGGGTCCCAATGAAACCAATTAAACTTTGGGTTAAATTAAATTAAATTAAATTAAATTATTTATTTTATTTTTCTGAAAATTCTGTATTTTCTGTGTTATTTTTTCTGCATTCTGTGTTTAATGATTCAAGACAAATTTATCATCAAAAATGGTGTCTAATGAAATTAAGGTCACACTTTATTTTAAGGTCCAATTCTCGCTATTAACAAGCCATTAACCATGACTTCTGCCTCAATAAACTCCTAATTTGCTGCTTATTAATAGCCAGAGTAAGGTAGTTGTTAAGTTTATGTATTGGGTAAGATTAGGGATGTAGAATATGGTCCGCAGAATATGTGCTTTATAAGTACTAATAAAAAGCCAATATGTTAATAATTAGCATGCTAATAAGCAACTAGTTAATAGTGAGAACTGGTCCCTATACTAAAATGTTACCAAAATGAATTTATAAAATGTTAAGAATTTAAACAATGTTTTAAAATGTAATCAAATTAAAATATAATTTACAACAAAACATTGCATTTCTATTTTTGACAAATAAGGTGCTGAACCTCAAAACATGTATACATACACGAATGAAAATAAATTGGTTATATTATATTCCTCAATAAATAAATAAATACTATTATTACTTTGAAAGGTACTTTTTTTTAACCAAACCTTTATTTTGTTGAGTTATCATGAAGATCATTCAGTTTCTGTGTGTATATGACAGTAGTTTTTATCAAATGAAACAGTGAAATGTTCAAGATGTAACTCTCACATACTGAGACAACAGATGCTGAAACCACCACAAGCATCATCGTCCTTGAGTATGTGTAGTAGACAAAACTTACGCCGCTTATTCACACAAAGACACTCAGACTTGCATGTAGATTTTTATAGCGAGGTACACCTAATAATCTAGATGTAAGCTAAATATTTAAATGTACTCAAAAATGTATTAATATTACTGATTTTTTCCCCCCCATAAATATCTATCTATTGCCCAGTCCTAGGATGAGGACTCTAGTCATATAAGTATAGCCTTAAAAAAAACGGTTTTATTCTACAGACGAGGGTCACCACTTTGAAATCACATGACCAGTGGAATGCTACTCACTTCATAGCTCCCCTTATTTTCAGACACTTTTATTCGCAGAATAAATTAATCATGACAAACATACATGTGAAAGAGTATTTGTTACCATATATAGAATACCATGTTAGCAGTATTTGTCAGTAAATAACAAGTAGAGTAAATAACAAAAACTGCAGCAGCAAACTCTGGTGAAGTTAGTTTTTCTAATCTTAAAGGTATTTTAAGCAATTCTTTCTAGAACAGCATGCAGAAAATGTCCCTACTACCTGATATCACTTAACTAAAAAAATGACTTTGTTATAATTTTCTCACCATATTATAAGATTAAATAAAATATTTTGTTTTTGAGCAAACTAATCCATTAGCTGTGAGTGTACATCTGTTTGTGTGTTATGAGGGGCCATGCAGAGGGAGTGATCAATAAACCGGGGGGCACGACTGTGACAAAGGCACCATATTGAAGAGCTGTCAGATGCTCTCACTAGGAAAGGAAACAAGGCCACAGGGGAGGAGCTGCACTCTTTCTCTCTCTTCTTTTCCTTCTCTCTGTGGAGGATGAAAACTGTGATCACTCCTGAGTATTCCCTTATGTCAGTGTATCCGTCTACTGCAATCACACTTCTCAGCCCTGAGAGAAAGAGAAGGAGAGAGGCTGGGCTCCGACTCACAAAACCACAACGCAAGCTGTGCCAAACTGGCAGGCCGATGGTCATCTCCTGTTATTAATTAAGCCATTGTATATGCTTTTTTGAAAGCTCTTGCTATTTTGCCAGCAGAAAAAGAAACCAAGCTGGGCGGCACTGCGGCGCACAGCAAAAAAACCTTTGACATCAACAATAGATAGAAGAGAAGATGGAGAACAGGCCTCTACCGTTCAGACTAAACAATTAGCGATCAAAAATGATGAATATCATGCATAATTATATTAAGGAATCACTTTAAAATCTTAAAGTTTCTTCTTTATATTGCTTCAAATAACCATGCGTCACAGTACTCTCATGAACATGCATCTAAGACTGACACGGAAGAGAAGAAATTGTTGAATGAAGTCGTTATTTTTGCTTTATTCTCGTAGCTTAATAAAATTACGGTTGAACCACTGATATCACATGGACTATTTTAACTATGTCCTTACTACCTTTCTGGGCCTTGAACATTTCAGTTACATTGCTGTCTACGGAGGGTCAGAAAGCTCTCGGATTTCATCAAAAATATCTTAATTTGTGTTCTGAAGGTGAACGAAGGTCTTACGCATTTGGAACGAAATGAGGGTGAGTAATTGATGACAGAATTTTCATTTTTGGCTGAACTATCCCTTTAAGTCACCTTTTCAGACCATTAGTCAACAAATATTCAGAAAAAAATAGCTGATTGCGCTCTAAAAGTCAGATCACTCACAAATCATCAGTTCAAGTAATTTCAAGTTCATTTAGACTCAGCTGTGGCAGAACATGTTATCTGTGTTACAGTAGTCTGACTCATTCAGACTGATTTACCGACCTGTTGTGAGCATGAGAGGGACATTATCCCATTGACAAGGATATTAGCCAATCATATTGATCAAGTAAACATGATAGGCAGGCATTACTGCATTGACTAGTGAATCGGCCAGTCATAGTGAGACGGAGGCACTGCCTCCTCTTATGCAATTTTCACCAATATTTGGACCATCTGGGCATCCCAACCAGCCCAACACTGGCTTGACCATTGACATGAGTTCGGCCAGTTTTGTTTACCTTACCAATGGAAGATAGAGGGATTGTTCAGAAAACCGGCCTGAAAACAGTCAATATCACAGTAGTGAGACAGAAATTACACACTTTACCTTTAACCCTCCTAATTTTAGCGCCATTCCAATTCATTTCCTATGGCCGGTTAATTTTGACCACAAACAACCAAGGTGTGATTTTTCTTTATGACTTATTAAATGAAGTCCAGTTTTCTGTTTGTTCATATTCACAAAAATCAGTCAAAAATGACCAAAATGTTTGTATATTTTAATATACACTGCTCAAAATACTTAGGGCCAGTTTAACTAACAGCTTGCACCAGCGCAAACCGTCTTTTGCATTAAAATAGTACTGTCGGGTTTTACTAAAGACGCGCAGTAAAGAATTTTTGAATATGCATTTGTAGGAGTTTCCCTTTCAGACACAAAATTTATGGGAGGAGAGTATTCAAATGAATCACTCAATGAGATTTACTAACGTTTGCGCTCGTTAAATTACTGGTATTTGCGCCATTATTTAACGCACAAAAAAAAGCATGTCTTAAACTATTTTGCGCTTGAAATGGCTGCAATTATTGTTGCTAGGAGGAGGCACCGCAGAGAAGAGAAAGCGCATGGTAGAAAAGAGAGGATTTTTTCCACATGTATTAATTTATTTGGAATGCCAGAAGAACACATTATGAACACGTTATTTTAAATTTGCTTCAGGAAATAAAAGACAACTTGGAACCCTCAACTAGGAGTCACGCAATACCAGGTCTATCAAAACTTCTTGCAACCGTTAAATTTTTGGCCTCGGCCCTTTTCAATGTACTGTGGCTTCTTTATTTTTTATTCTTTATTTGCGACTATGCAAATTTGCGCTGCAATTGGTATATTGCGTTGGTCGATATGTAAATGAGATGTTGTGTCTATGTTCTTTAATTTGCATTGTTAGTAAATCACCCGCAGAAATTTCCACACCCATCAGCACTGTTTTGGAATTGCACTCTCGTGCTAATTTGCCCTATTTAGTAAAACTTGCCCTTAACTGGGTGAGCAAAGTTAACAGAGCAGAGTTAAGTTCAGTAGACTTACAGTTTCTTCTGAACTTTTGCATATTCTTTAGCTAGGTAACCTGAGGCCATGTGGATTACAATACAGTCATATTTACATCACTGTAGAATAGCTATATATACAGTTAATGTTTAGTTGTACGCTAGGAAATATTTAATCTGGGATTACATAACTTAACTGACAATACATAAAGCCTCACATGACTTCTACCTTCTACTGTATATCAAACAACATACTCAGACAAAGAAAACAATCTGTTTTTTTAAACGAATTCCATGCTGATCTCTCATTGGTCAAAAATAACAGGTAGACCCATACCACTGGATGGGTTGTGATGTGATATTTTTTGGAAATTAACCCACAAACAGCTTACTTATAGTTGTAGAATTTACATATCAAACAGGGATTAAAGTATTTGAATATTAAAGAATGACACAGCTCATGTTTAAAAACACTCTGCAGTGAGTTTGAGTCTAAATGTTTAATATATGTGCAGTAGTTCCAGGGCTGGTCCTGTTCTAATCACCATCTAAGGACAATGGACCAGTGGCGTCTGTCTAGTCTCACAGGAGACTGAAGTGAGTCACTCTCATATGTATCACCAACATCCTCCTCTCAGCAGAGGGAGAAAGAGAGAGAAGGAGAGAGAGAAGAAACAGATGCGGTGGCTCATACTATCTCAGTAGGATATGGCTGGTCATTTATCAGCTCTCACTCATTAACACTCCGTGAGGGTGAGAAGAGCTCGGCACACATTCACCAAACCGCAATCCATCACAGAGAAACTACTGCCACCAGAAGCTTTAAGATTTAAGATCATATAAAATCATATTTCCCCTCTTGAAGAAACAAGTGAAAATGAAAGTTCCTTTATCATTTTTTCACAATCATGTCCACACCTCTATGTGGTTGTTTTTCCATGGAAAACAAAATGGGAAAAATAGCACCCAAAAAAGCTCTATAATCAGTCAGATCAGGATTTTTTTTTCTTTTCTTTTTTTTTTTTTCAGAATTTTGTGGACCAAAATAAATGAATTTACTCCTGCTTTTTTGTTTATTTATATAAACTGCATTAATAAGTAGTTAGTATTTTTGTGCTTATCTATTGAAATCAGTGGTGGTCCTACTTTTTATTAATTTCTCTCCCTCAGGTTACATTTTGTCTTAGAAAACTTGCATGAGACATAAATAATTCTTAGTTGAATCTGCATTGATTGAAAGATCACACAGAAATAACAGCATGTAGGTTTGGAAAACAATGTAAATAATGACAGAATATTTATTTTTGGGTGAACTATCACTTTAATAAAATTTCATATTCTTATTGTGCAGATTCATCAGTGGATGTTTTTATAAAAAAGGTTACCAGGGTGTGAGTCATCTCAAGAGTGAATTCTGTTCTGAAATCATAATTTATTCACTCCTGTATTTAAATGTGGTTGTGATTGCTGAAAATGAATAGTTTGCATGTGGCCTTTTACAGTTTATGAAGAAAATATAACTGGTGTTTGCTTGTGCAAAAAGTCGGAACCATTTTAACTTTTCATACACTGCATTACATTTCAGAAGCCAAATGCACTGTGATTGCCATGCCATTAAGAAATACTTGTATACATGGAATACATGTATATGTAAGCCTTATGTGTTTGTGTATAGTTAGTTTGTGCCATACATTGATCTGAAGGTCAAAGTTCAAGAAGTATGTGTACAAGAGAATCATTTAACAAGAAACACTTTGCAAAACCGTATGTTCACATGAAGGTGTGGCTTCCTCTACCTACAAGACACATTAATTACATTATCAATCATATGAATGTGAATCTTCACCCCTTATTCTTACCTCCTTCTAGATTCTAGCCCAGAATATGTCTCCAGTCTTTGGAAAGACAACTGAATATGCAAAATGAATCGCTAATCACACATGCAACACGTAAAGAAAGTAGGTCTCAGCCCATGTGGACAGCATCCCATTTCACAACACTTTAACAGGACAGCAGGCCCACTGCTATTAAAAGTGCACTCATTTATCAGAGCAGCTCACTGGAGTCTTTGACCCAAAGCAATGTGTTTTAATTACAATTATTTACTCAAATGTGAACACACTCAGTGATCAGTCTTTAAACAACTGCATTTGAGTGTCAAACAGCTATAAAATCAGCTCTGCTTGAATTTTGCATTTTACAATTTCACTTAACAGGTTTCAGGATATTGGCTGTAGTTTAAAATCTGGTTTGTACTACAGCCTTATATAGTCAGAACACGCAGATCAACAGATTGCTGTGCACAGTAAAAAGAAAATCTCTTCTGTCTTGTGATTTCATCAGTCAATTTCAAAAGCTAAGAAAAACATTTTTTTTTACTTTCAAGTGATAGTTCACTCAAATAATGACCCTGTCATTATTTACTCACTCCCATGTTGTTCCATACCTTCAGCAGAACAAAAAATAAGATATTTTGGTAACCAACAGTTTTGGTGCCCATTGTCTTCTATTGTATGGGGGAAGAAAAATCTCAAAATATCTTATTTTATGTTCCACAGAAAAAAAGTTAGGTTTGGATAAGTTTGGAATTGCATGAAGGTAAATAATGAGTTTATTTTTTCTTATAATAAGTACAGTAAACTGTGAAAAGTTTTACTTTCACTCAAGTTTTTGCACACAGTACCCATGCTTTAACATATGTGTAATTTCTCATACATTTAAGATTTAGTTAGGATTCAAACCTGATTCAATTTATCAATTTATTAGCATCAGCTGAACTGTGCACATGCATTTTAAACACTTATGTCATGTTCTTGCATCATCCATGCGATAAATGCATGTCGTTTAATAAGTGAGGTCTTCTAGCATATTTACTTTAACTTCTCAATTAATGTCAATAAATCTACATCCTTGCAGGGTGGGAACTAACTTTCTGTTTAAGGTAAAAAAATAATACATAATAAAAATGGGTTGAGGACAACAGTAGTGGTGAGTGAGAGACGTTTTCTGGCAATAAAATATTCCACCCAGACGCACGCTGATGACATTTGTTCTCGCTTTGATGCCTGGCCGCAGCTCCTGGGACGCCAGCGTGACAGTAAAGTTTTCCTAGGCGTGTGGCTCTGAAAAAAACAGTGGCTAGTTTTGTAAAGGACAGTCAGAGGATGGTTTTGTAAAGGACAGCAGTGTGAAGGAGATTCATATTTTCTGACCTTACCAACCATCTTCCATGAGCGTCTATGACAAACAGAGCTACTGATGTAATGGAAGTTGTATTAAAGTGCAGAAGACAGGTAGTTAACAAACTAGTCATCTGGCATGAAGGTTATTAGTTCAATATGACAGTAACGAGATGCACACTTTGGGGACTAAAGATGGCCTTAAGTTCCCTTGTGAAAAAGAATTACGCTTTAGCATACTAAAAAGAGTACCGATCACAGAAATATTATACTTTAAAATAATATATAATAAAGTGTGAACTGAAAGCAATGTTCTCAGCTACCTAACTGCATGGTATTTACATTTAAATCTAAATGTATTATATTTTAAATGTATATTAAATGCAACTGTTGAGCTTGCTTTTTTGACCCACTTAAATAGGAGTACATCTTATATATATATATATATATATATATATATATATATATATATATATATATATATATATATATATATATATATATATATGTAACTTCATAATCGTTATATAATTTCAGGCTTCTCCAAAACATGCCTGTACTGTCACAAATACTATCTTATGACCTCAAATCACTTTTACCATAGTGCATGCTTTGTAAAATGACAATTTTGACATTTCCAACTCCATGTGTATGGCTTTTCTGATGAAGTAAACTTGCTCATTAGCTCACCTGGTACAGCATTGTAGAACTTGTAGAAGTAAACTAAAGTGTCATGGTTGCTTCAGCAAATGCGTTTTTATGTATTGTTTGCTTTTGTTAACACTATTGATTAGGTTTAGAGATTTTTTTTTTTCCAAACGTGATAGAGTATTCACCTTTTAGCACCACTCACACAATATTTATTTTCCGAACTGCCATGATATGTACAACAACCAGTGTAACAAATCTTCATATTCATTTGTTTCATATAAAACACAATTTTAACACCACTCACTGAACATTTCACTTTGAAAAAGTTGCAAACATGAAAGAAACAAAGTAATCTCATTTTGCAGAAATGTCACCATAGGCATACTGGGTTGGGGTGGGTTTGATTGCTCCAGAGGTTGTTCAGAAGAGTGCAGTGATTTCTGCAGCACTAGGTATATGAAGCGAAATTGCAAAAACAGAGACCAAACATGCTTCCCAAACACTCCTATCGCCCTTTCTGCACTCACCAACCATCTTCCATATTTTGGACCAATAGACAGTCCCATCCAAACTCACATTAGCGATTGAGACCCCACAGCCCGCAGCCCGCAACCTTTCGTGGGCCCTGACAACATACCTGGACGTGTACTGAGAGACTGTGCTGCACAGCTGACGGATGTCCTAACAGACATCTTCAACACCTCGCTGAGCCAGGCAGTCGTCCCCACGTGTCTCAAATCCACCTCCATAATCCCAGTACTAAAGAAGTCACATGTGTCCTGTCTGAATGATTATCATCCCATAGCACTGACCCCAATCATGATGAAGTGCTTTGAGAGGTTAGTCATGCATCACATCAAGTCCAGTCTCCCAAACACACTGGACCCATTCCAGTTTGCGTACCGTCCAAACTGTTCCACGGACGATGCAATATCCACCACTCTCCACCTAGCTCTTACTCACCTGGAACAGAAATACTCCTATGTAAGAATGCTGTTCATTGACTTCAGCTCAGCATTCAACACAATAATCCCACAACAGCTCATCCACAAACTAAACCTGCTGGGCCTTAACACCTCCCTCTGTAATTGGATCCTGGACTTTTTAACCCTTTCGCTGGTGAGTTTAAAATATTCTAGCAGTCCCCCCAGAGTGAGTTTTTTTTAGGTGACCCTTATTTTAGAACGTTGCCCCTTACTGTTTCTATGGCGACGTGTCATGCTTGTCACGTGACACACCGCGGCCACAATAACAATGTAAGACAGATGGATCGTTTTTATTTCGTTTTATCTTTTTTATTTAAAATATTCACAAACTTGCTTACCATGTCATGAACAATCTGATATTCTGATTCACAAATATGTGCAAATGAGTGTGTTTTGTCGTTAAAAAACCTTTATAAATGGTCTTGATCGTGATCTGTAACGTGAGATGGGCGCCATCATGTTTGTTCGCGCCGCAGTTCAGAGAGTCCTGTCAGTCGGATTTACAGCACGTGAATTCATCAATTTCTCCCGAAATACATGCAAGTAAGTGGCTGGTGAACTGGGTGAAGAATAGAGTGAACTTTATAGTTACTTACACTATGTGTATCTGATATGAATAAAACACATCAGCAAGTTAAATTTGAATGGATTGTTATTGTTGCTTCCATAGACATATGTGTGTATTTTACAAGCTCTAAATGTATTGTTTTACCAGTACTTACGTGTATTTAAATGTCTGAAACCTAAAATATACATTATGTGGTTAAGAACACTGCATTGTCGTGATAATATGACAATCATAGTGCATGTCTCTCTCTGGCTCAGCGCCAGTAAACGCGCGAAACCACAGTTTGAATTTGGCAGTTGTGTGACGTCATCGAACGTTCTAAATCCCATATGTGGGACCGTACTCCCAGGGGCACGGAAATAAGAATCCCATATGTGGGACTGTACCGCTCAAAAGGTTAACTGCAAGACCTCAGTTAGTCCGTGTCGGCCTCAACACCTCCAGCACTACCACACTGAGCACAGGTGCCCCACAAGGCTGTGTGCTCAGCCCGCTGCTCTTCACACTGCTGACCTACGACTGCACTGCCAAGTCCAGCTCCAACCACATCATCAAGTTTTCTGAATTTTTCACAACAGTGGTAGGCCTCATCAGCAACAACGATGAAACGCACTACAGAGAGGAAGTGGCACAGCTGGCTGAATGGTGTGGTGCTAACAACCTGTCCCTCAATGTGGGTAAGACAAAAGAGGTTGTGATGGACTTCAGGAAAAACTCTGTTGACCACCCCCCCACTGACCATCGACGGCTCAACCGTGGAGAGAGTTGGTAGCACTAAATTCCTGGGAGTGCACATCACAGAGGATCTCACCTGGACCACCAACGTCACGCCACTCAACAAGAAGGGACAACAGTGCCTCCACTTTCTCCGCCGGCTGAAAAGGGCAAGTCTCCCTCCACCCATCCTTACCACTTTCTACAGGGGCACCATTGAGAGCGTGCTGACCACCTGCATCACTGTCTGGTATGGGAACTGCAGTGCTGCTGACCGCAAGACCCTACAACGGACAGTGAACACTGCCGCAAAGATCATCGGTGCCCCTCTCCCCTCCATCCTGGACATTTTTCCTTGCACGATGCTCCAGCAAGGCCTCCAGCATCATGAAGGACCCCACCCACCCACCCCTCCCACAACCTCTTCCAGCTCCTGCCATCAGGTAAAAGGTACCGGAGTATCAAAGCTCGTTCAGTCAGATTGCTCAACAGCTTTTTTCCCCAGGCTGTGAGAGCGCTTAACTCCAATCTCCCTGTCCCCCTCTGAAACCATGAACACCTCAGCCCCCCAACTTACAAATAACTATTGACAATTTTCCTAAGTGCAATTCTGAGTGTGCTACACACAGGCGAGTGGGCTATACAAACCACCTGTAGTAACGCACTCGTCCCACTATATGCACACTAGACACTTTCTATAAACAATCCCTGCTACAAAGACACAATAAGATAATATATGTTTACTTGAACATTGCACTACAAAATAATATGTTTACTTGAGCATTGCACTACTAAATCTTTTTGCACTATGCGCTGCTTCCCACAAAACCTCTCTTCTGAACATTTTAATGTACAAAATATATATTTTTCTGCACATTTTCTTGTACAAATATCTCTTTAGCACAATTTCATGTACAGTATTTATGTAAAGTTCTTGTACAGTCTCAGTTTGTGTATGTGTAGTCAACTAGGTATAATAGTTATAGTATTTATAGTATATGTATAGTCAGATGGTTAAACTGTTGTATAGCTCTATTGTTTTTCCTATATTTGCATTGTTGTATGTTTATCTTATGCTTAACTAGTATGTAGCACCGTGGTCCTGCGAGGCACGACATTTCATTTCACTATATGTCCACACATGTAGCAGAATGACAATAAAGCTCAACTTGAACTTGAACTTGAGACTGTTGAGAAGTTAATATGTAAAGCTGTATACCTATGCACTTCTGCTGAAAAATGAATAAAATAGTTTACCCAAAAATGTGATCTGTGAGCTCTAGTGAAGGGGAAAATTATCAGTAAATATCTTCAATTTTAGAATTTTTGTTTCTAACACAACACCATTGTACGACTTTAGAAGACTTAGAACACAGAGTGTGATTCGAACTGACTATTTTTATGGTACTTTTTTTTAGAGTTTGACAGTAAAAACCACCACCCATTTTTATTTTATAAGAGCAGCTTAGCCATTCTGCATAATGTCTAATTTTATGTATTTCACTAAGAAAAGAAAGTAATCTTGGGTCAGAACAACATGACAATGACTCAACCAACAAACAATGACGAAATTTCCATTTTTTTGGCAAGCTATTCCTTTAAAAGTTCACCTTCTGAATGCATGTGTGAGAGGGTAAAGGAGACAGAGAGTGTGTATATGATTAATGGACTGCAGGTAAACTTCAAAGTCGTCTGAAAGACCCTGTGAGATAAAGACATCAAACCACGGGAGACTACAGAGGTGACATAAGAGCGAGAGAGAAAACAAAGCCAGCACACACACACACACACACACACACACACACACACACACACACACATAAACACACACAGCAGGGAGGCACGTGACTGAGCGTGTGTTTTAGTGAGCTGTCAGAGACACGCCGGTTTAGATAAACACAGGTGGAGTAAGTGTGCATACTCAGCAAACCCTCGTACACTAAACCTACTTTTGGATCTGTGTATGGTCCCACAACAAAACAAAAACTAACAAATAAATATACTCAAAAATGAATCCAGAATTGAAACGTATCAGGTTGAAAACCAGTGCTTACAAATATAAAGCTTGAACAGCATGAAACGGCAAACCATTTAAGTTACTCAGCTGTTCAGAGTCTCTATCTGGGAAAACTGCCAATCCAACTGAACAGAATAAGAAGAATTCAGAACATTAGAACAGCAGATCCCTACGTGCTTGAGAGGGATAATATGTGTTTTATTTTCATCCACATCCAGTTATATACACTACCATTCAGTTTGAGGTCAGTTCGATTTCTTTAAAAAATAAATGAATACTTTTATTCACTAAGGACACATCAAATTGATCAAAAGTGAGTCATTTATAATGTTACAAAAGATTTCTATTTCAAACAAATGCTGCTCTTTTGAACTTTTTATTTGTCAAAGAATCCGGACAAGAATGCATAATGGTTTTTACAGAAATATAAGTTTTCAACATTAATACGAAATGTTTCTTGAGCAGCAAATCAGCATTACAGAATGATTTCTGAAGGATCATGTGACACTGAAGATTAGAGTAATGATGCTGAAAATCAGCTTTGCCATGACAAGAATAAATTACATTTTAAAATAAATACAGCCTCGGGGAGCATAAACTACCTCTTTTAACAACATTTAGAAAATCTAACTGACCCCAAACTTGCATTATTTTAATACACAAGCTGATTAAAACATCAAAACTTCTAGATAAACTGGTTTACAACACTAATCAACTGTTGGTCGATTAGTCACCCACTGTGATCCATCCCTTGCTGAATGCTACAGATGTTATCAACTCCCTCAATCTAAAACCCAAAACAGACAGCTGGAGTACTATGAGAGAAACAGCATAAGAGAGGCTTTATTTCTCTCTAAGCACATTATTATTCTTTTTGTTGTCTTTCAATTCCCCATTGTGAATGATTTCAGTCGCTTGTTACTTCTTTCAAAGGAGACATCTGATTTTTGTGTACAAAAGATCTCTTTTCAAAATCAAGACCATTGAACGCTAATTCCCCCTCTCTGAATGTTCAGCGGTAGAGCAGATTTCACATAAAGAGATTAGATAGCTCACACACACACACACACACACACACACACACACACACACACACACACTGCAGTGTACATCTGGAATGCATATTGACTCAGCACTTTCAATTCTAAACATGAGCTGGCAGAAAGAAAAGGACATGTCTGTTTTTCTTACATTCAACATAGAAATACAAAGAGTAAAAGAGGCAGAAACGTTCCCTGAGGATCCAAAATGAAGCTTACGCCACACTTGCCAATGGCGAGCCAACTTAGAAATTTTTACCCGCCATAAAATATTATTTACTGGCCATGAAACCAGCATTTAGCATTATATATTGTGTCTGTAACACTGCAGGTCAGAGAGTATAATTTATATTTGCATGCAAAATCTGCATGCAAATATTTTTTATTCAGAGTTCATGATTCATGAATTAGCTAATCCTAAACGCTTTAAATTTACAAAAAGATTTTGAACCTGAAACTACATGTAAACAAAACATTCTCTAGGTGGCCTTAAAGCATGTAATTTTTAAATATATTTACTATTAGAAATGTACTCTAAGTGACTCCACAAACGTTTATGTGCAAATTTATGTACGTACGCACCTGTTTTGAATCCTGGGAAATTTGCGCAAGAACTTTTTCTGTGCACATAAATGCACAACCTATGATTAGACAATGAGACCAGTTGTGTCACGGCCTGTTCACACCAATATGAATGTTAGGTTCATTTTTTGCAAGCAATTTGTCTAAGACATCTTTTTTTGTACAGATGAATTGTATTAGATGCAATACTTGTCAAATTCACAGACATTTGTCATTGAATACTTTTTGTACTGCTTAATACAGCACCTCTGTACAAGAATACAGTAAGCCAATAAAAAGGGCCTATATTTTTATACATTTTTATTTTATTTAGAGGGCCTATATTTTTCAGTTTTATTTTAATAAACATGCAAGAGATTATAAGAGTTTTAAATCTAGCTTCAGTGTCACAAGATCCTTCAGAAATCATTCTAAAGTCAAAGTCAAATTGACGTGACATGTGGCCAAGTATGGTGACCCATACTCGGAATTTGTGCTCTGCAATTAACCCATCCAAAGCGCACACACACAGCAGTGAACACACACACGGAGCAGTGGGAAGCCATTTATGCTGCGGCGCCTGGGGAGCAGTTGGGGGTTCGGTGCCTTGCTCAAGAGCACCTCAGTCGTGGTATTGAGGGTGGAGAGAGCGCTGTACACTCACTCCCCCCACCCACAATTCCTGTCGGCCCAAGACTCGATCCCACAACCTTTAGGTTACGAGTCCGACACTCTAACCATTAAGCCACGACTTCCTTTTATGTATGCTAAATTCTAGTATGAATTTTAGTATGCTGACTTGATGTTTAAAGCTAGCTTTATAAAAACAGATTTTCGAGCATTATCAGAACTGAAATTTCCAGAATAAACCTAAAAAAAACAAACAGAAACACATTAACAGCAGTGTCTCTTGGTTAAATTGCACCTGCCATAAAACCATGAGGAAAACAAATTATGATTTTGTTCATAATACATATTTCAGTTTTAGTGATTTAATGTGAGGAATATTACATACCACATGGAGAAACATTTAGGGATCCTACATAAACATCTGGCCGTTATTTTCCGTTTTGTAAAAAATTCTTAGAGGACTTCACAGCAAATGTTTTTGTTTGTATCGTTTTGAAATGTGATATTGTCGTTCCAAATAAAGTTACGAGCCAGCTGGTGAGTAACATCAACAGCCAGTTTTTACTAGCACTTGGCGGGTGTTAATTTTGGACCTTGTGTGCACTGAATGCAAATGACTGTCTGCAGTATTCATTATTACGCAGCTGCACGCAGCGCTGTCAGGCAGTAATGAGCACAGGCGGATTCAGAGCTGTGATGGCTTTATTTTTCATCGTGGTATGACCTGATTGAAAGATCATCATGATGGACTGTGAGCTGCTGTCTTTGTCTGACTCCTGTGTGACTCACTAGCTCTTGTGTCTCCAGCACGTCTCTAGTCGGGTGTCAGTACCCGACGTGTGTGTGTGTGTGTGTTTGTGGATCACTGATGTTAAGCAGGACTGACGCAAGGCAGCCAGCCAGCCTCCTTTAACACACACACACACAGAGCTACTTCTGTGGAACTCCTGCCTTCACATTGACATTTGGATATTTTTTGCATTAGTTTCTGTTTCCTGAAACAATTATTCTCTCATTTTTCCATTTGATGTTTCATATTTTTTCCCCAGAGGAAAACTGTTGCTTGAAGGTTGTTCTTTCATACAGTTCCAGTCCGTAGTTTGGAGACACCTACTTATTTTTTAATCTTAATATTTTCTGTAACGCTTTACAGGAAGATTCCATTGGATAACATTTGTTAACTGCATTAGTTAACATGAACTAACAATGAAAAATACTTGTAAAGCATTTAATCTTAGTTAATATTACTACATCGACATTTGCTAAAACATTAATTTTTTAATATTATTTAATGTATTTGAGATAAACTAACAATAAATAGCTATACTTTAACATTAACAAAGACTGTTAAGTACTGTATCGAATGCATTGCTTATTCTTCATTAATTGTTAATTAATGTTAGTTAATGTATTAATTTATACGAACAAATGGGACTTTATTGTAAGGTGTTAAAAATACACACACACACACATCCCTTTTCCATCCATTTGGATTGCACAGTTTTAAACTAATTAAAATAAAATCTAACAAATTTAGTGATGCAATTTTGTCAGTCATACATAAATGAAACAGGTAAGAACTAGGTATGATTTCTGTAATAAACTAAATGTGATTTAAAATACACAAAACGCCTCTAGGTTACGTATGTAACCCTAGTTCCTCGAGGGAACGAGACGTTGCGTCAAAACGCTTTGGGAACGCCTTCAGCGTGACCACGCTCTGAATCACATGTGGAATCAGTCCAATGGATGGGCAAGACGTCTCAGGCGGGGTGACGTAGCGACCAGGAAGCATAAAAGCACGTGCGGTGAAACCGGCATCAGCTTCAGGAATGAAGCAAGCACTGGCAGGGATGCCAGAAGTCTGGCTTCGAGACGCAGCGTCTCGTTCCCTCGAGGAATTAGGGTTACATACGTAACCTAGAGGCATTCCTCTTCAGGAACTCGAGCTGCGTCAAAACGCTTTGGGAACCAGAATGCCCACGCCGCCAGACTGACAAATCCCTGCCTAGTGTGTGAAGGAGCACAGCTAAGGTGAGAGAAAGAAGAGCCCGGAGTGGCTCGCGTATCTGATGTAAGTGAGGGCGTGGACCGACCCGCAGCATAGCAGAGCGAGCCTTGACCCCCAAGGAGGGGAGATCAGAGGACTCAACGAAGAGAGGCATCCACAATCCACCGGCTGAGGGACCTTGTTCCTTCCCACAGGGCAGCTCTGTGGGCGTAGTGCTCGCACAAGCTTCTCTGGTCAGGTTCCCCGAAGGAAGGAGAACTGAAGGCCTGGGGTACGACAGCCAGAAAATCGTACCGGGGCCTCAGCCTCAGTGCACCGCGGAGGAAACGTGTAACTAGGGGGTGTCTTCCCACTGAATGGCCACTGAGAGGGGCGTGGTAGACCGCAATGGCCGCCACGAAGACCTCTAAGGTGGAGTGGGTAAACCCTGCGGAAAAACAGGCCTGCAGGAATTCCAGAACTGTACCAAACGGGCAGTTAGCTGGGTCGAGCTGGCAGTCTCCGCACCAAGAAGTACAGTTTCCTCGATGAGGGAGCTCTGGATTGGAGGATGGTCTCAACAACCTCGGTTGAGAGACCAGAAGCTATGAGTTGGGCCTCCTCAGAGGCCACACCCACAGCTTCCACAGCTCTGGCGGGGGCGCGCCCTCCGCCTGTGAGAGGAGATCTCTCCCTACGGGAATCTCCCATGGAGCGCCGTTGAGGAGAGAAATCAGGTCCGAGAACCATACTCAGCCCGGACAGAACGGGGCAAGGCCAAAGGAAGAACCGGTATTGGTAAGCTTTTGCCCCTAAAAGCAAACCTCAGGAACTTCCTATGATGAGGAAGAATGGAGATATGTGCATCTTTTAGATCGATCGTGACAAACCAGTCCTCGGACTTATCTGAGACACGACCTGTTTGAGTGCAAAGTACTGAACTTCAGTCGCCTGACTGAGCGGTTCAAAGACGCAGATCTGAAAAGGATGCAACCCTTCATCGTAGGCTGTAGGACCCAGACTCTGCTATGCAAGGAGGGACCACCTCGATGGCCTCCGTCCTCAGAGTGTGTACTTCTGTTCCATTACTAGAGCCTGCTCGGGGCCCACCAGGGTGGGAAAGACCCCGTTGAATTGAGGCGGAGGAGAACTGTGGCCACTCACTACAGTGTGCAGGACCCACTGAGACACGTTTGGCAGTAGTTATCACGCTGCCAAATAGTCTACTAAGGGAATCAGTCTCTCGAGACTGACCTCTGGTGCGATCAGAGGGGCTAGCTCGGTGCCCTGAAGCGGCACACCGGCAGGGGACGGCCGAACTAGCTGCTCTAGAGACCTCCGTGGAGGTGGCGAGCCTCTTAGTACCGCTACGTTTCCAGGCGGTAACTGAGAGAAGCGCTCGCAGGAGACTGCTGCACCCTGGAACACTGGCAGGGTTAGCGGACCAATCTCCTGAGGGCACTGAGGAGAGACGGGCACCGTGTAAATCGGTGTACACCGCTGTTCACCAGAGGGGCCTGCCCCCTGAAGTCCTAAGCCATAAGCATCCAGACTTTCTTGCTGAAGTCTTCTATTGAAACGACGGTCCTCAGACCCCGCGTCATCTCCCAGGAAGACTAAACTGGTAGAACCAGAGCCTGCTAGGCATGACCCAACGAGACATGCTTGGCAGGGGCTCCCACAGCACCAGGTGACTCCTAAGCGAACCAGTCTCTCGAGACTGACCTCTGGTGTGCCTAGAGCTGCTAGCTTGGTGCCCTGAAGCGGAGGACCGGCAGGCATTGGCCGCTCTAGCTGCTCTAGAGACCCCCGAAGGGGTGGCGAGCCTCTCAGTTCCGCTACGTTTCCGGGCGGAAGAGACTGAGAGAAGCGCTCGCTGGAGACCGCTGCGCCCTGAAGCATCGTGGGTGGCAGGGTTGGCAGACCGATCTCTTGAGGGCACTGAGGAGAGACGGGCACCGTGTGATGGGGTGTACACTGCTCTTCCCCAGAGGGGGCCGGCCCTCAGACGTCCTGTGTCATAGGCATCAGGACATTCTGGCTGAAGACTATCCAGCGAGAATGACAGTCCGCAGACCTGCCTTCTGCTAGAAGCCTTTGGCCCGGGCACGCCACTCTGACTCCAACATTAGGGGAAGTACGAGAACTGACGTTCCCTGAATGAGGAGCTGGAACAAGATTAGGGCTGCTTCCGCCCAGTAGCCCCTGCTGCCACCTCAACCTCCTCGGAGGAAGAGAGAGCATCTTGCTCCCTACTCGAGAATTTCATCCCAAGCGCTCGTTGTATAGAGAGTGAAGGGAGGAGAAAGGAGGACCCGTCTCCAGCCCTAGTAAATACAGTAAGTATATGAACACACACACACATATACATACATATACATACATATACATATATATATATATATATAGTCTTCTCATCGCAGATTATATACACCATTTAATTCCTCAGAATTAAACGCAGCCAAAGAAGCAGACAAGTAAACACGGTCTGGTTGTGAAAATATTCAATATAAAGCATGGTTCTGAGTGCCGTAATGCACGCGTCGCCTCGGCAACGCACGCTGATTTTACACACAAGCCTTTTCTTCCCTGGAGAAGAAATGTATCATAGCAATATAAATCTCCTTGGAGAAAGATAGCTACAGCAGCGAGCTCTTGCTCAAAGGGGGAAGAACTGCAACGCGGGCTTCCGAAACCCGAGAGAGAGCGTTAGATCTAAGGAATGCAGGTGGAGAGAGGACGAGCCGTCTCCAACCCGTCCGCCAAATCCATGTGCGTTCCCTGCGATCTCAATCGCCGCCGTGCCTCAGCAGCAGCGGGACCAGAACGACGAGATGGCAGGCACGGACACACTCCTCGGAGCGTGCCCGACGGGAGCAGAGCGTTTACAGCGGGGAGGAGCGCAATCAGCCCCCTCGAGAGCTGACTGCGCGAGCTCCGCTCCCCAGAAATGCTGCTCATAATCTGCTTGTGCTAACAATGTGCTTATCAAAAGCTCATCGTCATACTCCACGTCAGCCTCCTCAGATGAAAACAGGCGGAGCGTCGAGCCTTCTCTCCAAACCCAGAGAGCGGGCGTTGGATCTGGTGGGAAAGGAAGAAGACAGAGGATCGCCAGTCTCCATTCCCTCCACCAATCCATCTGTGAATCCCACGAGCGCAGCCGCCTCTCCGCCTCAGCGAATGCGGGGTCGGCACCGCGAGGAACGCTGGTGAAGACTCTTTCCTCAAAGAGAGCCCTACGAGAGTAAGCATACGCAGATAATAAGCGCTCGCAATGCGGGCAGTCAGCTCCCTCGAGAGCTGACTCAGCGTGCTCTGCTCTCAAGCAGACAGCACACAAACTGTGTGTATCCCCACCCGTAAAGTAGCTTTCTTTTTTTTTCTCTCTCGCGGGCAAGGAAGAACACACAGCCTGAGATACTGCCGTATGTTTGTCTACACTCATAAGGTTTAAAATAAAGAGTGATAATGGACAGACGACACCAAATAAGACTGACAGACACAGAGCGCTTGCTGAATGAAAGAAAGCTGATGCCGGTGTCACCGCACGTGCTTTTATGCTTCCTGGTCGCTACGTCACCCCGCCTGTGACGTCTCGCCCATCCATTGGTCTGATTACACATGTGATTCAGAGCGTGGTCACGCTGAAGGCGTTCCCAAAGCGTTTTGATGCAGCTCGAGTTCCTGAAGAGGAACCAGGTTTATATATTTACCCATAAATAAACCCAATCTGTTCCAATTTTAACAGATAGATAGATAGATAGATAGATAGATAGATAGATAGATAGATAGATAGATAGATAGATAGATAGATAGATAGATAAAACTGCATTTGATTATTTGCATTTAGTGGTTTTTCACAGTCTGTGACCCTATTATAACAGACATTCACGCAATTTTGGGGCCACGACCTAAAAACTGAAAACCACAGCACTAACATGCCGATATGCATATATACTTTTAGACACTGACAAGTCACTTAAAAAAATGTACTAAGAGAGGGGTTTTACATGTCCACAAACACTCCATGCAGTTGTTCAACACGCATTCTAGCTGTCCTAAAGCATGTGAAGTTTTCTAAAAAAGGCAGAGTAATAAAGTAATTTGCTCAACTGGCATCTGGCTTAATAAAGGCTTCATCAAATCATTTATTAACACATATAAAGACCCTTAGAAAGTCACACAAAGATCTCCAATCAGAACCAAAGAGGCGCAATGAAAGTTACGAGGAAAAGACGGCCTGTGTTTTGGATAAGAAAACAAAAGGAAGAAAAGAAAGAGTTCAAATAAAGTTTTAATCAAGAAACATCAAGAAACACGTTGAAGTCCCAGAAAGGTAGTAAGGACATTGTTAATATAATCCATGTAACATCAGTGGTTCAACCATATTGTTATGAAGCTATAAGAATACTTTTTGTGCACAAAGAAAACAAAAATAATGACTTTATTCAACAATTTCTTCTCTTCCATGTCAGGGCCCTATCATACACCCGGCACAATACGTGGTTTTGCTAGTTTCAGCCCGACACAGTTCTCATTTTCCCGTGCATTTGTACCCATTTGTGCGCCCATGGGTGTGCTGGTCTAAAAAAGAGGTGTATTCAGGCACATTGTTGGCGCATTGCTATTTTGAGGAACTGAAAATAGACCGCGCCACAGACCAACTCAAACCTGGTCTAGGGCCCTATTTTAACGATCTAAGCGCATGGTCTAAAGCTCACGGCGCAGGTGCACTTAGGGCATTTCCAAATCCACTTTTGCTAGTATAATGACAGGAAAAATATTCGGCGGTCCCGGCACGTGGTCTAAAATGGTTGCCCCTATTCTCTTAATGAGTAATGGGTGTGTTTTTGGGCATAACATGCAATAAACCAATCAGAGTCTCATCTCCTATTCCCTTTAAGAGCGAGTTGCACTCGCGCCATGGTGGATTCGCTATTTAAATAGTGGAATTTTAAGGCGCACAGACTGAACGCGTCTCCAGAGAGCAAATGGATCTGCTCATGCGCGAGCAAATAGGTAGGCTAATTCTGATACACGCAATGACTATCCATTATGACATTTTTATATTTATGTAGCCTACACAATAATATTCTTTTATTGATAGATAGATAGATAGATAGATAGATAGATGAACATTTTCATAGTTTTTACCTAAATAAACTTAATTGTTTTCACAATGAATATATTTATGCTGATTCCAGGCTCTTTGAATAAATGCATTTTTAAAATGTGAATATTTAAATAAAAACAAAAAGATGCAAATAGTTAATAAAAAAACTATGCCAATTTTCTTGAGTGCAGAAAAAATGTTTCTTAATGGTTATGTATGACCAACAAATATGCATCACATTACGTTTATTAGTTTACATTGAAATGGTGTAATCCAAATGGAAGGAAATTTGATATGCAATTCAAATATATAAATCTTAAATCTAGGCCCAAATATTTTAAATCTAAAACTCTATTTGCTCTATTTGTGGCAGAGACTTAAGCCAGTCTGGATCACCCCATTAACGCCCTCCATGATACCTTCAAATCCAGTCCAATTCCATCTGTGTCCCTCGGCCAAGCAGAACAGCACTACTCCTCGTGTGTGTGTGTGTGTGTGTGTGTGTGTGTGTGTGTGTGTGTGTGTGTGTGCGTGTGTGTGTGTGCGTCCGGTCCAGAGCTCTGTGATCTTCAAAAGCTTCAATAACATTAGGGATTAGCCTGAACACTAGGTTTTGTTCACTGTTTTGCCTCCTGATGTTATTGACTTATCAGCTGCCGAGTCTCAGTGGTCATGCTTGGGTGATTCCAGGCCAGCGGCTCAAAGAACAACTGTTAGTCGAGTGCTAACACTGAGCATCTTAACTAGTGGTGCTTCAGGACCCAGATTTTACACTGCACATCAAGTGGCCACAAAATATAGTACCAACAACTTTTATCATACAAACAAAAACAAAAGTGCCCTAAAAATGTTAATATACTGTATAGTAACTGCATACACAGCATTCAGAATGATTAATTTTGAAAGCTTCATGCTCTTTACTATGGGAGTCTATTTCCGCCACTGATAAAAAATAAAAAAAAGGTTATTGTGACTTTTTATCTCAAAATACTGACTTTTTTTCTCGGGATTGCGTGATACAAACTCACAATTCTGACTTTTTTTCTCAGAATTGTGAGATATAAACTCGCAATTGTGAGTTATAAAGTCAAAAGTATATTAAGTTATATTAAGTTTCTACAATATATAAATATATTGTAGAAACTTAATTTCCTGTAAAGCTGCTTTGCAATGATTTGCATTGTGAAAAGCGCTGTACAAATAAACTTGAACTGAATTGAAAAAATTGCTAGATATAAAGTCACAATTGCAAGAAATAAAGTATGAATTAAGAGATAAAACGTCTCAGATTACATATGTAACCATGGTTCCCTGAGTAGGGAACGAGACACTGCATCACTATGGGGAACGGCATCAGCGTGACCGGTGTCCGAAGCATATATCTAAACACAACAATAACATTGGCCGGCGACAGCCTATGACGTCATTACCTGGCACCGCCACAGTATAAAGGGGTGCCGGGAAAATACGTCATTCATTTCTTCATCTGAAGCTTGCGTCCGAAGCATGGCACCGTGCCTAGAGGACACAGTGTCTCGTTCCCTACTCAGGGAACCATGGTTACATATGTAACCTGAGATGTTCCCTTTCGAGGGAACTTCGAACTGCGTCCTCTAGGGGTCGCTATGGGGAACGGAATACCCACGCCACCATGCTTAGGGGAGTGCAAAGCCAGGCACAAAAGGCGAGCACTAAGTACCAACTCTACCCAGCTAAGGGAGTTGCCCCTGGGACGGGTGGACAGCTGTCAGTGACATTATCCCCTTTGGCCAAAAACCTGAGCTGTATACCCCAGAACTTACCTGTTAGGGGCCGGGCCTTCTGGACCCAGGGTAGAGCTCAAAGGCTTGGAATCAGAAGCAGAGATTCCTTTAAGGGGATACGACCAAGCGCCTAGGATAGTAACTAGGTCTTGGCCTGTCACCCAGGGGCTACTGCTTGCTCTGCATGAGCTCGCTGAAGGAACTGTCTCAACAGATCCTTGGTAGCAACACCCTGTTCAAGTCAGTATCACAATAGATAGAGTGGGGCCCAAGGTGAGTGGGCCTGACCGACTCAAAGAAAGGGCACGAAGACGCAGCGCGTAACCCATACCGTACAGGATTTTAGAAAGACCGCAAAACACTTGGTGTGCGATCTTACCACAACGTGGTTTTCAGAAAGTACACAGAGACTAGCGTGCGTACTTACCATAACATGGACTGTAAACACCGTTCTAGGGTTCTGGAGAGCATAGGGTCACAGAGCTCTGGGGGAGTGGAGAACCCAACTCTCAGCATGAGAGAGAACTCAGACGCTCAGAAGGGAGCGGCATGCTCATAGGTAACCCTCTATGATGAGGGGAGCAATGCGTCTACCAACTAGAGAGCATATGGTCAAAGAGCACTGGAGAGCGGAGAACTTAACGCTTAGCATGAGAGGGAGCTCAGATGCTCAGAAGGGAGCGGCATGCTCATAGGTGACCCTCTATGGTGAGGGGAGCAATGCTAGCTTGACCAACAAGAGAGCATATGGTCAAAGAGCACTGGAGAGCGGAGAACTTAACGCTCAGCATGAGAGGGAGCTCAGATGCTCAGAAGGGAGCGGCATGCTCATAGGTGACCCTCTATGGTGAGGGGAGCAATGCTAGCTCGACCAACAAACATAGCTCTGGAGAGCGGAGAACCTAACTCTCAGCATGAGAGGGAACTCAGACGCTCAGAAGGGAGCGGCATGCTCATAGGTGACCCTCTATGGTGAGGGGAGCAATGCTAGCTCAACCAACAAACATAGCTCTGGAGAGCGGAGAACCTAACTCTCAGCATGAGAGGGAACTCAGACGCTCAGAAGGGAGCGGCATGCTCATAGCTGACCCTCTATGGTGAGGGGAGCAATGCTAGCTCGACCAACAAACATAGCTCTGGAGAGCGGAGAACCTAACTCTCAGCATGAGAGGGAACTCAGACGCTCAGAAGGGAGCGGCATGCTCATAGGTGACCCTCTATGGTGAGGGGAGCAATGCTAACTTGACCAACAAACATAGCTCTGGAGAGCGGAGAACCTAACTCTCAGCATGAGAGGGAACTCAGACGCTCAGAAGGGAGCGGCATGCTCATAGGTGACCCTCTATGGAGAGGGGAGCAATGCTAGCTCTACCAACAAGGAGAGCAACCTAACAGGGAGGCAAAAGAGGCCTAACAACCTGAGGCTGCTCAATGACATGGAGAGCGGAGAACTCAACTCTCAGAATGAGAGGAAACTCAGATGCTCAGAAGGGAGCGGCATGCTCATTGGTGACCCTCCATGGTGAGGGGAGGAATGCTAGCTCGACCAAAAGTAGCCTACCAGGGAGGCAGAAAGTGGCCCAACAACCTGGCATGACTGCTAGCTGGAGCTCTAGAGCGCGGAGGTCCAACTCTCAAATAAGAGAGGAACTTAGATGCTCAGTTTGGGAGCAGTATGCTCATAGGTGACCCTCTAGGGTGAGGGGAGCACTGCTAAGCTCAACCAGCAAAGAGAGCAACCTGACAGGGAGGCAGAGAGAGGCCTAACAACCTGAGGCTGCTGAATCACAGAGCTCTGGGGAGTGGAGAACTCAACTCAGAATGAGAGGGAACTCAGACGCTCAGAAGGGAGCGGCATGCTCATAGGTGACCCTCTGTGGTGAGGGGAGCAATGCTAGCTCAACCAAAAAACAGCCTACCAGGGAGGCAGAAGATGGCCCAACAACCTGGCATGACTGCTAACTGGAGCTCTAGAGAGCGGAGGCCTAACTCTCAAATAGGAGAGGGACTCAGACGCTCAGTTTGGGAGAAGTATGCTCATAGGTGACCCTCTAGGGTGAGGGGAGCACTGCTGAGCTCAACCAACAAGGAGAGCAACCTAACAGGGAGGCAGAGAGGGGCCTAACAACCTGAGGCTGCTGCTCAACAGAGCTCCAGGGAGTGCAAGACCTGGTGAAAGGAGTCCTCAGACGCTCGACCGGGAGCGGCAAGCTCAAAGGTAACCCTCTAAGGTGAGGGGAGCATTGCCAGGACTGACCAACAGGGACCCAATAACCAAACATATCTGGAGAGCTATTGCTCCTCAGAGCGCAGAAACACCTCTCACTTGTATCTCCGGGAAAGCAATGTACTCAAGCCCACTCTACAGAGGGGCGATTCACTGATTTGACTGTAAGTGATGGTTAAGTGGATGACTCAAATCTCAGGAAGCCTCTCGAGGCGAGACATGAGTAATACGTCCTGGCTGGGGCAGCTTCTTGAAGCAAACACTCAGCCAGGACGTCAGGGAGCACATCACGAAGCATTACACTCCGAAAAAGGCTCAGCCTGAATGGAGGACTGCGAGTCCTGGGGTTGCAGCGCTATACTGGGGACCTGAAGTCTAAAGAGGCTCCCGCAGAAGCCTAGCGTGGTTAGAACATGTTATAAAATACCTTAGGAAATTACTGATAGGGAAGATTTCCCGTCAGGTCCTTTCCACGTTCTGCCCATGAACCGCGAATCGCGGGCAATGGGCAGATAATTCTCACCGCACCCGCAACGCGCAGCATGTATTCAACTCCCACGGGAGCTAAACGCGCTCCGCCCACACGCAAGATTAGCTCGGAAATTAAGCGAGAACGGAGCCGCCGCCGCGAATGCGTCACTATTCCCACGAGAGGCAAACACACTCATGCAGACACGGGTATACAACTCGGGTAAAAGTGAAGCACTCACCTCCCCTCTCAGTAGTCCCGCGAATGCATCACGATGAGCACAAGCAGTCTCCTCGTGAGTGCAGTATGTTGAATTCATGCCTATTTCTCACGAGAAATAAGCAACGAATGCAAAGAGTACATTAAACTCCCTTGAGAGCCGAACGCGCTTGCTCTTCACCATACACACAACACGCGAGCTGCGTGAAACTGCAGGTATCAGAGCGTGCTTATCCCTCACAAGAAACAAGCAATGGATGCAACAAGCGCATTCAACTCCCTCAGGACTGAATGCGCTTGCTCTTCACCACACACACACACACAACCCGCGAGCCTTGTGAAACTGTGCGTATCAGAGCAAAGCCTCTGGCGAGAGAACACGCACTCCTAGTCATGCTTAGCTTTTGCTAGCATAAACAAACGGTCAGTGAAGACGAAGAAGAGGATGACGTATTTTCCCGGCGCCCCTTTATACTGTGGCGGCGCCAGGCAATGACGTCATAGGCTGTCGCCGGCCAATGTTATTGTCGTGTTTAGATATATGCTTCAGACACTGGTCACGCTGATGGCCTTCCCCATAGCGACCCCTAGAGGACGCAGTTCGAAGTTCCCTCGAAAGGGAACTCACAATTCTGACTTTTTTCTCACAAATGCGAGTTTGTATCTCGCAATTCTGACTTTTTTTCTCAGAATTGTGAGATATAAACACAATTGTGAGTTATAAAATCCTAATTTTAAGGGGAAAAAAGACTATGTTCTCAGAATTGAGAGTTTATATGTCATAATTCTGACTTAACTCGCAATTGCGTGTTATAAAGTCACAACTGCAAGATATAAATATGCAATTCTGAGAAAAAAAAGTCAGAATTGCAAGATATAAACTTGCAATCGCGAGAAAAAAAGTCAGAATTGTAAGATAAAAAGTCGCAATTACTTTTTAAAAAAAAAAAAATATTCAGTGGTGGAAACGGGCTTCCATACATTACAGCTAATCTACATTACAATATATATATATAGAATTTGGACACTGTACATAGGACATTAAAAACAAAATATATATTTTTGTCAACTCTTTCAAATATACTACCATTCAAAATTTGAGGTTGGTAAGATGTTTTGATGTTTTTGAAAGT
Source organism: Spinibarbus caldwelli (assembly GCA_039654775.1). Lineage (NCBI taxonomy): Eukaryota > Metazoa > Chordata > Actinopteri > Cypriniformes > Cyprinidae > Spinibarbus > Spinibarbus caldwelli. Next base: position 24,515,569 of record CM077243.1, read on the forward strand.
AGTTTCTTATTCTCACAAGGCTGCATTTATTTGATAAAAATACAGTAAAACAGTAATATTGTAAAATATTATTACAATTTAAAAGAACTGTTTTCTATTTGAATATATTTTAAAATGTAAATTATTCCTGTGATGCAAAGCTGAATTTTCAGCATCATTACTCCAGTCTTCAGTGTCACGTGATCCTTCAGAAATCATTCTAATATGCTGATTTGATGTTCAAGAAACATTCATTAGTAGCTTCAATGATGAAAACAGTTGAGCTGCTTTATATTTTTATTGAAACGTGATGCATTTTTGTTCAGGATTCTGTAATGATTATAAAGTTCAAAATAACAGCATTTATTTTAATCAGAAATATTTTGTAACATTAGAAATGTCTTTACTGTCATTTTTGATCAATTTAATGCACCCTTGCTGAATAAAAGTAGTGTAATGGTAGCGTATATCTACTTTTATTGCTTTCCAAACCATGCATGGTTATAGGGTTAACTGCATTTTATTATTTGCATTTAGTGGTTTTTCACAGTCTGTGACCCTATTAGAACAGACGTTCACGCCATTTTGGGGCCACGACCTAAAACCTGAAAACCACAGCACTAACATGCCGATATGCATATATACTTTTAGACACTGACAAGCCACTTAAAAAAATGTACTAAGAGAGGGGTTTTACATGTCCACAAACACTCCATGCAGTTGTTCAACACGCATTCCAGCTGTCCTAAAGCATGTGAAGTTTTCTAAAAAAGGCAGAGTAATAAAGTAATTTCTTCAACTGGCATCTGGATTAATAAAGGCTTCATCAAATCATTTATTAACACATATAAAGACCCTTAAAGAGTCACACAAAGATCTCCAATCAGAACCAAAGAGGCGCAATGAAAGTTACGAGGAAAAGACAGCCTGTGTTTTGGATAAGAAAACAAAAGGAAGAAAAGAAAGAGTTTAAATAAAGTTTTAATCAAGAAACATCAAGAAACACGTTGAAGTCCCAGAAAGGTAGTAAGGACATTGTTAATATAATTCATGTAACATCAGTGGTTCAACCATACTGTTATGAAGCTATAAGCATACTTTTTGTGCACAAAGAATACAAAAATAACGACTTTATTGAACAATTTCTCTTCCATGTCAGGGCCCTATCATACACCCGGCGCAATACGGCGCAAGGCGCGGCACAAGTGTTTTTGCTAGTTTCAGCCCGACGCAGTTCTCATCTTCCTGTCCTGCGCTGCGTTGTTTAAATAGCAAATGCATTTGTGCCCATCTGTGTGCCCATGGGTGTGCTGGTCTAAAAAAGAGGTGTGTTCAGGCGCATTGTTGGCGTGTTGCTATTTTGAGGAACTGAAAATAGACCGCACCACAGACCAACTCAAACCTGGTCTAGGGCCCTATTTTAACGATCTAAGCGCATGGTCTAAAGCGCACGGCGCAGGTGTACTTAGGGCATTTCCGAATCCTCTTTTGCTAGTATAACGACAGGAAAAATGTTCGACGCTCCCGACGCGTGGTTTAAAAGGGTTATCCCTATTTTCTTAATGAGTAATGGGTGTGTTTTTGGGCATAACGTGCAATAAACCAATCAGAGTCTCATCTCCCATTCCCTTTTAGAGCGAGTTGCGCTCGCGCCATGGTGGATTCGCTATTTAAATAGTGGAATTTTAAGGCACGCAGACTGAACGCGTCAGACTGAACGCAAATGGATCTGCTCATGCGCGAGCAAATAGGTAGGCTAATTCTGATACACGCAATGACTATCCATTATGACATTTTTATATTTATGTAGCCTACACAATAATATTCTTTTACACTGTAATCCTTTAATTTTTAATATTTGGCATGTTTGTATGCTGCTGCATGTCCCTGTGTTGTTTAAATAACAAAATAAATAAATAAATAAATAAATAAATAAATAAAAAATTTTGCATTGACTTTAGACCAGGTTTGAGCTGGTCTATGGCGCAGTCTATTTTCAGTTCCTCAAAATAGCAACGCGCCAACAATGCGCCTGAACACACCTCTTTTTTAGACCAGTAAGCCCATGGGCGCACAAATGGGCGCAAATGCATTTGCTATTTAAACAACGCGGCGCAGGACGGGAAAATGAGAACTGCGTCGGGCTGAACTGACCCGCCGCATTGCGCCAGGTGTATGATAGGGCCCCTAAAGTCTAAAGTCAATGACGCAATATATATATATTTTTTTGTTATTTAAAGAGCGCGTTAGTAGAAAAAGCGCCTCTGAGCAGGTCCACAACACGCATTCACTTTGCTTATTACACACAGGGACTTGCAGCAGCACACATACATGCCGAATATTAAAAATTAAAGGATTACAGTGTAAAGAATATTATTGTGTAGGCTACATTAATATAAAAATGTCATACATGTCATAATGGATAGCAGTGGTAGAGGTAATGAATTACAACTACTCACGTTACTGTAATTGAGTACTTTTTTCGGGTACTTGTACTTTTTTTGAGTATATTTTTAAAGCTGTAATTTTACTTGTACTTAAGTACAAATTAAGCAAAATGATCTACTTCGTTACTTTTAAATCATAGTTCGTTACTGAGTACGCACACAATCTGATTTGATATTCAAACCTTTGACGAAACTTAAGTAGCCAATAAAGATATCCGATCGTAAACGGACCAATAAAAGGCCTGATAACTGAACCGCGGGAAAAGCCGCCGCTGCAGCAGTGAAGAGAGCAGCGAGGGAGCTCAGCGTGATTTATGGACTCAAAGTTTGGAGAAACAAACTAACATTTGTTAACATAACTAACATAGTGTTAACATAAATTTCTATATTTTGATACCGATACTGAAATATCTGACATGGTTCCATTACTCATTTTCCACAGTATCTACCGTATATACACCGATCTCGATCTCTCCTCTCCGGCAGTGAGTTTGACACGCATCAGTCTCCTGTCACTTACAGAGTCTGAATGTCCGAGCGGGATTGCAGGTATTCCGCATAATTTTAATCATTCCCGCACAAATGTGGCGAGCGCTTTATTGTAACATGAGAACAGTCATGTAATCGCAGAAAACTGGATGCGAGCTTTCAAATAGGCCTAATTTATACAAATGAACTGCCTGTCCTCTCACTCCGATATTGCTTGTGCGCAATCGCGATCTCTCCGTGCTTTTAAAGTAGAAATGATTTCTCTTTGCTCCTGGATTAAACTTTGGCGAAAGTTATCAACCATTCAGAATAGATCCATGCCTGACCGATGAAAATCCTCCTGCAAATTTTATTGGAAGTGAAATGCACCAGAAAATCTTTCAACAAAGATGGAACTTTAATTTCTTTACAATGTAAGTTTTTGCTAGAAATGTTTTGGAATGGGATATTTGTCTGATTTGTACATATAAATATCCTAGTCTGCCTAACTGCATCACTACATTGTACAGACATTACAGGTCAAAACCATCTGATGTTCCATTTATCTAAATAAATAGGCCTAAAATATATGGCTCTTAAATCACTGCTTATAAAAATTAAGTGCTTTCATATTTCGAATACCTCAACTGAATTGAGGTAATTTGTTTTATAATTTTATTACTGACTAATGTAATGTTATTTCAGCAATGTAACAGTACCTGTACTTGAGTACAAATTTTCAGTACTCTTTCCACCACTGATGGATAGTCATTGCATGTATCAGAATTAGCCTAACTATTTGCTCGTGCATGAGCAGATCCGTTTGCAAAAACACACCCATTACTCATTAAGAGAATAGGACAACCCTTTTAGACCACGCGCTGAGAGCGCCAACCGTTTTTCCTGTCGTTATACTAGCAAAAGTGGATTCAGAAACGCCCTGAGTGCATCTGCACCGCGCGCTTTAGACCATGCACTTAGATAATTAAAATAGGGCCCTCAGTCTTCAACGCGCATTCACAAGATGTCACATGGACTATTTTAACGATGTCCTTACTACCTTGCTGGGCTTGAACATGTCAGTTGCGTTGCTGTCTATGCAGGGTCAGAAAGCTCTTGAATTTCATCAAAAATATTTTAATTTTTGGATGAACTATCCCTTTAAGGGCAGAGTGTTTTGGGTGTCTGCCAGAGCCTTGTTACTGGGTTGCTAAACTATTCTGAACAGTGGATAACACATTTCTCTGTGGTTTCTATGGTATTACAGAGTGTGTTAGAGTGTTATGAGTGTTCTAGGTGGTTGCCTACTGGCCCAAATAAAAACTATTCATATTCAAGTCTTTAGATATGGCTAAGGTTTCTTCGTTATCATCCATGGGGTCAAAATCATATGTCTGATTGCTTCTCAATAAGATGCATAGTATAATTCAGGACAAAGAGTGCATGATAACTTATGTATGAGAGTGTAAAACTTTGTGTTGATGATTAGAACAAACATGACACTAAACACATAACGGGGTGCAGGATGTTCACTCAAAGCACTTTCGGTGGTTTTGAGCAGTGGTCAGGGAGGCATATGGCCATATCACATTTGTAGCTACTCATGTAAGATATAATCATTGCAGTAGAACAAAAGTTTTAAACTTTGTTGACTAGAACACACTCAAAAAAAAAAAATAAATAAATAAAAAAGATATTCAGAATGTTGATAACAAGAATGTTGGTAACAAAACACTTTTGGTTACCATCAGACTTGCCAAGATAAAATGATAAAACTGATAAAACTGTGCTAGACATTAAGTTTTGTGAGGGAGAGGCACTAGTAGGTAGTCTTAGAGCTCCTGTAGAAAGTTCCTTTATGAAAACAGACAGTCTTTATGATTACTTTATAGTGATTTTCAAGTTGGAATTGCATATATCGCATAGCAGTAACTATAAAATATGTATTTGAGGTATGGAAGTGGCATATTTTAAAGGGATAGTTCACCCAAAAATTAATTATTCACCCTCATGTCATTCCAAAACTGTAAGACCTTGTTCATCTTCGGAACACAAATTAAGATATTTTTGATGAAATCCGAGAGCTTTCTGACCCTCCATAGACAGCAATGCAACTACCACATTTAAGGACCAGAAAAGTAGTATGGACATAGTAGTTGCATTGCTGTCTATGCAGGGTCAGAAATCTCTCTGTAAAATATCTTAATTTGTGTTCCAAAGATGAACAAGGTCTTACAGGTTTGGAACGACATGAGGGTGAATAATTATTGACAAAATTTTCATTTTTGGGTGAACTATCCCTTTATGTTTTGGGGCTAGTTTTGGGCTATTTGGGCAACCCCTGGTTACCATTAACTTCCATTGTATGGGCAAAAAAAAAAAAAGAAGACAGACAGACATTTTTTTTTTTTTTTTTTTTTTTTTAAATCTTACATTTACGTTAATGCTTTTGGCAGATGCTTTTATCCAAAGCAACTTAAGCCCAAAGTATACTTCGCTTTTCATTTGAGGTGTACGCGATACCTGCGCTCTAAAGCATCTGCTCTCCAGAAGTTATTACCGATAAAAATGTCTTTGCACTCTTTTAAACTTAAGTTGCGTCTCTCTCATAACCCTCTCTCACAAGCGCTTATCAATGTGGCCATCCGTTGTTTTTGAAGTCTTTTTTTTGTTGTTCCATCTCTTTAGTTTCATTTTCTACAGTGAAACAACGGCCTGAGACAGTGTTGCCACCTTGTGGAACAACTGATTAGTGCAAAACCAAGTCAATGCGAATGTGCGACCTGCGCATACAAAAGTAACAAAAATCGGATGGTGAGCGTACTATTCTAGTGACGAAATCTGTGTCAAGCGCACTATATGCGGACACTTGCGTACATGTAAAAACCAAAGTATGCTTTGGCCTTTACAGTGCATTCAGGGTACATGTTATATAAGGTTTCCCTGGGAATTGAACCCATAACCTTCTGGTTGCTAGTGTTATGCTCTACTGTTTGAGGTACTGGAAATATTTTTTTTCCAGTGTTCCACAGAGGAAAGTCAGTCATACATGTTTGGAACAACAGGAGGGTGAGTAAATGAAGACAGAAAGAGGCGCACTAATATTTGGTGAAATCTACAGCCTGTGGGTTTCTGAGGTGAGTGCCAGACTCCCAGGTTCCTCTGTTGTAAAGACCCTGGCACTGGACCCACTGAGTGACCTTTTGTTCACTTCAATACTGCTGAGCATGACGGATGCCCTGGGATCAATTTCCAACAATCCAAACCATCAGGCTCAAAACCCAAAATCAGCCAAAGCCGCCTGTTCATCTGATCAGAAGAACCAGTGCCAATATGGAGCTGACGCATGCACAGATCAGATTTACGCTTGCAAACTTAACTGGAAAACAGACCGCAGAATGGCATCTGCAAAACTCATGATGCACAACACACTTCACAGGCCTATTAACCAATGTGTTCAGATGAAATGGGCAAATGTAGTGAATGTTTTGTGTCTCTACTTTAATATTTGTTGTGGCTTATCATCGTTATCTATAACATCAGACCAGACTCAGAAAAATGAACTACAGTTTTGCAACTGCTGATAAACTCATCTTCTCTGCCACTCTTTGATGAGTCATCCAACTTTCATGCAAAGGAAATGTTAAGTATTCACTTCCTGATGCAAACGGCGATTAAACGCAATGAAATATGAGTCACGTAGACTGTTTCTCAGTACTGACAGTGAAATGAATAAGTGTCCAATTAAAAGTGTCTGAAACAGATTGAGAGTGTGACACAGAAACACAATGCTAAGTTTCTGACCTGTTCCTGAAAATTTGCAGATAATGCAGAGTTGCATTTGCATTTAGCTCTCAATTCTAATCCCTTTAACTGTCCACAAACACATAAAATTCAAAGTTTACTTTGGGCTTAACAATGAGTTCCACCAAAATGTAAAAAAAATGCGTTCACCCTTCTTTATAAGACCAGCTTTGAGTGAGTTTCTGTTTGTTGCAGGCTGGTTTAGCTTATTATTTAGTTATTATTTAGGTCCCAAGCAACCAGCTCTTGCTTCAGGACCAGCTCATAACCAGCTCAAGACCAGCTTAAACCAGCTCAAACCAGCTGCCATGCTTCAAAACATACCTAACCAGCATATGCTGTGTTTTTCAACAGTGATTTTGTTGGATCACCAGCCAAAATGCAAAATATACCATTTCAGTATGTGACCATTGCTTGTCACATTTCAGATGAATATTCCCTGAGAAATTCCTGGCTAACAGTTTTGCAAACTGCACCATTCCACCACTGATGGTGTAGACACAAGGTCTGTGTTGGAACAAGGAGATGTTTGATATGCAGCGTCTAGATCAGCGTGAGAGACAAGTGATCATATGTTCTGCCTCCAGGAGCAGGAATGGAGCCGAGAGGATGAAGGAGCTCTTGAACTGGGCCATCTCTGATGTGTATCCAGGAAAGGCAGGGGTCTGAGGGGAGTTGGGCCGTAGGGAGTGTCAACGAGAGAGGCACATCTGGGAGGTTATCTGGGTGGAATTAGGCCACGCAGGATCTGGGTCCAATGATCATGCTCCACAGTGGCTTTTTTTCTATATCCAGCTACACTGGAGGCAACATCAAGATCAGAAAGTTGCAGCTCTTCATATGACTTCCAGAAAGTGCAGCTGCACAGACTTGCAAAGTCTGTCTGCATTTCAAGCAATGCCGTATGGTAGCAGAGCTTTGACATTTGACATTTGTGTCTGTCATCAATGAAAACTTTTTATATCAAACATCAACTGAGTGTTTACTGTATCAGGCAGCACAGGACGTATGTATTTCTGAGAAATCTTATATTGAGTATAATGGTTACACAAGGACATGATTCATGCAGTCTTTAAATGACATGTAATGTGATCACAGAAAGTTTACAAGACTGTCTTACCTTCACTGGATGATCCAGACAAGTCGATAATGACATAAACCTTTCCCTCTGGCTCCAAGTCTATCTGCAAGGACCATCAAACAACAATGAGAGTTTTAGCAATAGAGCAAAGGAACTTCCTTAATTATCTTCACTGGCCTCTGTATTTAATGCTCTTAATGCAGTCTTTTAAAAGTCAGTTAAAAGTCAATGCTCACATTCTACAATAAACACATTCTATGAAAAAGCACAGTGACTCTTTTAAACAGTAATAAGCATTAAAATCACTAACAATCATTTTGCCAGACAATTATTCAAAGCTCACAAATAACGAAAAACAGGCAATTTATCATAAAGAATACAACAATATTAGCAGAACTAGAATAAGAAATTTCAAATAAAGAGCAATAATGCAGAAAATAAAATGATAAAAAAAACAATTTTTCACATTTTTAGAATGATTTGGTATGCAGTTTATATGATAATTTTATTATTTATATACTAATGTACATTGAAAATATGTATTTTAAAATCTGTGAATAATGATTTTTAAAACTGATAGAAAAAGAAACTGACTTTGGCTTACACATCATATAAATTACTAAAGTCCCAGTAATTGTATAGTAATTGATAAAGGTGTATATATGTCAAATTGTACATAAATATGTTTTATCAGTTTATTACTAAATAAATTCTTAAGAAATACATTTTGGCTAACATGTCAGTGTTTAATCTGATTAATGTTACAATATTTCACATGCCCATTGGGCAAAGTGTATTTTGCCAAATGTCAAAAAATAAAATAATGATAATTTTTATAATTTGTTTGTAAAGTTTTTGCCTATTTTTTTTTTTTCTTGTCTAAAACTTTTCTTTAATCTAAAGATTCAGTCATCATTTACCACCCTCAATTGAAGCTCAAAACTGTTTTGACTTTTTCCAGTGGAACAAAAGAATATATTATCAAAGAATATATTACCAAAACGTCAAAGCTGCTTTTTTCCACACACACACACACACACACACACACACACACACACACACACACGCAAAAGCACAAACTGTCTCATGGTGTCAAGTTCAGATATAATTCTGTTAAAATACATATAATAATATACAAAAGAATATTTAAAAAGTGTGTGTGTGTGTGTGTATACATACATACATACATTTATATGTATGTATGTACATTATGAGGTGCCAAACAGGAAATAATTATATAAAAATCTGACTTTATAGATGTAAATCTGAATATATAAATATAAATTGTGAATATATAGTTATAAGCCTGAATATATAAATGTAAATTGTGAATATATAGATGTAAATCTGAATATTTAGTTATGTCTGAATATATAGAAGTAAATCTGAATATATAGATGTAAATCTGAATATATAAATGTAAATTGTGAATATTTAGAAGTAAATCTGAATATACTTATTTACATCTATATATTCAGATTTACTTCTGTATATTCAGACATAACTGTATATTCAAATTTACATCTATATATTAAAATTTTTATATAATTATTTCCTGTTTGGCACCTCATAGTACATATATGTGTGTGTGTGTGTGTGTGTGTGTGTGTGTGTGTGTGTGTGTGTGTGTGTATATATATATATATATATATATATAATTAATTTATTTATTTTTTATTTTTTATTTTTTTTTTTGTATTTTTTTTAGGGGTGACCCCGAACAGAGGCGTCATGCCCATTCAAAGTGAGGGGGCACGTGAACCCCTCAGATTTTTGAGCCAAGTGGATTTTGAATGCAGCTTCCAAAAGACAAAAAATAGCCGATTAATATTTTCTATATTTAATACAATCACACCGGTGTGATTAGGACGTTCAGTGCGTCATATAATCAGCTGCTAAATTCACATCTGCAACCGCTGGCTGGCGCTGAGCCAGAGACAGTCGCGTTTTTACAGCACTGCGCATTATAACCAATCACACATGATTCTGTTTAGCTTATGAATGCAATGACCAATCAGAGGTGTTCAGATGAGTCATCGCTAAATGCCGGTGTTTTCTTCACTCGCTCGCTGATGGAATACCTCTTTCTGGCGAATTCTCTCGTCAGAAACAACAAAGCGCAAATGTGTGTACAAATATGTAAGTAAGATATTCATTTCATAGTGTGAACAGCTTCAGTGATTATAATGGGAGTTTTTGAGAGTGCTTGAACTCTAGACTGTCAGTAAGTTCTTTGATTATGTAAATGTTCTTTGCTCTCTTTCTGTAGCCTACAATGAAAGTGTTATGATTAGTAGCCTAACTTATAATATTTTTATTCACATTAACTTTCAATGTTAAATTCACATTAAATATAAAGTCAGTCATATTAAAATATGTTATGGCATGACACCCATATCTGTTAATTAAGTAAACAGATAGGTTTTATGCATAGTTAATAGATTACATTATTAGGTTACTTTGACCATCACCCACTAGATCAACTAACATAATCTATAAAGTGAGAATCAAGATATTTCATGATATAGTTAATGCGTTTGGGAATGTTTCGAATAAAAAGGAATAAATAAATAAATAAAATATAAATGCTGTTGTGGCTGCTGTTTGTATCTGTGAGGTCCATTACAGATTGTCCCTGTGTGTTAACATCAGTAATTATGACTGTTGAATATCTAACTACTTGACTCTTGGTAATGTATTTTGCCCCCGCCCCCAAACATATGATTCGACTATCAATCGACTATCGGCAAGATTCGAAAATTCAGATTCGACTATGTAAATCCTTAGTCGGGGACAACCCTAATATATATATACAGTATATACCTATATAGAAGCTATTGCCCCTCAACACACTTATGTGCATACTATACTGTGCATTCACATTGACTAAATTAGTGCATGTGATTTCCCGCTTCATTAGGTTTGCACACCACCTGTGGAAGCATACTTATCACTAATGATACTAATGGAAATAAACAAGCACACATGGTCAAGATTAGGCGAATAAATGCTGAGTATGTGGCACCAGCAGAGGAAACAGCACAGTCTCGATGTGAACATGAGCCCTGTGAGGCTTGTGCTGAGGCTGAAATGACAGATATTAGGCCCAGTTCTCCTCTCAGCAGCTAATGACAGCATAACGGCTGTTCCATCAAAACCAGATTAAAGCAGGAAATGGAGGGAGGATGTGGGGATGAGTGGAGAGATTTGTACATGCTATGAGAGTAAAAAGAGAGAGACAGTGAGGATGTGTGTGGGAGTTGGGTTAGAGGCGAGCCGTATCATGTTAGTGCAGTCAACACAGGTTTTACACAGGATGCACCAGTGCAAAAAAAAAAAAAAAAAACAAACAAAAAAAAAATACCCTGCTTGCAAGCGCACTCACACACACACACGCAAAATTCACACCCCCAAACCAAAAGTACCAGTATCAACGTTCTATTGATTGCAATAGCTGAGATTCTCACATATTCACTAGAAACCACATACATGTTCATGGAAAACACATTTCATGAGACAAACCTGTTAGTTAGTAAGCAGAATACTTGAACGTCAAAAGTCTGGGGTTGTTAATTTTTGTTAAATATTTTGAAAGAAATCTCAAGGCTGCATTTATTTGATCAAAATACAGTAAAAACAGTAATATTCATAAATACTGTAACAATTTAAAGTATTTAAACAATTTAAAAGAAGTGCAATTCATTTCTGTGTTGGCAATGCTGAATTTTCAGCATCATTACTCCAGTCTTCAGTGTCACATGATCCTTCAGAAATCATTCAAATATGCTGATTTGCTGCTCGAGAAACATTTCTAATTATTACCATTGTTGAAAACAGCTGTGCTGATTAATATTTTGTGGAAACCATTCAGGGATTCTTTGATGAATAGAAAGTTCAAAAGAGCAGCATTTGAAATAGAAATATTTTGTATTCACTTTTGAGTAATCCAATGCATCCTTGCTGAATAAAACATATTCATTTCTTTACAAAAACTGTAATGATTTTAATGCACTTTTTATATGGCCATGAACTTTCCTTAAGACAATAAAGTGCCTATAAGCCAGTTTAGCACCTGCTACATGAGTGAAAAGTCACTCAAAAAACATTCACAGACTCTTTTAATTTAATATAAAGAATAAAAATAAAACATTTTAGTGAGGAATATGCAACTAAATATTGCTGTTTATGACTGCACTTTTATCTTTGAGGCATACAAATGAAAATATGCATTGATTACTTTACTGTACTTTACTTATAGTACTTAATCATATTTTAAACAAACAAACAAAAAATCACCCTTTTAAACCATTTCAGAGTAAAAAAAAAAACTATCAAGATATTGGATATCATCAATATATATCAAACAGATTAACAAACTAATTAACAACTAACCAGCTAGCCAAATAACTAACTAAATATTTTTTTAGTTAGTTATTTTATATTTAATTTTTATTTTGCTAATAAAAGTTTGCTAAATTACCAAGCCCTTTTTGTAAGTAATTTGTGCCTGTTAACTGCATGAATGAATGAATGAATGAATGAATGAATCAATCAATCAATCAATCAGAGTCCTTTTACTCTACTTTGATACAAGAGTATATGATGCATATCTATGAGCTTTTATTTTTATTATTCAACAAGATTTTGAAAAATGTAGTTACTTCCAAACATAACTAAAATATCTATATATTAAACATTTTCCACATTTATAATCTTTTTGTCTTCACTACTATTTTGAATAATTCTGTGTTGTGACAAATGAATTAAAAGTACAAACATTCAATTCCCTGGTTTCTCATTTAATATGGGAACATAAAAACTGCATGCATAAAATTCAAATCAGCAAAATGCTTAAAGTAATTTTAAATGGAGTATATAAATGTCACGCTGCAGGTAATTTCAGCTTCCCAAAAGTATTTCATATCAACCACCCAAAGCTGTTTGCAGAATTGATGAATATTCAAATCAAACTTAAATTTTTCAAGCATAATGTGTCTTTGTAAGCCCTGGGGCTGCTGTGGGGTTTCTTCACTCCCTGCATGATGGAAGATGAATGAATTAGGATTTTATAAAATCCACACTGGAGGCTTTCCAGAACATTCATGTACTGATTTACTGGTCTGGGGTCAAGACACTCAGACTGCTCTATTTTAATACATTTACATTTAACACAAACCATTTGAACAGACACCAGCACAGATGTGTTTTTTTCTTGACTACAAGAAGAAGAAATGAAGTGTTTCCCCGCTGAGGGCCTGTGGGAGAGACGAGTCGCTATGCGGTACGGATCTACTGTCGAATGCTTGCTATAGTGACATGTTTGTTATCCCGAATGATCTTGTGACCTTCTCCCTTCCTCCCACTTCCTGTGATGTCATGCTGAAGCTGATCTCTGAATGCTCTCGCTCTTGCAGGTGCGACGACACACCAAATATAGCAGCTAGCTGCAGCAGGAAAGGAGAGTGAGTGAATGTTTAAGTCTGGAAATAATGTGTGGACGTTGTTGCACATATGTGTCTATGTGCACACATGTACGCAAGGGTGTGGAAGTAAATATTTGCATTTAGATCAGTCTGAGTAAATGGGACATCTGCAGGTCAAAGTATTACAGCCTTGCTCATAAATAAGAAGCAAGCGTTGAATTTTGAGATCCAGGAGAGCTATAAGTGATCAGAAAAACAGATATTATGAGAAAATATAATAATATACACTCTAAAAAATAAAGGTCCCAAAAGGGTTCCCCAAAAATATCCTTCTTTGAACAGTTCTTAAAATAACCTTTTTTTCATATAGTGTGAAGAACATTTTAGAACCTTTTTCCTCAATCTAACTTTTTGTGCAATTAAAAGGTTTCATGTATGTTAAAGGTTCTTCACAGAACCACAGATGGCAATAAAGAACCTTTATTTTTAAGAGCGCACCTATAAAATAATTTTAAATTATTTCCGTGCTTTGTTTTGACTGGATGTTCCCTGTTGGTCACACTTTATGTTAAGGTCCAATTCTTGCTATTAACAAACCATTAACTATGACTTTTGCCTCAATGTACTCTTAATTTTCTGCTTATTAATAGTTAGTAAGGTAGTTGGTAGGATTAGGCATGTAGAATATGGTCATGCAGAATATGTGCTTTATAAGTGCTAATAAACAGCCAATATGTTAATAAGAGGCATACTAATAAGCAACTAGTTAATAGTGAAAATGGGTCCCTAAACTAAAGTGCCTGCCTGTTTTGTTTTATCCCATTTCTAATATTCTAACACCTGTTTCTCTGAAATGACCCCAGTAATGTTATGTGATTTCTCTAGAGTTTCAGAAACGATCTCTACAAATTGTGTTCAGATTTGCAATCAAAAGTCAGAGATCTCTGTATGAACTCAAACATTTTGAGTCTTTCAAAACCATTATTAAACTAAGATTTATGCTATCAATTTTTAATTTAATTGTGTATGTATGCTGTCATGAATCCGGTCTGTGGCCTTCCGCCCGATAGCCACCAGAGGTCGCCCTTCCATCATATTGACTTTCACATTGCACAGACTATTTCACATTACCCCGGACTCCATTTCCCATCAGTCATTTCACTAATCACACGCTCACACCTGAGACCAATCACACAATCACACATTCTACATAAACCACGGACTTCCTCTCTCTCACTGCCGAGTATTGTCTTGCGTATATCTCTCTTCCAGTGATAGCGACATTACGGAGCCCTTCCGTGTTTTCTAAGTCTAGTTTATCTAGTTTATTGCCTGAGTCATTCATTTCTTGATCTTCTGCCTGTGTAACTTGGATTAACCCTTTGCCTGCTGTTTCGGACTCTGTTTATACCTCGCCTGGACAATTGCTCTTGTTTTTGGATTACCTCTCTGCCTTACCCTGTTGGATACTGTTTGCTGATCATCGACCCAAGCTTGTCCTAGGATTACTCTGTGTCTTGCCCATGCCATACCTGTTTGCCTTTGTTCGACCCTGCCTGTGTTTATGACCACGTCTCTGTCTAAATAAAGCTTTGCACATGGATCCGCACGTCTCTCGTCTCGTTTGCCCCGTTATACATGCATTATGTAGCGCTAAACTAATGTACGCCAACAATTGCCTCATTTTATTTCACTTAAGGAATATTAGCAGAAACATTCAAGATGGACAGTTTCACATTTGAGCAATAACATTTTCCTCTGTGGGGTAAATATATGAAGCATCAACTTGAACAATTAGAGAATAAGGGTTTCAGGAAACACAGAAAGTGCAATGTCCAGGTAATTAAACTTTCTTCTGTGAAAGTTAGTATCTGGAAATTGTATTTTGTTTCTTCATCACTGAAAACAGGTGACATCCCTTGTGAAAAAGAAGTACAGTTTAGGATACTTTTAAAAAGAGTGATTAATATAGAAATAATATACTTTAAATGAATATACCTAAATGCAAATTGAATGTGATGTTTTCAGATACTTAATTGCATGTTTTCTGAATTAAATGAAAATATATAATAGTTTTTATATTTATTTTAAATGCATTAATATGAAATTAAAAGTGATGTTTTGACCCACTTAAGTAGGACCTAAGCACTTTTTATATGTAATCTGATTTTTACTTTCATTGTCTTTGAGATTTAAATGTACTGCTGATTGCTCTGACAAGCATTTATGTAAACTAAATTTAATTTCTTGACATGTATTGACATATATATTAAATACAAATGTATTTACATATATTTTAGGGCTGGTCCGAATACCATTTTTTGAGCTTTGAAGCTTCGGTAGTAATCAACACCGAATATTCGAAGCTTCGGAGGGAGGGGGCTGAACATATTCTTCTAATAAAGGCAGGAATCTCTGTGCGTCTGTCTGTCTGTTTGCATTTTTATTATGTCGAGAACCTTTCATCCAACCGACTTAACGTGACGAGTGTGTTGCTGCGGACCCAAGGGAGTGCAGTGTTGCATTTTGGTGCAATACGAGACACGTTCAGAATTAATAAACTTTTAATAAACTGAACAGCGCGAGTCGGAAGCGGCGCACCTCACGCGGGCAGGGCTTATATCCTCCGAGAACGGACACTGTACTAGTGATACAAAACACACAGGTCTGTTAAGAGCAATACTTTTAATAAGGTAGCCCAGTGCTTGATTTGTAAATTGCGAGGTCCCGGAATAAAGCAGGGTAACGGATCCGGCATGTGATTAGAGGAGGGAGAGGACCAATCTTTAGTGACTGAAAGCGTGCATCAGTTGCTTTTATAGAGTTCGTACGGTCATGAAAAACCTGGAAAAGCTATGAAATTTTAAAACAGCAATTTCCAGGCCTGGAAAAGTTTTGTAAAAGTCATGAAATTTTATTTCACAAATCTCCGTATAATAGAGTTATATGTAATCAGGTCCTGAATTTGTGTGTATATCGCGTGGTTTTACTCATTCCCGCAGCTTTCAAGTTTATAATGAGGGAAATTCCTGCAAACATTTATTGAATATAGCATGTAGGTTAGATGAGTAAATAAACCCACACAAAATATCAGATTAAATCAGTCATTTGAAAACAGCGTGAGTGATTCAGCTGTACTGCGTCTTCTCTCTTTCATTCTCTCAAAGCGGCTTCACATCGGCGCATCTCGTCTGAGCGACTGCACGCTGATCCAAGACTTTCGCTCGCATCTCAGGACAGTTGACAGAAAGAAAACGCATGCATCGCATTCGGTCTTGTGATAGCAGAGGGTCCGTTCACATGTCGCGTCTTTTGCACGCTTAAGTGCGTGCTTATTTCAAATGTAAATGTGCGGCAAGCGCGCTCATAATAGAAGATTTTTCATGAAATATATGCATGCTATAGGTCAGCACGAATGTCTTTTATTGGTGAACGGTCTGTTGTTGGTGCAGATGCTCAGCCAGGCGGACAAGTTGAGAACCGTTTCGTAGGGGATGCCAGGTGTTCGAGAGGAAAAAAAAAGGGATATTCGAATCTCAAAATTGAAAATCGAATGCCAACCCACCGAACGAATATTCGAATAATCGAATATTCTGGTCCAGCCCTAATATATTTGTAATTACTCATTTGGAATCATGAAGGTGCAATTTGGTACATTTAAATTATAATAACATTAAAAGTAATATTGAATAACACACTTCAACTAAAATTCTAATCAAGAACTGTACATATGCTTTAGTATGCTAGTCAACACTTCAAAGTAAGCATGCTTCTTTAAAACATGATAGATTAGTAAAACATAAGGAAATGTATTTAAATCTTTTAACATTATTTCAAATTGCATTTAGTGTACTTAAGTATGTTAAGAAACAGTCATGAAAGTGAACTCTCTTTAAGTAAACTTTAGTGGCCTTTTATTTCATAAAAATATATTGCCTGCAGAAAATTTTTTTTTAGAAATGTACATTTTTTAAGGTTTGAAATACACTACAAGTGCACATTTTAATACAATGAAGAACACTTCAGGGATTACAGTAATCTGTTTGTTTGTCTGTATATGTGCGCTGACAATGGACAAAATAGGAAAAAAGAGGATGTTTATTTCATCTCTGTCAATCATTGATAAAGCGACAGCTGGAGGAATGGTCACTTTGGCCTCGACCCTAGACATGCAACCTCTGACCATGTGCCTGACCTGATCTCTTCCCTCCAGCAAGCCTTCAAAAATATTACTTCACTTAAAGATGAAGTAACATTTTTCCTACATTCAAAAAAAAAAAAAAAAAAACTGTATATGTTCAAGACAGCAATATGGGCTCAATGGTTTTTGGGCAAGACTATCTATCTTGCTGACCAATGACATGACAGGGAGCATGTTCGGATTTTTTATTTTTGCAAATAACAAACTGTTGTGTAGATGTGACGTGAGGAAAGAACTGGTAAAATAATAAAATGTAAGATGTAAAGAGAGAAAGGAAGCGCAGGTGAGCGAGGACAGCTGTCCTGGCAGAACACAGGGCTATGTTGTGTTTTATCTCACGGATGACAGTGTGTTTAGCCACTCGCGGAGTGTGTGTTCATGTGAGGGGTGACACACACCAGATCCCTCAAGCTAATTGAGACTCCACTGAAACACAAACACACACATAAACCTGGACAGAGAGAAATAATATCTCTGCAATAACTAAATATTTTCATTTTCAAGTCTCTAAATACGAAATGTATTTACACAGCAACTAAATGTCCACAGTGTTTGTTTCAGGACCTTTAGCATCGATCATAAAGACGGCTGAAATATTTGTGTTTCTGTTGGGTAATAAACAGGTTTAATTCTGTCAAGTCATGAATAATCGTAATTACGAGATGAACGCACATGAACACTGACCACAATATCCTTTGAGCCCTGAGACTCTTGACTTTCCAAGTTGTTCTGCTCAGGGAATAAATGTAAATATGTACTGTTGATTAAGAAGATCTAAAAAGCTTGCATACATATGTACATATTTAGCAGATTAATGAAAAGATAGGCTTGTACGACAAAACTTCTAACATTTCCTATATACAGCACAAAAATGATAAAACACCAAGATAAAGCATTGATTACACACCTAATGCACATCATTTGCTCTTCATTTTGTTGCATTAGGGCTACAAAAGCTTCCTGTCTTTGTCAGTAAGTGGATATGTCATTGCCCAACAGATTCATTTTATTCCAACCAAAATCGCTTGAAAGCACATCACAAAAGTGAGATTTTCCCAAGAGGATGTGAAGGCAGCATAAGTCCTGTGTTGTTGGGTTGCTTCCTGTACCACTTTCAAAAATCCTCATATTTGCTAATGAGCATTGAGAATTGTCTATTTCCACTGGGTCGTCCTCAAATCTGTGCACTATAGCTAACAGATGGACACTGAAATTTGTACAGGTGCCCACAAAGATTGTTCAGTTGCAGTTGTGCCAGTCCTGCCCACTGAGATAAACTGCATGATGTGCCTTTTGACTGTATGCATGCTCTCTGCAAACTATTGAAAACAAAATAAACTAAATAAATAATGCACAAAATAAAATAAAAAATAGCAATCCATTGACAACCCTTCAAAGTTAGCCAAGAATTGTAGCAGAACATTTTTGCAAGCAACAAATAATATTTCATTTTAAAATAATGTATATTACTGTATATTAATACTATGACATATATTTGTAGGCCAAAATCTGGAAACCAGTTAGCATTTTAAAACTTCCAGTTCCATCGTCCTGAAGTCAATGGATTTTTTGAATGAGTTTTTGGTTAAATGTCTGAAATAAGGTTAATACAGACTCAATATACTTTCACGTTTTATTCTACTACATAAAATGCATCAGTAATACCTCCTGTGAGCTTCGTCATTTTTATACACACTCTTTTCTTGAATGGGTGCCGTCAGAATGAGAGTCCAAACAGCTGATAAAAACATAACAATAAATCATAAATGATCCACACGACTTCAGTTCATCAGTTAATGTTTTGTGAAGTGACAGTATTTTTGTAAGAAACAAATACATCAAGATGTTTTTAATCTGGCTAAAATATGAGTTCATAATCCATAATAAGGCATTCTAAAAAATAGCATTTAAAAAAAATCATCCTGTCTGAATCAGGAGAGAAATATA
The DNA here is from genome assembly GCA_039654775.1 of Spinibarbus caldwelli. Classification (NCBI taxonomy): domain Eukaryota; kingdom Metazoa; phylum Chordata; class Actinopteri; order Cypriniformes; family Cyprinidae; genus Spinibarbus; species Spinibarbus caldwelli. The sequence continues at coordinate 24,534,919 of CM077243.1, forward strand.
CACAGATTAAGCATCATTTACAAGTGGAAAAAGTCCAAAATAGTTCTAAACAAATATGTGGATTTTGATGTGAGAGGACAACAAAGGACGGACTTTTTAGCTGGACAAAGCATTGTTATGGATTATAGACTCATATTTTGGCCAGAAGGAACAGTTTAAAGTTAAAATGCTTTAAGGATGGTTTTGTTTATTACGAACACAGCTTTTCACTTCACAAAATGTTAATTGATAGACTGGAGTGGTGTGGATTACTTGTGTTTTTATCAGCTGTTTGGACTCTCATTCTGATGACATCCATTCACTCCAAGAGGATCCATTGATTAGCAAGTGGTGTAATGCTATTTCTCCAAATCTCTTCTGATGAAGAAACAAACTCATCTTCATATTGGAAGACCTCAGGGTGAATAAATTTTCAGCAAATGTTTATTTTTGGGTTAACTATTGGATGTTTTCGTGGGATTCACCTAGAAACATAATTTACCTCTCGTCAACAGGCCATATTCTAACAAGAATGTTTATTGTTGTACAAGGTTTGTGTGCCAGTGTGTGCGTGTGTTGTTTACAAGCTTTGGTATGTGCATTAGCTGATATTTCAAGTGGTGACAGCACTATTTCAAATCAGAGACCTACACTTAAAAGCATTCCTGGCACGCATTCTGTCTCTCCACCTCTCCTGTGACTCTTCATTACTGTTCAAACAGCACACTTTGACTGCTGAAAGAGCATCAAGCATCACTGGCCATTCTTACACTTCATCCCTTCAAGACACTATTACATTAGTGTGAATTTACTTAAAGAGCAAACGAAGTCAGACATCACATGAGTGTAAACTCGAGTCATGCTTTTGAGACCACTATATGACCTACCACCTCTCTTTCATCTGTTTCAATTAAACGCTGCCCTTAGAAATTGACCAATGTACACACACATTCACAAAAGGACTTCTTTTAAGCATTGCCTTTTTTCTTCGTTTTTAGTCTGTAGGGACTTTTCTAAGTTATTTTGTTATTTAAGGAATGTGAACTTGAGAAAACTTGTTTCTCCCTCTTATCACATCGCAGGGTTGCAGTTGTTGGCAGGTATAATCACAGCATAACTTAACTGCATTTATTTTGTTATTGAGAGGAACATGCTCAGAACATATATACACATTCATCTAAATGCCGCTCTTAGCAGCATCTGGTATGTTTTCTAACAGTAAACCGCTGCTCAGGTTTTTTAAACTTCTTTTTATCCAAAGTGAAGAACTTCACCATGAGTATATCGGGGCCTTTACACATAATTTTTTGTCTGTAGTTTTCTAAAATCATTCCCACACTCTACTGATTCGACTGCGTTTGTTTGTACTCCGACATACTCACATAAGCAAGTGTGTCTTCTATTGGATTGCATCCGAGAAAAAGATGAATTACTGTCTCGTGCTACAGCGCCACACTGGTCAAACTGAGTTATTGCAGGCCATTACATTAGGTCATATGAGATCAAATGACTCTTCAACAACAAAAACAATCAACGACAACAAAAAAAAATGTCAATGTTGTTGATAATGTCCACAAATTCATTACAGCAAATAAGGAATGCAAAAATCACATTTGCCTAGTCTGTCATTCACCACTATAGAAGTTCACCCAACTATGACTACTTCTGCTTCTGAGAATCCTGGAAATGCGAAAAAGGTGATACCTATGTTGATATACTGTGCAAATTTTTTTGCTGAGATCAGGTTGGCTGATGTGAGCAGGGTTTTGGAGAGAGGGCATGTGGATGAAGAAACCAGGGCAGTTTCAGTGACTGAATCCCAAAGTATATGTACTTCGGTCTGTGCACTTACGCAGTGCTGGGTAGATTACTTACAATTTGTAGTCCGTTACTGATTACAGCTTACTTGATGAAATTTGTAGTTAGTAACGTACTGTAATCTTGTCAGGAGTCTGGACTGTCTGTGTGTGTGTGTTTTGCTCCCCACGTTCTCCCTGTGTCCCAGTGTTTATGCCCATATTTGGGTTTTCCTGTTCCTGTCCTCATTTAGTGTGATTATTAGTTCATTAGTCTTCAGCTGTGTTTAATTAATTATCTAGTGTTCTTATGCCCTGTGTTTCCATGTCTCCAGCGTCCAGTATTGAACGTCTAAACCTCCTGCTACGTGTGTGTTCCTGCCAGTTCCATGTATTCCTTGATTTGGATGAATAAAGACTGTTGATAGTGCATCTCCTTTGTCTCCGCGCTCCTTCGTCTCCTCGCTCCTACACAGTAGCAGTGACCGTGACAGAATACCGGACCGAAACCGAAAGTAAGCGGCGCCCCTTCTCCCCGTGTTTTTTTTTCCCCCGTTTTTTGAAAAGTTTTTTGTTTTCCTTGTTTTTTTTCCCCTCGGCTATGGAAGGTGCCACTCTGTTCATCACCCTAGCTCGCCAAGATCTCCTGCTGGTGGAGTATTCGATTCGTACTTGCGACAGCATTCGATGACGCCACCATCAACTCGCTGTTATGGCACGGGGGCAACTACCATCGCCCCGTGGACCTCCCAGACAACACAGGACTAAGCTGGAGGGAAGGGATCCTCCGGTGTCTGGAGAGTGTCCTGCTCCGAGCCAGAATCAGCCCGCCGTTTTTCGACGACAAGCCCGCCGGCTGTGGCTCTCACCAGCCCGCCAGCCGTTCATCAGTCAAGTCTGCCGGCCGTTCATTAGTCAAGTCTGCCCGGCCATTCATCAGTCAAGTCTGCCAGCCGCGGCTCTCTCAAGCCCGCTGGCCAATCCCAAGTCAAGTCCACCGGCCGTTCCGAAGTCAAGTCCGCCGGCCGCGGCTCACTCAAGCCCGCTGGCCGCTCCGAAGTCAGGCCCGACGGCCGCGGCTCTCCCCAGCCCGCTGGCCACTGCTCACTCAAGTTCTCCAGCTGCTACACTGCTCCTTGAAAGCGCCTTCTAGAAGCCCGCACCTCCAGAGCGCCCTCCAGTGCCCGCTCCTCGAAAGCACCCTCCAGTGACCACTCGTCCTGAGTTCGCTCCAGTGTCGGCTCCAGCCCCAGAGTTCGCTCCAGTGTCGGCTCCAGCCCCAGAGTTCACTCCAGTGTTGGCTCCAGCTCCTGACCAGAGTCGAGAGATGGCTCTAGCCCCTGACCAGAGTCGTAAGAGAGCTCCTGTTCCTGAGTTTAGCCCACGGAGTTCTCCTGTTCCTGAGTTCGGCCCAAGGAGGGCTCCTGTTCCTGAGTTTGGCCCAGGGAGGGCTCCTGTTCCTGAGTTTAGCCCAGGGAGGGCTCCTGTTCCTGAGTTTAGCCCAGGGAGGGCTCCTGTTCCTGAGTTTAGCCCAGGGAGGGCTCCTGTTTCTGAGTTTGGCCCACAGAGGGCTCCTGTTCCTAAGTTTAGCCCAGGGAGGGCTCCTGTTCCTGAGTTTAGCCCAGGGAGGGCTTCGGTTCCTGAGTCCGGCCCTGAGAGGGCTCCATTCCCCGATTCCGGCCCGGGGAGGGCTCCAGTGAGGGCGCTCTCAGGGGGTGGGTAGTAGGGTTCCGGTCGGAGTGGCAGGGCCGAGGGTCGAGGCCAAGGCCACGGCCTTCTGAGTTCCCTGATCCGCCATGGCCTCCTGAGTCCTCTGCTCCGCCCTGGCCTCCTGAGTCCCTGCTCCGCCCTGGCCTCCTGAGTCCCCTGATCCGCCATGGCCTCCTAAGTCCCCTGATCCGCCATGGCCTCCTGAGTCCCCTGATCTGCCATGGCCTCCGGAGTCCCCTGATCTGCCATGGCCACATGAGTCCTCTGCTCCACCATGTCCTTCTGAGTTCCCTGATCCGCCCAGGCCTCCTGAGTCCTCTGCTCTGCCATGGGTCCCGGAACGGGTACCGCTCTGGAGGCCTGCCATCCTGTGTAAGCCTGTCCTGAAGGGCCTCCAGAGATTCCATGTCTCCAGCGTCCGGTATTGTACGTCTAAACCTCCTGCTACGTGTGTGTTCCTGCCAGTTCCATGTATTCCTTGATCTGTATTCCTACATAGTAGCAGGAACCATGACAAATCTAGGTTACTGATTTTTAGGTAATGTATTCTGACTACTTTTTGGATTATTTTTACCTAACTTGTTTTAAACTTACCAATAAATGTACCACACTGATATAAAAAGCAAGGGGAAAGAAAAATATTTCATACTTTGATATCAACATCATAAAATGCATTAAACATTACATTTCTCCAGGAGTTAATGTGAGAAGTGCAGTGGGTTTGATTGAGTTGATAAAAAGCTAATACATTAATTCAATCAAAAAGATGTAAAATAAAATACATTTTTTTTTTTAAAATAAAAACTAAATAAAATGTTTGAACACTAAAAATAGAAATATTTAATTTGTTTACCTGCATGTCTATGAGACCATTAACTGATACCAGATAACTGTGAATGCAGTTTAAATTCAGTCTTGTTAAATTATAGTAATATGAACTATTTTATTGTAATATTTAGTATTTTATGCAAAGGGATCTGGCTGAAAAAAAAAGATTAGGACTGTCTGCATTGCATGAACAAACAATAAATATCAATGACATTATACATCCAAAGTTTTCAAAGCTAAATGGTATGACACAGTAGGATTTTTAGAAAGGAAACGTTAAAAGAGAAAAAAGAAAAATTAGGGAAAAACAATAAATTATGAATAATTTCCTGCCACTTCTATATATCCATAAAAAGTAACTGTAATCTGATTATGAGCATTTTAAAATGTAACATAGTCCAATTATTATTAAATAATGAAATAATTACGTAATCTGTTTACTGTACGCTAGGGTAAACCTAGAGGCCGCATGATGTAAATTTCATCAACAGCATGCAGTATGTGCGTACTGTACAGTCTGCCTTGAATCTGAAGAATCAGAACAACAACAACAACAACAACATCACACTACTGGAGACACTGCAAAAATAGATGCCAGCACTGCATGTGTGAGGAGGTTAAGAGATACACACAACAAATAAGTTTAGAAGAAATTTTTATCGCTTATAACTTCTGGAGAGAAATGGCGCAGACACTGGACAAGAATAAACTTTCTAATGCACGTGCGTCAAGCACCTGTGTTTGCATAAGCTATCAAATGGAGGATACTTTGAAAGTCTATGCATTCGTCTATACACACATGCTAAGTGTTCACATCAAAACTTATACTTAGGGCTTAAGGTTTGTGGTTAGCAACTATGATTTTACCGCAATGTTTGATAAAAAATAATGCCACAATACCTTCAGCCACATACTCCCCATTCTGTGGGAATCAGGATCAGTAAGTAAGCACATGTGTCTTGATATCGGTGAAGGCATCAGGTCCCCCAGTCTCACCCCACTGCCTCCTCTCTGTCCCCCTCTATCTCTCTGGGAAGTAAACGTGGGAGAGTGAAAACAGGAAGCCCAGGCTACCGTGTGACTCAAACGCACCGCTGATATTTTTAGCTCCGGCCCGGCAGTACCCCAGCCCCTGTTTCCTCCGGGGCCACCGGGAGGATACTACTGTCCGCTCCTCTGTCGGGCCCCGCGGGGAAACAAGGTCAAGCTAAGAAAGGGTCCTGTCAATCCAGACAGCTTTTATATTGGTCATGTCTGTCAATCGTGGCCTTAGTGCAGTGGCATTTTAAGGATATAAATACCAGAGCACTGCTGTGTGATCTACACATGACACCAACATAAGACAAAGGCTCAGATACAATGCGGCCCTACAACCAGAAAAAAAAAAACTGATCGATATATCAGTGACTATATATTAGCTCCAAATGTGGCTTATTCAGAAGAGGAAATATCTATTTTATGATACTAGTTTCACATTTGTACATTTTCATTTGTTATGAATAATCGCAGTGGCGATTATTACAAATGGTTGAAGAATTCGGCACATTTTGTTTCCTACAATAAATTGTGGTTATCCACCTCATATTTGTTTCTATCTTACAAAATATCTTCTCAGGTGAGAATTCCCTGCAAACTGTTCAGTAAGTTAATGAACAGTCCTATTGATTCAAACTGAACCACGAACATTTTCAGAATTTTTTGCACACCTGTTTAACCTGAGTAGATCAAAAGAGTGATTTATTCACATATCTGGCCAAAGTCCCTTTAAGACAAGTCATTCACTCGAGCGTCCATCTTTGAAACGCTTCTTAGGCCACTATTTCAGTAATGCCACTATAGCTCCTATCTCTTTGAATGGGGAATTCAAAGCTGTTCACCACAACCTTACAATTAAAGTTAATATTTGAAAACACCAATGAAATCCAACAACAACTGTCTCATAAATTTTGTTTCTTAAGTTGAAATAGCATTAAAAAGCTTATTTTTAAGGCTAGACCTGTAAAATTTCTTTTGTAATATGAGTGCACCATCTTTGTATATCCAAAGTCTTTGATATGGCATCGCTAGTTCTGATTCTAAACAGCTGATAGAATAGACACACAACTTGATTGCTAAAATATTATCAAAGAAAATGATTCTCATGTCGGGATACGGTAATGTTCATTGACACATAAGGACTTATCAGTAATATTTTACTGGGGCACAGTGGTATTAAAGGGTCTAGTGACACTAGAATAATCATTTTGGTTTGTGTCCATTAAGTTCAACAAGACAAGACAACAAGACAAAATAAAAAGGCAAATTCACTAGATTAATCAAAATTAGACATTGGTTATTTAATAAATGATGAATGTTTAGTAAAAAACAACTAGCAACCTGGTCTCATGACGAAAACGTACCGCTGGGAACTTTTTCGCGAAATACGCCATGTACGTTTCATGACATAGGCCTATTCTATGTGAAATGTCCACTGGGTGGTGCTTAAAGAGTGTTCCATTTTTTTTCCTCCTGGAACAGATGAATGTACATATGGTACGTTTTATGTGACGTTGATTTAGTAGGTGTCACCGCAGTTCTGACTTGAAATATCCATCGAGTGGCGCTATAAGTCTAATGCTCTGTGACGTTTTAAAATAACGTACCATCTGTACTACACCTAACAAAATCGAACGTGAAGTAAAAACGCAATCGCAAGCATGCCGTTTTAGTTTGTTTTTCAATCTCTATCTTTCAGCTCAGCTTTCATCGCGAGTCATGTTTTTGACAGGATTTGTACCCAAGGATTCCGCATCCTAAGTCCATTTCTGTGCCGCTGAGTTACCGAACAAGCTTGTTACATCCAGAAAGCAAAACCTATGAAGCTGTAATCATAACTGTGTACGAAAACAATTACAAGTACTTGCTGTTTTACCACCTCTAGTGTTCATTTCTGTTGGAAACTGCAGTGATATGTACTTATAGATACGTATTTTGCGTCTTGAGAAAAAGTTCCCAAAGGTACGTTTTCGTCATGAGACCAGGTAGCGTACTGTCCACCCTTCCTTTGTATAATATCAATGGCACTGAACCTGAAGCAATGAATTTCAGCAGTTAGCTAAAACACGAGAAAATTTAAAATCAAATACATCATACATCCAACTATGCGTTCAGGTTCATTCCTTCTAATATTTAGTTGAATCATTAAGAGTCATGTCTGCATGTTATAAAAAGCAGTCTCAGATTATTAGTTGCTATTTCCTGCAGCAAGAGCATCCAAAAACAGACACTAAGGGCAAAGACAGAGGGCATGGATGTCGTCGCCGAGGGTGTGTGTGTTGTGTCTGGCAGTGAGAAGAGCTTTGAGAAGCAGCCACGATACTATTGTTTTCTGCAGATCTGCGTCAGAAGCTTGAAGGTAAGTGGAATATAAACGTCTCACAGTGCTGCTTCACATAACACCCAAAAGACACTACCCACATATGTCACCAGTAGTATAGTGTCCTTTTTCCACACAGCAACAAACGAAGAACACAGATTCCCAGCTGCTTCATGACAAAGCTAACACTAAAGCGCAATTTCATAACACATGATTCAATAAAACCATTCAATAAAATATGAGGCTATCTATTTATGTTAAGAGTTTCATATCCAGGAGCTGAGAGCCCATCCTGTGTGGTTAACCTTTCAGGAAAACCAATCCTTCAGTGAGTGGCACTGTCTTCAGTGTATGTGGTGATATTATTTACACCTGCTCCTGTGTTGCTCCACAGGTTTACATACAGTTCACACACTATTCAGTTCACAACATTGATTAAGCTGTATCATAGTCAATTAAAGAACAAAATTTAATGAACAAACAAATGTATGAATGAGTAGCCAGATGAATGAATGAGTTAATGAATAAACGAACAAGCAAATGAATGAGCAAACAAATTAACAAACAAGCAAATGAATAAACAAAACGTGCAAACGACTGAAGGAATAAAATGACTTCAACAAAATGAATGAACAAATAAACTAATGAATGAAAAAACTAATGAGTAAATGAACGAAAAAAAATGTATTAAAGGGGTCCTATTATGCTCTTTTACAAAGTCTTGATTTTGTTTTGTGGGTGTACTAGAACATGCTCTCGTGCTTGGTGGTTTGAAAATCGCATTATTTTTCACATAATTTACATTATTACAATGCCTTTCTCCCCACCCTGGCACAAATGGCTCAATTAGTTCCGGGTTTGATGAAGGCCCGCCTTCCAAAAAACGAAATGTGTTGTGATTGGTTAGCTGTCCCAGTGCGTTGTGATTGGCGAACAGCTTAGACGGTGTTTCAGTACTGCCCCGCCCCTTGCCAAAGCAGCAAGTTCGTCAATATTGCCATATCAATTCAGACCTCGAGAATATTGAACAAGAGGATCGCGCAGAACCTGTGCACGCACGGATATTGCAAGACTTATTAAAGTGGTAACAAATGAATGCCAAATGAATGAATGAACAAACTAAAAAAATGAACAAACTAATAAATGACAAAAAATGAACAAACAAAAAATGGGTGAAGAAACTAATAAATGAACAAACTAATAAATGGAAAACTAATGAACAAACAAACTAAAGAATGAATCAATGAATGAATGAACAAAATGAATGCATGGACAAACAAAATGAATGGACAAACTGACAAATAAACTAATGAATGAACAAAATAATGAATAAACATACAAATGAATGAACAAATTAATGATTCAATTAATTAAAATGAATAAATGAGCAAACAAAATGAACAAAAAACAAACTAAACGTATGAAGGAATGAATGAACAAACTAATGCACAAAAAAGAAAAAAAAAACCTGAATTAATAAATTAACAAATTAATGAACAAACAAGTAAGTGAACGAATGAAAGAATGATTAACTGAATGATTGAATAAGCAAACTTAATTATCTAATGAACAAACTAATGAATGAATGAATGAATGAATGAATGGACAAACAAAATAAATGGACAATCTGACAAATAAACTAATGAATGAACAAACTAATGAATAAACGTACAAATAAATGAATGAACAAAATAATGATTCAATAAATTGAAATGAATAAATGAGCAAACAAAAAAACAAACTAAACGTATGAATGAATAAACAAACAAACTAATGCATAAACAAAAAATGAAATGATTAATTGAATGATTGAATAAATAAACAATCAAACAAATATTTTCTAATGAACAAACTAATGGACGAACAAACGAATGAATGAATGCATGGACAAACAAAATAAACAGACAAACTGACAAAATAACTAATAAATGAACAAAGTAATGAATAAACATGAATGAATGAACAAATTGATGATTCAATTAATTAAAATGAATAAATAAGCAAACGAAATGAACAAAAAAAACTAAACATATGAAGGAACAAATGAACAAACTAATGCACAAACAAAAATTTTAAAAAATAATTAATAAATTAACAAATGAATGAACAAACAAATAAGTGAACAAATGAAAGAATGATTAATTGAATGACTGAATAAATAAACCAACAAACAAAATCATCTAATGAACAAACTAATGGACAAACAAACTAATGAATGAACAAGCAAATAAATGAATGAATGTACAAGTGAATTTGTTGAGAATTTGTGAATTAGTTGTAAACATCTCTTGACAGTATGGAGCTTCTGATTGGTGTACTGATTCAACAATAAAACCAATCAAATGTCAAATAAAAAACGAGAGAATAATTGTATTGACACAAAGGAAAAAGAGAAAGCTGAAAGAAAGAAATAAAGACAAATAATTATATCTAAGAGGGGTGTTAATGGTTAAAGAAAACTGCAAATCATAATGAAACCTTGATAATGACAGGCCCTGATTAAACAATGGAAGAGAAGGTCAGAGAGAGAAAGAGTGTGTGAAAGAGAGAGCTCCATCTTGTTGATAACTGGATTGCACTCCAGTTTATTGTGAACCATTGCCTCTCAATTACTGACATTACAACAGGTACATGTGTAATTGAGCAGAAACAGAAGAATGCTTTTCTACTTAAAGCTACTAATTTGGCTAATCTGTTAACCATTGGATAAAACGTGGGATGTTAACCATTAAAGGTGAAGTGTGTCGTAGTAGGTTGATGCAACGAAAACTGTTAACATTGTGGTTAAATGGCACTATCAAAATATACAGAATACAAGCGAGTACACACTTCACTGTGCAAAGATCTAACCTCCACACTTCACACTGGAGAATGATCCACAGTACATAGCTTTATATAATTTAGGCATTAAGAATAAAGGGTTAACCTTTGAGCTGAATGAATCTCTGTTCAGGCGTAGGGTTAAGTGTTGGTACGTTACTTTCTGACCACAAACACGCAACAGCTAAAGACGTTTGTCACTTTCGAGTACTTAAATCTGTTTTTTTTTTTTTACACAAATGTTCTTTAAGGGAGTGACAATGGCATTCTACAACCAAATGTGCTTTAGGAAATTTCTAAAATATAAATTGGTCAATTAATTTACATTAAGTGTGCAGTGCACATAACTGAACAACTAGTTCAGCCAAAAATGTCACCCAAAAAAGATCACCCAAAAATGTAAATTCTGACCCTCATGCCATTCCAAAGCCAAAGCATGACTAACTTTCTTCTGCAGGACATAAAAGAAGATTATAAAAACAACTCAATATGCACCATTCTTCTTCTTCTGACATTTTAATGGCAGACATAGAAAATCAACATGAAATGTATGTAGAGTATGAGAGACCAATGGTATACGCCACAATTTTACTGTTAAAATGGCTTAAATATTACATTGTTTCTCACCTAAACCAATTGGAGAACTTGGAAAATGGTCATAGACCCAAGTGTACTACTTTTGCTCTGTACTTCCAATGTACTGCCACTGTATTGAATTCACTCAACTGAATATTCGGTTACACTTTATTTTAAGGTGTCCTTGTTACAGTGTAGTTATACATTTAAGTACCGAGTAATATTAATTAACTACATGTATGTCACACTTCTCGGGGGAGCAAGGAGCGAGGAGACAAGGAGTACTTCAAAAACAGTCTTTAATAATCCAAACACGTAATAGACACAGGAACACCTGGAAAGACGTACAAATGACGTTTAAGGACCGACCAACATGAACTGAATGGACTGGGGCTTTTAAGGACAGGACAATCAGGGGAGGAAGACGAGACACACCTGGAAACAAATTAACAATTAACACGAGGGAGAAACATACACAGACAGGTCCATAGTCCTGACATAACGCCCCCTCCCGGAAGGTGCGTCCTCGCACCGTAGTAACATCCAAAGGGGAGGGGCGGGGGGGAACTAAGGAGGAGGCTCAGGCGGAGGACGAACCCCCGGGAGGGGGCCGGCTGACAGAGACCAGGGAGGCGACGAAGGAGGGAGGAGCCAGGGAAGAGACAGGAGGGATCCGGAGCAGGAGGAGTCCAGCAGGACCCAGACCACAGCCATGATGTCAACCCACGGTGGAGCCAACGGAGGGAGGAGCCATGGAGGATGAATGGCCGCAGACTCCAGGGGGCCTACCAACGGTGGCGGAGCAGGTGGTGGAGGAGCCCGAGGTGGAGACGGAGAGCCAACGAGCCAGGGGGATGCCGAGGATCCGGAGGGCCAGGGTGGAGCCGAGGGCTCTGGCGACCGAGGCGGAGACGGAGCTCCGGAGATCCGCGGCGGAGCCGAAGCGACTGAGGACCAAGGTGGAGCTGGCGGGAAGAAGGAGCCCAACAGAGCCGGTGGGACGGAGCGACGAGGTGCAACCGTAGGAGCGGAGTCCTGAGGCGATGTCGGGTCGATGCCCGACCAAGGCGGAGCTGGAGGGACGAGGGAGCCCGGTGGAGCTGGTGGATCGATGGATGACGGTGGAGGCGAGGGAGCTAGGAGCCGAGGTGGAGCTGCTGGGTCGAGGGGCCGAGGAGCCGAGGAGGCTGGAGGCAGAGGTGAGGGATACTCCAACCCCGACGACGCTGGAGGATGGCAGTCCCGTGGGGCTCGCACCGCACTGATGGTGGGCTGAGGGCGAGCGGAGGGGCTGCCAGACGACAGCGGTGGAGGAGGCAGGAGCGGGTGGGAGGGTGGGCATTTACGAGGAGCGGGCACTGGAGGGTGCTCTGGAGGTGCGGGCTCTGGAGGACGCTTTCGGGGAGCGGGCACTGAAGGGCGCTCTGGAGGAGCGGAGCTGGACGGGACCAGCAGAGACGAAGGAGGGCTGGACGGGACCAGCCAGGACGAAGGAGAGAGGAGAGGGGGAATGTCGGCCTCCAGATCCGTGTCCCAGTCTATCAAATCCCCCTCCATGTCCAGCAGTCCCAGATGTATAATCAGCTCACCCTCAGCCACGGTGCAGGCGGCGGAGCTCCACTCCGCGCTCATACCATCCACGGCTGGCTCCCTCGCCGGCTCTCGCACCTGGCCTGACGGGTGGGGCTCAACGTCCGGGGCGATCCGTTGCTCAGTCGCTTGGCTTGGCGCTGGCTCGTCGATCGCAGCGGGAAATGGCTCTCCATCACCGGTGGGCTCGGGCTGGTGCTCCGCACCGCGGGGAGTTGGTGGGATGGGCTCTGGGTCAGGAGTGGACCTGGCGAGATCATCCACGGGGCAGATGGTGAGTGGCGATCCATTTCTCGCCAGAGCCCACTCCACGAAGGCGGCGAATTCCTCTCGAGGACCATCTTTGGACGACAGCGCTCTGCACGCGGTGTTCAAGCTTGCATCATAGAATGAACAGAGCGTGTCGTCCGGATAGCTGGTGGCGTTAGCTAAACACAGGAACAGTCTTGTATGGTCCTCGAGAGATCAGTCCCCCTGCTCCAGCAGGAGGAGGAGGAATTCGGGCCGGATGAGGGGATCCATAGACACACAACGGGAACAAAAAAACACTGAGAGAAAACGGTAAACAAAACAGAGGGTAAAACACGGAGGTTACTGTTTTGGTCGGTCCTTCTGTCACACTTCTCAGGGGAGCAAGGAGCGAGGAGACGAGGAGTACTTCAAAAACAGTCTTTAATAATCCAAACACGTAATAGACACAGGAACACCTGGAAAGACGTACAAATGACGTTTAAGGACCGACCAACATGAACTGAACCGACTGGGGCTTTTAAGGACAGGACAATCAGGGGAGGAAGACGAGACACACCTGGAAACAAATTAACAATTAACACGAGGGAGAAACATACACAGACAGGTCCATAGTCCTGACAATGTACTTACTATATGGTTAGGGTTAGGAACAGGTTTTTGCTTAAGGATACTTGCATGTAATTATGCATAATTAATTGTTATTATAATAGTAAGTACATGTAACATGTAACAAGGACACCTTAAAATATATATTCATCAACTAAATCTCAATGTCTTCCACAAAAAAAAAAAAAGTCATAAAGGTTTGGTATTACATGATGGTGAGCAAATAATGGTATAATTTTACATTTTAAGTGAACTGTCCCTTTCATGCATTGATGTCACATTTTGGTGCTTGACTCACCAAAATCACAGAAATACTGACACAATTTTCTATGCTGCTTCTCTCCACTGTAGCTCCTTTGGGATTGACAGCTGTTTTCCTTACACGCCAAATGACGATTTCATTTGAAATCTTGTTTCGAAGACATTACATTCAATTACAACATTTTTATTCATTTAGTCACCTGCCTTTGCAACACCGAAGAGTGAAAGAAAAATGGATGTGAAAGAATGATGAATCTAAAAGTAAAACTGGTAGTTCTTCAAAGGCTTATTTTCTACTCTAACGTTTTACGAAACTCAATCAGCGCCAAAACACACAGCCTTTCCTTTATGCACCTTTATGCAACAAGACTTTTCATAATTACACATATCACATGCAGTGACTTGTAGATGAGGACATGTTCGTAGGCATTTCTGGCAGTGGTAGGCGGTGACTCGGGTATGCTATCTAATTCATCAGGGAGGACAAATAAGAAACACCATTGTTGATTTAAAAGTAGGCTTCTTGCTAGAAATAGCCATTACGGGGCAGTGCCTTCACGCATGCTTACAGACATAGGCCCTGTCCCAAATGGCACACTTCATGTGCACTTGTGTTCTTGCAGACTTGCAATGGCCGTGTGTGAAACCGTAGGGTGTCCCATTCATCAGTTTAGATTTCAGAAGGGTGCTTGCGAGCGCCCCCTTTATAGTCGCTATACGGCCTCGATGCGCACTTCTGAAAATCCCACGCTGAGGTGAGCTCCACGGCAGACCTCGAGTGCGATGATCTTTTACATTGTAATCCTTTCATTTTTAATATTTGGCATGTTTGTGTGCTGCTGCGTGTCCCTGTGTGTGTAATAAGTAGAGTGTATGTGTGTTGTGTAGCCGCCTATAGGTGCATATTGCTAATGCACCCTTTAAATAAATTTAAAAAATCATTTTCAGTTGTCTCAAAATAGCAACGCGCCGACAATGTGCCTGAACACACCTCGTTTTCAGACCAGCACACCCATAGGCGAACAGATGGGTGCAAGTGCATTTGCTATTTAAACAACGTGGTGTTGGACGTGAAAATGATAACTGCGTCGGGCTGAAACTAGCAAAAAACACTTGCGTGGCATTGCATTGCGCCGCATGCATGATAGGGCAAACAAATGGAACAATAAAAATACTCCAAAATTTTAATTTTGATCAGTTTGGTATTTTCTGTGAATTTTCAAAATTTGCTTTGTTTGAGAAAACATGAAAATATACAGTGACAATGTTTTTCATTTGATTTAGACGAGATAGTTTTGCATCAAATACCCTGTGGTTTTAGGTAATCAAGATCTGGCAGCAACAGCATATTTTCTCGCTTTCCTTGTGCATGAAATCAACCACATGCCAACAAACCAATAAGAATGAGCAACAATAATGACAATAATGACGATTCATATTGATAGAGCACAGTTGCCAAAGCTATTGTGGATCTGCTCACCCGAATCCCCCCATAACTGGCACAGATTTGCCAAAAATTACCAGCGTTTGACAAATAAGTAATTTACAGACAGTTACATACATATTCCTTACATTTCTTTATGTTACACCTCAAATGACAAGGGAATTTATAGTAATGTTAATATTCAGCCAGTCCCCAAACTCATTCACTCAAATGGCTTGGATGCGCAGAGCACATCCACAGCTAACCCTGTTGAAAAAACAGCATGATGGGTTAGGTATGTTTTGAAGCATGGCAGCTGGTTTGAGCTGGTTTAAGCTGGTCCTGAGCTGGTTATAAGCTGGTTATGAGCTGGTTTATACCAGCTCAAACCAGCTGCCATGCTTCAAAACATACCTAACCAGCATATGCTGTTTTTTCAACAGGGATATATAGTCCAAATGCCCTGGATTTCTGGTTAAGGCTAGTTAAGGCAAACCTCTGTCCATTTAATCTCTCTCAAGGAAAAACAAATTTCATTCTAAGTTTGACAGTCTACTTCCCCATCCTCTAATTTACTTGGAGCTTTGAGAAAGAGAAAAAACAGTGTCTGCCAGATTCAGCCCATCCACTTTCTAAAGTGTCAGGCCAAAACATGGTTTAAAATCAAGTTGCTCTTCTAAAGCCAAGCATACACTTAAAGACTCCTCGTCTCTTGTTTTCTGTCATGTTGGTGCGTGCATTACACAACTGAATGCAGACCAGCCGTGCTGGAAACACTGTAAGAGTGTTTTAGTACAGTGTTCTGTTTGAATTAGCGGATGCATACCTTGTTAACGAAACTGAACATCATGAAAATCATTCGGTTCTGGAACCAGTTCTGAACAACAACCGGTTCTCAGTTCACAACCCTACTGTGGGCAGATAAAGGACAGTGCAGACAGACATGGGGGGCGTGTGGAATCAGCCCAACCTCTAACTTATTCTGAAGTTTACACAGCCGGCAGACCTCGGCCTTCACACCTCCAACTGGCCCCACCATGCAGCTCTCTGTTAAAGCAAATGGAGATGAAAAGCTCCTGCAATGAGCTGCCTGGGATGAACAACATAACACTGACATGCCCTTTAGAACAAAATAAGCCTACAGCGTGCAAGTGCAGGCATGACCGAAGAGGAGTTGCCTTTGAAATAGGTGTGAGTGTGTTTGTGTGCATGTAATGGGATCGTGGGAAAATGGGTGACTGAGTAATTCTCGTACTCTGTCCAAACCTCTACTACCTTTCTCACACTTTCACACAAATTGCTTTCAAATTACGCAAACGCTACCTGTGAGCCAGTCAAGGCCTACCTCTGCACACATCTGTCCCACAGACTGATGCTCTTTTTCTCTTCGTACACTATCAGGCAATTGTTTGTCTTGACAGATACTCACTATGACACACACGGACACGCTAAGCCAGGTATCCTGCTCGCCTCAGGACCCAAGGCTTGGGTAGGGTTGCACCAAACCTTTGTATGTTCTTCCTTAAAATGGGACATTCTCAGCAGGGGCTTAGCAGCTACTAGTTTTTGTAAATACCGCTGTGGTTAATTTAGTTGCATTGTTTGCTTTTAAAGCAAAACTTCTAGGTTGTAAAACCTCAGTGAAGTAATATGTAATCATATAAAACAAAATTGACCTTTATTGTTCCAATGAGCAGCCGAAAAAACTGAGCATTTCAGTTTTACCTTAATATGAGTTTGTTTAAAACTTATTTTGCCTCATGTGACTCTTATTGGTAATAAATCAAATTATCATAATACATAGATATACATTTACATTCAGTTAGTCATTTGGTAAGTAGATGCTTTTTTCCAAAGTAACTTGAGGAAAGTCAAAAGCAATTTGTCAAAAAAGCCAACATAGTGCACAATCCCAAATTTAAAGTATAGGGTTATAGTAAGTGCCTAAATGAAACATAATAATTAATATATTTAAATACTGTAAATTTTAATTATGTAAATTACAATATCTAAAATTAATTAAAGATGATAAAAAAAATTAACAAAATTTGACATTTATTTATTTATTTTTAAATAAATACATTTAAGCAATTAATTATTCCTTTTGGAATTCAAGAATTCAAAGATGTCACATTGCAATGCACGCAGGCAAGTGCATTGTTTAGATCTTTTCTTTTTTTTACTGAAGAGCTGCTAAGAAATAATTTAATCACATGATGTTTCCTTGTGTTCAAAGTAAATGAGCACAAATGTCAATATCCTTATATATGTCTGGAAATTAAGTCACACAAAACTTAAGTTCAGTGATGTAATTCAGTAGATCAGCCATTTTATTCCAACCATTATTTCTATACCATATATACATATGGTATTTTTAAAATACATGTTAAGAAGCTCTGATATTAAGTACTGTGTAAGCTGTAAATTAGTACTCATGTAAGCCCCAACTAGCGTAAGTTTCAACTTAAGACTGGTGTAACCAGACCATGGTTACATGTTTGCACTGTCATTAACAACTGCAAGCAGGATTTACTTTGAGCTCTACCTAAGAAGTCCTTAACTTTTCATGTATCAACAAACTGAGGATAGCCTATATATGGAGGTAAATTAATGGCAGAACAGATTTGGCTGAAGCAATGGATGCAGCTTTCATAAGAATTAGAGAGCTGTTCGAAATGGACCACATGAAGATGAGATGTTTATACTGTATCTATGCATGCCATGCATCTGCTTATATTCATGTTCATATTTCAACTCATATTTTAGACAACATCTCTGTATATATGCAAACCCATGCCATGTGCTTGTGTAAATAGATCAGATCAGGATGCCCAGATTATCCACACAGGAGAACTTATAAAGCTCTCTGTCTTTAATAATGGGGGTCAGTCCTGTCTAAGATGGCAACATAAAGGCAGGCGACTGTACTTCTCAACACCACAATGAAGCTTATGACGGCACATCAATAATTCACATCTCCGTCTGTGTTAGACTACAAAGAGCAGAGCAGTTTCCAGGGTCACTCAGAGTCTGCGGCCAAGTCATGTCACTTACTGCACACCTGCCATATCAAGGGCCATAATGGAACCGAGATTGATGCTGTATACTGATATTCAACACAACTATTCGCTCTCATTCAAATGATAAACAATGCTATTCTATTTCTAGATTACTTAGTGTACTGTTCATTGATATTCTATTACTCTATTATACTACTTTTCATTGTTTCAACTGAACATGAGACATTCGGACAGGACAGCCAGGATATGACCTATCATTGTGTTTGTCAGTAATGATCAAATACAGATTTAGGACTGATTTGAAAGCATGTAAAAATGGTGTAATGGTGTCATGAAAATTATGCAAAAGTTATAATGGCTGCTGTATATTTCAGTCATACGAGTGATCTGATTTTAGATGACTATGACTGTTTTAAGATGGTTAGTAGTATCACTAAAATTTTGCTTCCATAGCCTACAAGTACTAATAAATATAATTCTATATGAATCCTTAACTAGTCAGTCATATTACATATAGTTACCTGACAAAAATCAGATGTGCAAATACTGTCTTAGCATCAACAGATTAAAAGATGCAATTGTCTGACCATTTGGCATCAGATTATCAAATGTCTGCATTAATGATGGTTGCATGGCTCTTTGCAGCTGCAGAAATATTTATAACAGGCAGCCAACCTCTTTCGTCATCTCTATGCAACCGGGGTTATCTGAACATTCATCTGAGGCCTTTACTGCAGAAATGATGCAGGTGGCATCAGAAAAAAAGAGGAAAGCACAACACACACCTGCTGCTGGCACATGACACGAATGATGTGCGGAGAACATACATGTGTTCTCATTTTGGTGCAACCATATTTTAAACATTGAAGTTGTTAACCATAGGCAATAAAATACCTCACTATTACAATTATAGGCTACACTGGCTTCTAAAAAGCCAGTATTTTCGGGCCTGATCTGTTCAAGTCTTGCACAACTGTCATTTGGCGCCACTAGTACAATCTAAACACTGTTTCAAACAAACAAACAAACAAACAAAAAAATAAAAAATAAAAAATGTTGTTGTTTTTTAAACAAAACACTAAGATTTTTTGTGTAGTGTGTTTGCTATTTAAATATATGTGACCCTGGTCTTAAGTAGCACAGGTATATTTGTAGCAATAGCCAAAAATACATGGTATGGTTCAAAATTATCAATTTTTCTTTTATGCCAAAAATCATTAGGATATTAAATAAAGATCATGTTCCATGAAGATATTTTGTAAATTTCCTACCGTAAATATATCAAAACTTCATTTTTGATTAGTAATATGCATTGCTAAGAACTTCATTTGGACAACTTTAAAGGCGATTTTCTCAACATTTTGATTTTTTTGCACCCTCAGATTCCAGATTTTCAAATAGTTGCATCTCGGCAAATATTGTCATATGATAACAAACCATACATCAATGGAAAGCTTATTTATTCAGCTGTCAGATGAATAAATATTTTCTCATATTTTCTCGAGTATCGACATACTGTTCCATACTGATCGCAAAGTAGGCTAAAAAGATTTGTACCATTGCTTATAATTGCCTCCTAACGCAAATTCTGTTTGCTAGCATCTATTTGGTGACAGGTGACACCTCCTCTGATTTGTAACTTAACATTTGTATTTACTGAAATATTAACAAACACTGAAACGCATATATACTTGTATGTAAAAACAATAAGGACTCTTAAGAGTCCAAATCCACCCTACGACCTTTTGTCTCGACTGGAGAATCCAGCTGCTTTCTAGCTGGTCTTAGCTGCTCATTTGCTAGTGCAAACTGTTTTAGACCAGCCTCAAACCAACTACCAGTTGGTCCTACAGCTGGTTTTGGAATATGATGGCAGTTAATGATCAATTCTGTAACCGTGCAAATCACAGCTGCCATTAAATGGATTTTCCAACATGGTTTGGAGGCACCCTCCATAATTCTCATCCTGAGATATCTACAAAAAAGACATTACCCAGTCCTCGAAGTGTTTGCTGCCGTTTTGCAGCAATTCCTCGAACTGAATGGTGCAGTTGGCCACAAAGTCGTCGTAGCCAATCGGCGCGTCATGAAACACCGACAGCTCGATCTTGCGGCCGTCGTGCACCTCCGTCACAAACTCATCGTGCCAGACGGGACTGTTGGTCTTCTGCTTGGTCGAGGTCTGACCCACGCGGAAATCATCTACGTTGAGGGCGATGTACGTGTCCAGCAGGAATGTTTGCGTCTTGGGGCCGACGGCGTGTCTCAGAGACCAGGCTGTGGGCTTCAGGTCCAAAGCCTCGCAGATCTTAATCTTCAGCAGACCGTTAAAAACCACCATGGCCACTTTTGAGAGCTTTAGTAACGATATTCCACTTCAGCGCCTGGTTAATTATTCAACCAGTGTATGTCACGGTCCACCGGTTTGTATTCGGGATTGTTTCTCCTTATGAAATAACGGTAAATGCCCTTCGTCGTCCTCGTGGATCTGCATGCAAAGTGTAGAAGGTCCAGGCAGAAATGGAATCTATTGCTATGACCTACGGACAACCTGCATGTGATCTTGAATCTGTCCAAACACCGCTGTAGGCAGTCAGCAATGCAAGTTGGAGAGAAAAGGGACAGCTACAGTGTATCAGCAGCGATACGACCAGCATTCCACACCTCAAAATATGCCAGAAATATAGGCTGGATCTCCTCAGGGTGAGCAGCCCGTTCCCTCGTCTGGCTGGAGCGCTGGATGTGTCTCCTCCGCGCATTGGGAGGAAAGTTGTCCCCGCAAAAGCGTCTTTCGATTCGCCACAGACAGGAGAACCAGTGTTTACAAGGGTTCTGTGCTCACTTGCTTTTTCCAGGATCCTTGTTTGTCCGTCGGTACTCAGTTTCCTGCAGACCTGCCTCTTTTTCTCCCGACTGTGTGTGCGTCTGAAGGCTGGTCCAGGAAATGCGCAAAACACGTCAGTTATTGCGCGGAGAGGGCTGAGTGAGTGCGGCACTGGAGCGGCCCTGCTGGAACCGCTGCTGCTGCTGCTGCTGCTTCTGCTCTCTGGTCAAGCATCATCCACAGGGCTGTAAAGATGAAGCGTGTGTGTGAATACCAAGTGTGAATAATGCACCCTGCTCAAGTCATGCAATGCAGACGACCATAGAAACCGTATGAAGACCACCGGTGTTTCAATTCTTAGTCATTTTTTACTTACTTATATCATTAATGTTTATTTGAAATGGCATTGTCTGCCCTCATGCCTTTGTCATTTCAGTAGCAATGTATTATTGGTCTTTATGGGTGTGATCCTCATCTTGCGTAAGATTGTTTACAATGTTGTACTGTGAGAGCTGCAGTGGAAAATAAATCTACCTGTTTTTCTCCACCACATTTATTTTTCTGATTGAGTTGAAACTCTGAAAATTCACAAAGGCGAATAGAAATGACAGGAGTTATCGTAGCAAGTTAAGTGGATGCAAGCCAAGATGTTGTTTTGACCTAATTTTACAGTGTGTAATTGAAAGAAGAAAAAACTACTTCAGCTAGCCTAGATGAAAACATTTTTTTTATAGTGCATTAAAATGTGTAAAAAATACGATAAATTGTAGCACTTGGTCTGAGGACAGACTTTGGACAACAAGTTTGTTCTTGAAAATGTGAAATATTGAGTCATTAGTCAACCAAAAGCGCCATCTCATGGATGTAATTTCTATTACAGCATAGATGATGTTTGATGATCAATTGAAGTATTATGAAGAAATTGTAACTAATGTGTGCTGCCTACTGTTGCATCATTCATTTAAATGTAAGTATGCCATCAATGGCGTAATGAAAGCACATACAAATTTCTCAATCATGTTTTAAAAATGCTTTCCTGTATTTTTTCTTCATAGTGTAGAACAATTTATTTAGGAATCAGTTTTTGCTCAGGGTGAATATAAAATGTGACTGAGGAACTCATGTATCTATCATTTAAACAACTTTAATGATAACGATAAAGATTAAAATCACTTAAGTGAGTTCAAAAATCCAGTAGATGGCAGTGTCCTTATAGAAGTATTAGGTTGACAGTATTTGCTTTATATTGCTTTGCCTTCTAAACTGTGACCTTTTGAGTAGATTGCTTTATCAAGTTAGTTCAAGTAAATTATATATGAGCATACATACATATCTCATTCTTAAATCCACAAAGCGAATCAATGTAAAAAGATAGATAAACAAAGTGTTATTCAGAGCCAAGGCAATAAGATGTATGAAACGACCATTAAAAACTCCATTATTGCAGCATGCTTTATTACGAATACTTTTATTCATCTATTTTTGTCTTATAACCCACATTCTGGAAACGTGGCTTAATTAATGGTTGTATCCCTTTATTTTTGCTCATAATGTAACCACACTGAGTTACATTAGAATGTTTAGAACACTAGATTTGCAGTGACCAAAAAGGCTGAGGCAGTGGAGAAAAGCTCTCTCAGATATGAATTACTGAATAGCATATCACTTTATGAATAAAAGCACCTGAGATCCGTCTGAACACTAATTCAGTTGAACAAGAACTGTTTTTATGAATAAGCACAAGTATAAGTCTTAGAATCACTGAAGTGCAAAATGATGTTGAATAATACTGAGATAAAATCACATCACATATACATTAAAAGCCATAAAACAGATTTTACATATCAAAGGATGACAAAGTCTTTTGAAATATTTAAAATGGCATCAACTTTAGAAAACTCTCCATTTAATGCAATTCATTTTGAGCTGTGTGTCCTTTTGTTTCAGACACAATAATTAGATGAGTGATGTCTGGAGGATGAATGGTGATGTTGTTTTGACATCAGGACTTTCCCCTGAGGCTGATACTCAGCCTGCAATGACATTAGTCGAAGATGTTCTAGCTCACACTATATGGCCTCACACGAGTCTAGCATGTGGTGTGACTCCAAATAATGACATCACCAGTAGGAGGAAAATGAATGCCCCTTTGAGACATTGATAGTGCAGGGTTTATGAGTGTGTAGGCTCTGTGTTGCAAGTATAGAAGCAGCCATTTAGGGCTCTTTGAGGGTCTTAAAGCTTACTTCATTCCATCCCCAAAATGCCAGCGTCTATGTTCATATACTTAGTGCATTAGAAATCACTGTCCGCAACTGCCAATAGTGGAAATCAGACCTCCATGGACAATGCTTCTTTGTTTGGACATAAATAGACACATGAAAGGCCATTCTGAACAAACTTAAACCTCATGACCAGAATCATATGTAACATGGCACATTCAATTTTGTGCATCAGTTTGGATTATGTAAAAAAAAAAAAAAAAAAAAAACTATGGGATAACATTCCCCATATGTGAATTAGAATACAGTATCTTCTTTAATAAATCCTATAGGCTTACATTTATGGGCGAACATTTTTGGTCCGCTGGACTCTGACTACACAGGAAAAATATAAAGATAAAATAAGGCACAATGTAATGTATGAAGGAAATTTGTGTATTTATTTTTTATGGGTGTTTTACCTGCATTTGAATTTTGCCCTTAATTGGTTTTATTATATTTTTCATATATATATACACACATATACACCATGTGCCGAATAATTAGGCAAGTTGATATTCTGGTCATTTTTTTTTTTTTTCCAAAAACATTTTACCAATTCCAAACCACATCAATCTTAATTACTATTATTGCCTTTGTATTTAATTATTTATAAGTGCTATATAATTGTCCATGAAGGCTGGAATTCAAAAACTCCTTCAGGTGTGCCGAATTATTAGGCAGGTTTTCTTTTACAGATAAAATGAGCCAAAAAAAGAGATTTAACTCAGACTAAAAGTCAAAAATTATTAAATGCCCATGAGAAGGATGCAACACTAATGCAATAACAGAATTCGCAAAGTTAGGGCATGACCATTGGGCAGCGAAATGCTCATTGGGTCAGCAGAGTCAGAAAAAACAGGTGGAGAAGAAAAGACATGTTAACTGCAAAAGAATTAAGAATTAAGGTGAAGAATTAGGTGTGAAACCATCAGGAACTATTTAGTCTCCAGCGCCATCATTTTCCAGAACTGCAACCTTCCTGGAGACTCCACAAGTGCAATGTGTCAGGTTCTCAGGGACTTTGCTTGGGTAAAAAATCTCACTTAATAAGAATAGCATGCTGAAGTGTTGTGAAATACATTAAGACTGATTTTTCATAGGTTTTATAGACAGATAAGAAGGACCAGCACCACATCTTCTTGCACCACTGTTTGAAGAATTTATCTTCCAGAATCTGGCAGTACGTTTTAGGATCTCATTTTAGTCCATCTCCTATCTTGAAAAGTCTGTCTTGCAGAGATTGACTAAAATGAGATCCTAAAAGTCTGAGTTAAAAAAATCTCTTTTTTTTTTTTTTTTTTTTGGCTCATTTTATCTGTAAAAGAAAACCTGCCTAATAATTCGGCACACCTGAATATTGGGAGTTTTTGACTTCCAGCCTTCATGGACAATTATATATCACTTATAAATGATTAAATACAAAGGTAATAGTAGTAATTAAGATTGATGTGGTTTGGAATTGGTAAAATGTTCTTGGAAACTTGCCTAATAATCTAATAATAAACTTGCCATCAACTTGCCTAATAATTCGGCACACGGTGTGTGTGTGTGTGTGTGTGTGTGTGTGTGTGTGTGTGTGTGTGTCTGTGTATATATATATATATATATATATATATATATAATAAAAAAAAAAGGAAAATGTACTTGTAATTTCCAGTACACATCCAGCAGTGGATACACATTTATCATTTTGTCATGTCCACCACAGTATTCATTCATACACATCTCAAATCTCAAATTAATTGTAGTATATTAAACAGCCATTCCATTTTGAAAATGACATTTTAAACATTTTTGGAATAAAACAGTCACTCTTTTTTTTTTTTTTTTTGGCTCATTTTATCTGTAAAAGAAAACCTGCCTGATAATTCGGCACACCTGAATATTGGGAGTTTTTGACTTCCAGTCTTCATGGACAATTATATATCACTTATAAATGATTAAATACAAAGGCAATAGTAGTAAT
Organism: Spinibarbus caldwelli; assembly: GCA_039654775.1. Taxonomy (NCBI): domain Eukaryota; kingdom Metazoa; phylum Chordata; class Actinopteri; order Cypriniformes; family Cyprinidae; genus Spinibarbus; species Spinibarbus caldwelli. Next base: position 24,560,189 of record CM077243.1, read on the forward strand.
TAAGATTGATGTGGTTTGGAATTGGTAAAATGTTCTTGGAAACTTGCCTAATAATCTAATAATAAACTTGCCATCAACTTGCCTAATAATTCGGCACACGGTGTGTGTGTGTGTGTGTGTGTGTGTGTGTGTGTGTGTGTGTGTGTCTGTGTATATGTATATATATATATATATATATATATATATATATATATATATAATAAAAAAAAAAGGAAAATGTACTTGTAATTTCCAGTACACATCCAGCAGTGGATACACATTTATCATTTTGTCATGTCCACCACAGTATTCATTCATACACATCTCAAATCTCAAATTAATTGTAGTATATTAAACAGCCATTCCATTTTGAAAATGACATTTTAAACATTTTTGGAATAAAACAGTTACTCTTTTTTTTTTTTTTTTTTTTTTGGCTAATTTCACAGTTATCACAGTTATTTACAATCTTAATCTTAAATATCCAAAAGAAAAAAAAATCCACACAAAAACTCACTGTTCTAGAGCATACAATAATCTGAACATTTATTATTTATTAAAAATGTATTTAATTTATTAACTGTATTAATTAATTAACATACAAATTTTGCTTTTCAATGCTTCAGCCATATATATATATATATATATATATATATATATATATATATATATATATATATATATATATTCATTATTAATATATTCAGTAATTATTATTTGTGATATTGTCAACATTTCCTTTTAAAGATTTAATGACATTATGGATCAACTCTCCTATTGATAAGCAATAAACACACACAGTGAGCTGTTAAAGGCAACAGATGGCTACTTTGTCTGATTGACTATAATCATTAATCATTCATCCTTCGGCACTCATGCATTATCTCGAGTCTCCACGTTTTCAGGGTGGCAACCGAGGCAACGCTCTCTCAATCCGCGATCTCATTGGTTGGCCAGCACGCTCGTCACTCCCCCATCCGTCGGAAGTGCGTTCTAGTCCTGCGTTTCCCTACAGTCTGAACCCGCCTGCGAGCGCGCACTGTCGGCCTCTTCTTCACGCCTTTGCGCGGCTTGTCAAGCAGAAGTACGGGCTGGTGGATCGGAGATCTGGCCTCGCATTATGCTGCCGTTTCAACCGACCAGAACGACGTGGGATTCGGCTGTTCTGCTTTTTAAAAGCCAGCCTCAGGAATGAGCTCTCCTGCTGCCTCGCTCGTGTTTTATTCGCCAGGGTTGAGCGTATGTGGGACAGTAGCGAGTCTAACAGCTTTAACAGCCTTCAGACAAAAGACGGCTGCGAAGTAATATTCACAAATCAAAAGGGTAAGTATGCCAGTTTGTGTTGTGCGCTCTCTGGATTGCAATGCGCCATGCGTTGCGTATTCTACCACGCGTTATTTCTACACGCTTTTATGCGCGATATAATGTAACGGAACGCGAGTGATGTCACCGCTTCTTTTGCATGTTTCCCCTCTGCGAATGTTACAATGTAACATTCCAACATCCTCCAGTGTGTGAGTCTCTCTCTCTCTCTCTCTCTCTCTAGTCCACGTTGCTCACTCACTCGATACCTCACTTAAAATACTTTTAAACGATATTTAAATCACCAAAAACAGTGTTATGTATCCTTCTGCGTTCAGTATGAGCGTTGTTACGGAATGCATTACGGTATTTTGTTACGCACTGAAGGAAGAATAGACAGTACGTTACTGTAGCGTCTGCGATTATATTCTCCACCAACGTTTTCGTACAAAAAACTAGTTACTGAATCTACTTGGAGCAGTCAGATGGTTCAGTTTCTTATCATTGTCAGCTGCGTGGAGTTTGTAGCTAACTGATATCACTTGGGTCCTAGTTATGGTAGTTAAAACGTGTCTAGTCCACCATCAAGATGTTGTGTTTAAAATTATGTGAGGGAAAGTGTATATTTTTGACTATTCGTCATATCTTTTAGCATTCATTTTAAATGGTTATTGTAACAGATTATTATTTTTTTAAAGTAGGCTACAAATAATCCATGTATTCACCTTAGAAATGGGGTTGATATGTGAGTTTTTACATGACTGATTCTTAAAATTGTACTTTTGCTCAGTTTGGCACTCAGAATTAACTATCGTTTGTTAAATTATTCCAGTGAGATTACGTCGCAGGATATGCCCTTGCCATAATCCGATCCACGTCTTTGTCTCTAAAAGTAATGGTCCGCAAATAACTATTCTTTACTTTTTTTCCTTCGTTTTTTTCCCCTTTAGAAAGAAAACACACTTCCGCCCCTTAATGTTGTCCAAAAGCCAGGCCACTCATCTGGACCCCATGAGAATAGGCGTGTAGAACAGAGAGAAATTGCAGAGGATATTTTCTGGGTTTAATATGAGGCTGCTTAACAGCGGTAGGCTAACTTTGTCCAGTTTTTCTCTTTAGGGTGAAGCACTTAGGTGTAGTTTAGCTGCTTCTTCAGGAGGTCCTTATAGTTGATAAACAGAATATCTGTGTGTAATCTATGCTGTGATAATGACTTTCTTATTGCTTAAACTGTAGTAGTTTAAATTTGGATATTGTGCTTTTGAATAGCTTAAATTTGCAAGATTATTAGATTTTCAGCATGCGATTTTGATACTAAATTTTTTAGCACCCTGTACATTTGTCTTTTTTTTTCTCAGTCTGGAGCAAACGTCACATTTATTAAATTACAGTTGGACTGCATTTAGTTATGCAAGATATTTAGTCAATTGTCAGTTTTATGTGATTATTAATACAGTTCTGCAGCAACATTTCTATTTTTTCTGTGATTATGCTGTTTCTTAGTGTTGTCGTGACGTAGTTTCACAGTCTTTTTTTTTTTTTTTCTTTTCTCGCACACTGCTTCCTAGCTCTTGGCACGCGTTGCAATACATTCAAGTAATCCATGTATGATGTATTATTTTCAAAGTAATATTAGCATAAATAATCAATACAAGCTTATTTTGAGTCACTTCTTTAGAATGCTCTAGGATCTCCTTTGATATCTGATCAGAGTAATGAGTACACAGGGTAGAGGTAGATGAGCTGCTGAGCTCATGACACTCATTCACAATGGCACTTCATCCACGCACTCATGACCCACAGCACCAAATTGAAGTGCCTTTATGCAGGAGAGCTACACGAGGAGTTTCATATCCCAAACTGCTGGTCTGAAAATGACATGTGCTTGAGCTCTGGCCTTGTTAATTTTGGGGAACTCTCATGGTTTTCTGCATTTTCTCATCCGAGAGAGCAGTTTTTGAGAGAAGACAGACTGTCCCTATTTGACTGTCTAATTAGGAGTCTGAAGAAAAGGCTTCTGAAGAGAACTTCCACACGACATGCACAGTCACAGAAGTGAGTTATCCAACTGCTCTCATTATGCTTCATCTCTGCACTCGTTTATTAGCAGAAAGAAGGGCAAGACATTTGTTTGCTGAAGATGCATTGACATGTAGTGTGTCTGTCTAGTGTTCTTAAAGGAATAGTTCACCCAAAAAAATATAGTAATTCTCAGGCCATCCAAGTTGTAGGTGAGTTTGTTTCTTCATCCCAACAGATTTGGAGAAATTTTACTTTCCATCACTTGCTTATGAATAGATCCTCTGCAGTGAATGGTTGCTGTCAGAATGAGAGTCCAAACAGCTGATAAAAACATCACAATAGTCCATCAACTAATGTCTTGTAAAGTGAAAAGCTGTATGTTTGTAAGAAACTAATTCATCATTAAAGAATTTTTACATTAAATCATCTTTTTTGGCCAAAAGTCCATAATCTATAACACCTCTCCAGTGAAAAGTCCATCCTCTGTTGTCTTCTCACATCAAAATCCACCCACACATTTGTGTGTAAACGGTGCTTGATTTGTGCATATTTCTCTCCTGATTCAGACAAGACAACTTTTTCACTGGAGAAAGCAATATTATGGATAGAGGACTCTACTCTTTTGCCAGAATTGATTGTTTAAAGTTGAAAATGTTTTAATGATGGATTTATTTCTTACATGTATGCAGCTTTTCATTTCACAAGATGTTAATTGATGGACTGGAGTCATTTGGATTACTTGTGAAATATTGTGATGTTTTTATCAGCTGTCTTAACTCTGTTTCTGACGGCACACATTCACTGCAGAGGATCCATTGGTGAGCAAGTTCAGTAATGCTACATAAACTCTTTTACATCGTGGATGGTCTGAGGGTGAGTAAATTTCCAGCAAAAGCCAGTTTAGTGATCCACTGTTTTTGTTGTTGTTGTTTTTTGTTTTACCACAACTGAAATGAAAGTTATCATTTAGCCAAAAAAATGAAAATAAAGTTTGGGTCATTAAATTTGAGTAACTGAGTAATCAAACTCAGCATGCTATTCAAGGTGTTGTGTTCTCAGATGATAAATTAAAACAGTCATAGTAAACTAGCAATGAGCTGCTCTTCATATTTCAGCCAAACAGATTTTACATATTGCCAGTAAAACCAAAGCTTGTAGCTTAAAATCTTTTGTTGCTTGAAACAGATGCTGACACAGTCAAAATGGAGAAGCGCTAATTAAACATCACTGTTTCTGGCAATGGTTTCGGGCTTCCAAATCATTTCATTCCAAAAATTCATGTTTTTGCTGTTTTGACTGAATTTTTGGTTGCTGAAATGTCTGTGCAACAGTATCATTTATTTGCATTCACTTTCATTGCATGGAAAGCATAAGCATGGACATTTTGGATAATATCTCCTTTGTTTCATGAAAGAAAGAAAATTAAACAACACGAGGGTGAGTAAATGACAAACTATGACTATGAACTATCTTTTCAACTAGTGTCTGTGAAGAAAGTCATTCTCAGAAATATTCTTCAAAAAGTTATTTCACCTTAATTGTCCCAGGCACATTTTGGAGAGAATACCCTCTCTGTGAATTCATTCTTGGAAGCCAAAGCTGTTTGTTTTTGTGTAAGTGATTTGCATAGTCAAGGAAAAAAATTATGCCAACTCCCATGGAAAAACAACAAGGCTGATGCATCTGATATTGCAGTACATTAGAGATGTATTTGGAGGCTGAAAGGACAGAGTTAGGAAAAAAAAAAAAAAAGAGTGTGTGAATTAAAAGAATCCATGTCTCATCACGTCATATATTTGAAGTGTTATATGAACGTTACTCTGCTGGTGCAATGTTATTTTTTGGCTGGCGATCAGCTACAGTAAATGTGAAATTGTTGATTTAATGTGTTTGCCAAAGATCAACTTCTCAGCACTTAAACATTTAATGAAACCTTTAGAATTGTTGCTGGAATGAAACTGGATAATTGGGTAGCTTAGAGCATTGGTGCTTGAAGCGCTGGATCATTGGATGGGTTCAGTCCAAAGCCCTATCTCAGTGTGTCAGTGTTTCTTTAGTCTTATATAACTCTCTGCACAACATCCCACTGCTCTTCACTGGCATATTTACAGTCATTTTAAAAAGGCTTAACATGTACCAAATAGTTTAGATGCATCTAATAATTTACCAATAATATGATATGGGACTGTTGGAACACAATGTAAGAGATTTGGTGTCTTTATAATATGTAAATAATCAAATGTTGAAACATAATACATAATAGCTTTCAAAAATGATTTTGTAGGCTCTGTGATTGCTTGTGCATTCTTCCTGTTGGTTTGGTCCCTCTTAATTTCGAGACTTAATTTCTACTTCCTGTAGTAAAAGGAAGCAGCACTACCCCTTAAATATGGAAATAACACATGATGCTAAACTATACTACAAATATGCACTGTTAATATACTTTCAACTAATAACCTATTACAGTTGTACAGAGCACAGTAAGGGAATGGTATTTAGAATTTCAAGAGTTTTCTAGGAGCATTTTTAAGTCATGAAATCAATATATGGTTGATTTGACTAAGTAATTTTGCTTATGTAATACAGAGTAGTTAAGAGTGCAAAGTCATAAATGCTGTGCATTACATAACTGCAAATGTGACGGAACAGAATGTTTACACCATGTTAACTGCTATTTGCTATTCCTACAAACTACTGTCCTGGAACCTAATAAGGAATATTTAGTTTAGACCTAGGGCAGAATGCACCTTCATTCAAAAAGTTAACTGACATAGGCCCTGTCCCAAATAGCGCCCTCAGCCCTTGAGAATTTGGGATTTCTATTTGAAATTGTCACATTGATTAAAGTGTTTGTTCCTTGTTTTGTCTCAAATCTTTCTACATCTTTGTTTATGGATAATAATAATAAAAAAAAAATCTTCATTTTTTTGATTTTGAGTAATATTGTCTAAAATAGGCAACAAGTCATTTCATTGAATCAATTTGTATACATCTCTCATTTGTCATTAAATTGTACTTATAAATGGGCCATCTTGCTCTTGTTCACCTTACCCACCATTGGCCATTTAAAATCTCTTCTCGATCGACCGCTATTTGTGAGTACCCGTTTTAATCAGTAGATGACAAATGGGACGCCCTACATTGCCTTGGACTTCACATGTGCATGAGTGAGCAAAGGCCACAAGTCTGCAAATCTACATCAAGTGCACCATTTAAAAGCAGACAATCATGATGCACTGAGAGCAGAACGAAAAGACTAAATTTGTGGTATTATTTGTGTGCCCTAAAGAAGAAATGCACAGTCTATACTAGGGTTGTCCCCGACTAAAGATTTACATAGTCGAATCGGAATTTTCGAATCTTGCCGATAGTCGACTAATAGTCGAATCATATGTTTGGGGGTGGGGGCAAAATACATTACCAAGAGTCAAGTAGTCAGACATTCAACAGTCATAATTACTGAAATCTGTAATTGACCTCACAGATACAAACGGGGTAAATAATGTTTTATGTTTTGATTAAAAGATAGTTAACATTAAACGACAGCGAAACTCTAAGAATTCACAACACTTTTTACAATAGTGTTCTCATTATAACGTTATGTATATGATAGTTATTAATGTTATGCATTTCTGTTTTGTGCTGTGAGTGCTGAAGATGACCAGTAGAATGAAGCATTTGGGCAAGTTTTTAATCAATGGGACTTAACTCATCATTTATCTCATATAGAATACGCTTCGTTATTTATACAACATAACGTTAATATTACGACTTATAGGCTATCTGCACATGAATGTTTCTGCGCGGCTCTGAATGAACTCCTTTTGTGGACGCGTTCTTCACGTAACAATGTGCAGAAACACGGTAACTAAACTCTAAATATTCACAGCGTTTTATTATAGTAGTGTTCTCATTATAATGTTATGAATATGAAAGTCCCAGTCATAGTTATTAATATTCTGCATTGTTTGTACTGCTCGCGCAGAAATAATCACCGTAACTCAACCAATCTTATACGAGATAAATAATATATACATGATATATATAAACCGATGGAAATATTTTGAAATCACTTATAACCTACCTGATCGAAAAGATCCAGTCTTTCACTCTGCCTGTCAATTTGAGTCTGTCGGTCACGGATTATGGAAAGTGAAACGTAAATCTATAGGGGTGGTTTGATTTATTCACGCACGTTAAAATATTTATTTAAAGCTTCTTTCTTTTCAGATTCTTATTTACAGCATTATCTTATAGGCTGTATATTAACTTATTGGGAGAAAACCGGTAGTTCTGTGTGAAAACAGACATTTGAGCACCCCCATATAGCCAAAATGGCATGATCACAACACCTCTTCGAATATTCGACTATGAGATTGGTAGTCGAATCAGGCTCCTCCTATCGAAGCATCGCATCTTTGACTATTCAGGGTCACCCCTAGTCTATACATAGAGATAAATGTTTTATTTTGTTGCTTCGTTCCATGCAGCTTCGAGCGTTGGTATGATTTGAATATGAGAATAATGTCCCATAGAATACAGCCTGTCCAGATCTTTTTGGTGTTGCTGGAAGACTTTTTGTAAGCTTATGAGGTCGCCTGTTCAAATATTAAGTTCTCCTTTTAATTCATATGTATTATCCTGGCATTAGACTAGTTAACCATATATTTTGCTCTGTGAAGATGATACGTTTGGTTTCCTCTTATAATGGAGAGATCTGAGCGTGATCTGCCGGTGGCCTCAATTTAGCATAATTTGTGCAGTACAACCACAGTGTTTTAAACAAGATCAGCACTTTTTCTTCCTGAAGAAGGGAACAGAAACCTGCCCTCAGACAGACTTTTTTTTTTTTTGTCTGTCTGCATGTTCTCTGTATGTGCTCCCCCGTCCATGCTGCTTTACCTCTCTCTATTGTGCATTTGAGTATGTGTGTATGTGTGTGTATGTGTGTGTGTATATATATATATATATATATATATATATATATATATATATATATATATATATATATAGATATATATATATATATATATAGATATATATATAGATATATATATAGATATATAGATATATATATATATATATAGATATATAGATATAGAGTGTGTGTGTCTGCTGCCATGACAGTGAAAGGTCTTGGTCAGGTCCAGACTGGCTCAGTAATACGGTACATACCAGCAGATCAGCTTGGGAGCAGATGCCTCAGTTCATTTATAGCCATGGCCTTATGTCGATGCATGTCTGCCTGGCAACTCTGTGTTAACTGTACCACTCCTGCACCCACCCAACATATACATGCTCTTTGTGTCTAAAATTATGCACACATTCTTTGTGCTCATAAACTAAACATGTTTCAGTGCTGCTTTATCTATGTCTAACATGTTTCACATTCCATTTTGTCAAACTGACATAATAACATATCACACTACAGTTTACAGTTTGAAATACCATGCTAACATAACGTCTAACAAAGGGATCTCCAACCCTGATCCTATTTACCTGCAGACTTCAGTTCCAACGCACCTGTCTGTAATTATCAAGTAGCCCTGAACACCTTGATTAGCTGCTTCAGGTGTGTTTGATTGGGGTTGGAGCTGATATCTGCAGAACAGTACCTCTTCAGACCCCTGATCTAACATCTCCCGTCCAGTGTACACCAAGATAACATCACAAGTCAATGATTTATGAACAGTAACTAGATTTTAATCGCTAATTCTTTGTTTCTCTGATAGGTCATTGTCTCCATTCTATGGAGAAAGCGGGCAAGATGTGGGGTAACCTCAGGAGTCGATGCCAAGCCCTCTTCCACAACGATGACTCAGAATCCCATCTGTGTAGCCAGGATTTAGATTTCATCCACTGTGTGGTGGACTTGGGCAGGGGAGCACATGCAGAACCATATGAAACTAGGTCTTCCACACCCTCACGGCCCTTGTCACCACTCCCGCTGGTTACTGGAGGACGCAGAACCCATAACTGTGTGGCAGACATTCCCCAAATAGTAGAAATCTCCATTGACAAAGAGAGCGAGGATGCACTGATGGGTCCCCTTTTCCGTAGGGACTCCTACTCACGTCATGCTCCCTGGGGAGGTAAAAAGAAGCATTCTTGCTCCACTAAAACACAAAGTTCTCTCGAGGCTGACAAGCGAACGGGACGCTCAAGAGGAAGTACAGCCAGGAGGGAGCGTCGCTATGGAGTTAGCTCTATCCAAGAGATTAATGATTGTGTAGGAGCTGGCAGCAATGGGCGCAGCCTTAGCACCCGTTCTCTACGACAGCGACTTCGGGACACCGTAGGCTTGTGCCTTCCTCTCCCCACACACCACTGCTCTCAGTCGGCCAAAGGCCAGGTGTCCTCCAAACGTAAGATCCACCTGACTGAACTGATGCTTGAAACATGCCCTTTCCCGTCCGGATCAGATCTGGCCAACAAGTGGCACCTAATTAAGCAACATACGGCGCCAGTCAGCCCTCATTCCTCAACTGCTCTTTTGGATGCGTTTGATTCAGCACATCCGTCCCCTGAGGACGAGGAGGAGAGGCTACGTGAACGGCGTAGACTTAGCATAGAGGAAGGAGTTGATCCCCCTCCGAATGCGCAGATTCATACGCTGGAAGCAACTTCACAGAACTCTAACCTCTATAAACTGGGTCCAAAAATGGCTCCTGGTGTTGGGGAAGGACTTGGGGAGGGCAGGAGTCTGGGAACAGTCTCTTCCATTTCTGGGGGGTTATCGGGGATTGCTGCACAGGTTGCAGTGACTATGGCAGTGCCATCCCACACTGTTGACTGTGACTCTGAGGAGGACTCAACTACTCTTTGTTTACAGACAAGGAGGCCCAAGCAGAGGCATGCTTCTGGGGACACACACTGCTCCAGACAGCCGGGGCCTTGGAAGGTCCACACGCAGATTGACTATATCCATTGTTTGGTGCCTGACCTACAGGCGATAACGGCACTTCCTTGTTATTGGGGAGTGATGGACCGGTACCAAGCAGAAGCACTGCTGGACGGACGACCAGAGGGCACCTTCCTGTTACGTGATTCTGCACAGGAGGACTACTTGTTTTCCGTTAGCTTTCGACGTTACAATCGTTCCCTGCATGCACGCATTGAACAATGGAATCACAACTTTAGCTTTGATGCACATGACCCCTGTGTCTTCCACTCTTCCACAGTAACAGGCCTGCTGGAGCACTATAAAGACCCCAGTGCCTGTATGTTCTTTGAGCCCCTGCTCACTGCTCCCTTACACCGGACTTTTCCTTTCAGCCTTCAGCACCTGGCGCGAGCCGCCATCTGCAGACACACCACCTACGATGGCATTGGTGCCCTGCCACTGCCTCCAACCATGCAGGACTTCCTGAAGGAGTATCACTACAAACAGAAAGTCCGTGTGCGCTGGCTAGAGAGAGAGCCACCACTCAAGGTCAAATGAGGTCTGGCTCTGCGCCCGAGAGAGGCAGGAGTGTGGGCAAGAGCTTTGCCGTCAGAGGAGTATGTGGCTCATATCATCCATCATACAGATGGCTTTAGATACACAGCAACAGAGGATGTTACAAACTTCCAGCAGTTTTTTTTTTTTTCGGTAATACTACACATGGAATCCATACATATGTTTCAGTGCAGTACATTCTGTCAAGCTAGCTTATCCGCTGAAGTGTTGAGCATGCTGGGAATGAGATGGTCTTATTCTCTCTGCTCTTTTTCCTATGACCTTACATCTTTTGGATCTCCGCTAGCCTGCCGCATGCCCCTGCATTCTATCTTCTAGTGTTTTACACTATTTTGAGAGTGTTGTCACATTAACTAGCCTCTTTTGTCAGGCAAATGGATCAACAGAAGCTTAGTCCAGTTATTAAAATATATTCAAGTAATCTTGGAAGTCTTCATACCTGAATATCTGCTAAAATTTGATGTTAAATATCTAGTCAAGTAAACTATATGCCCATTTGCTAAGTCACGGCTAATGTATCAGCAATACCTTCAAGATACTTTACAGTGACCTCCTACAAGTGTCAAGTTCCCTCAGGCAGCACTTGTTAAGCCTTGTGTACATGGACAGGATCACAGTTATACATGCACCTCTCAGCACTAAGCATGCTTTATTTTTAAAATCGAGCAGACAGAAGTGAAAGGCATGAATTAATTGCGGGAGGAGGGAGCACAGTGCACCATGTGCCATATGATAGAGAGGACAGATTATTTAAAACTAGGCCCTCATGTAGTGTCACATCCCAGCATAATCCTTGTTTTAAACAATCTATTTTACAGTTTTCTATTTTTATCAGTGACAGTCTAAAATGACATATGGCACTTTAATTGTTGTTTGTGTACCACACAATGACTTACAGACACAAGTACATGCATATAAACAGATTATATTGTTTGTCTGTGTTTTTTTTATTTTTTTTTTTTATGGACCTTATTCATAGGATGTCAATTTATCCCCCATATTCTGCGCATGAGTCACCCGAAATTTATGTTAGTGTTAAGTGTCTCTTACCTTGCCTGTGCATATGGTATGTACTCGAGGCTAATATGGTTATATATGCAACAGCCGAAAGTGGACAGAGAAAGTCCTCTGTAAAACTTGTATAGATACCTCCAAGATTGTTTTCACTTTAGATATTGTTGGAACACAGACAGATGCCATCACTGCGTATATATTTAATGTTTATTAGATTGATGTCCAGTTATATTATAAAGTATGATTGGTTCCACTTGACAATGTTGCACTTTTATTCATTATGAAGCATGCAGCTGTGCTTCCCTCATCGTAATTGTGTGCACTAGGGATTGAGATTCCCTCAACACTGTAAAGATATAGTTATAAAACTCTATACTTTTGATGTGCTTGGTCTTACACAAAAACTCAATTAAAGTCAACAAAATCATGCTAAAATGTTTAATATCAGATGTTCAGCATTACAATGGTAGACTTTCAAGGTCCAAGCAGATCTCAGACCATGCATAATAATATGTAAAACTGGTACAATTTGCAGTATTTGGGTGTTTGATGATCAGTGACCAAAGGTGTGCATCTCTAGCTTGTTATTGTGAATGAGAAATCTTCCACAATGCCTTTTGATTATCTATATTGAGCTCAATGACTTAATTATAGTGTCCAGTTTTCTGGCAGAGTAGCATCCATTTTGAAGCCATTTATTTGAACTGCAATTAAATCCGCAATTAAACACTTTCAAAATGCACCTCGGTTGTCACTGAAAGGAAGTCATTTTGTTAATTTTAGATTTTTGTTTTTTTTACTCCATTTTTCCGCTTGAATGACCTGAATAAATATGCAAAACAACCATCTTAAAATTTCTTCCACCCTGCACACTGTATGCTCTGTATACAGGCTCACATTATGTCAACTGTGTAGCGGTACACGTCAGATGATGTCATCTGCTTTCAAGACTTCAGCTTTGAGAATAATATGCCTTTCATTGAATATACAGAGAAAACAGGAGCGATTGGTCACAGCAGGCAGTTTCACAACCTCTCCCCGATCCATACATGCTGTAGAAAAACCAGCCTGGTTTTAGTTGGTCTTCCTGGGTTTAGGCTGGGAGACCAGATAGACCAACTGAAGACCATTTAATTTTGACAACTTTTGTTTGTAATTCATTTTCTTATATTGTCAATGTTTTAAAAAAAAGTAACATGGCATTATCGTGTTTTTTAAAGATATGGTAACATGGTAATTCCATGGGATTTGCACATGTACCATCATAGTGCCATGTTTTTAGGACATGTACCATGATTCTTCTATGGTTCTTCTATGATATCACTGTAACCTGGTACCACCACAGTACGTTTTTGTAAAGAAATGCACATAACGCTAACCCAAGGAAATTTTTCCCCTATCGCAAAAGCTCAACGATGCTGAAGGCCTTCAGCAGAAATTCGTAAATCTCTTTCCTATTTCAGGAATGAGTTCAGATGATGTAAGCCGCTGCGTTTATGACAAAAAGCTTCATTTTCAAGGGTGTTGGTTCGAGGGCTGTTAAACGCTTAGTGATAGCTTGGTCCTCACCAAATCCTTTGGATTTTTTTAAACACTGAGGCATACTCATGCAGTCATTTGGGACTTTGTATGCCACTGCACAGTGAGCGAGTCTCTCCTGGCAGAGTTACACCCTGCCCTGCCTTACAGGCACTAATCACAGGCTAAATTTAATATGCTAGCCTCTAAATTTACCACCTGCTAAAAGGACCACTCTGTTTCTTGATGGGTGCTGTGAAAATAGACAAGAGAGGGACTTTTTGCTCTAATTTTTTCTCTTCCTTCCCGGTCTGACCACATCCTCAGCATCACCCTCTTTCTTGGATATGTAGTGCTGAAAGCAGTGAGCGTGTTGTTTGTCTAGTCTGGATACTAGCTAAAGTTAGCATTAGCAAGAGGCTAACACACAGTGCTCCATTTAGGGACATGTAAGGAATGAGGCTGTTTGAAACCACAGTCGTTATTTAGTTAATAGTTTAGAGAAAGTATTATGAGGGAAGTAACACACCAAACTAATCCAACACAGTGTTCTCTCTAGTAACTCAGGCCTGGTTTATTGCATTTAAAATTGTAACAGTGGGACTGCAGAAGTCAACAAAGATTACAGTGAGGAGTCTTGTTTTGAGACTTCTATGAGCTGTGTCTTGTGCTTATGGCCTGGGGATGCTTTGTCTTTGTTTTCATGGTTAACAACTTGATAGTTTTGAAACCGCTTCTCTATATGGAGGAGTTTGATGTTCTTTCTGCCCTTTTTCCCCATGGGAAATTTCTTATGTCAGCCACCGTAGCACATACTGACCATATGACCATAGCAAGTAAACCCTGCTTGCAAACTAGCTGGTGAAAAAACTGTTTGATACATGCACGCATACTCAAATATACCCATAAATCTTAAATGTTGAGATGTACCATTGAATTATAGAGTGGACTTTATGCTACCGACTGTGGCAGGGCAGCAATTGATCTTGAATTTACTAATCCTTCTGTTTAGATTATAACTCTTTTAGCTCTACTTTAGTGCCAACGTTTAAAGCTCTTGGGCCTCATTTATGAAGCATGCATATAATAGTCCTAAATATTAAAGCATGATAGTGTTGGGGGTAACGCATTTCAAGTAAGACGAGTAATGTAATTACTTATGCAATTACCTGTAATGTTATGTAAGTAACAAGAAAAGTAACGCATTACTTTTAAATTTACAATGAAATATCTGAGTTACTTTTTCAAATAAGTAACACCAGTTACTTTGTTTCCCAATTTATTCACTGACTCCTGTTTCAGTGTTGAGAGAAACTGGGAGTGAGGTTCAGAGGGACTTCACTAATTTCACTTTTGGTGTGAAAGGGTCTTTACAGTTGCCAGAAATACAACTTTTGGGCTTTTTGTTATTAATAAACAAATAAGCAAGCCTAACCCAGGTGACAAGAAGTAATGCAAAAGTAATGCATTGCATTACTTTCCATAAAGAGTAACTATGTAACGCAATTAGTTACTTAAGAAGTAATTCAATATTGTAATGCATTACTTTTAAAAGTAACTTTTCCCAACACTGATGAAATTGCAAAAAGTGTTTTCTGCCCATATTCACTGCAATAAAATTTGAATATTCCTAGATTTTGGTGTATGTAAATATGGTCATTTATGTATTCATTTAGTCAGCTGTTCCATTTAGTCAGCTGTTCAATTTGCTCTAGAAAATTTAAGTCATGCTTTTCACTTGGTTTATGTACAAGAACACTGCCATGACAGTTTTAGCCTTCATAAATCCCAATTTGTTCCTATGCAGGATCAAATCCATGGACTTTAGGATTAAATCTGAACTTACATGGGTTTTATAAATGAGGCCTCTGATCTTTTCGACTTTGGTGCCAAAATATGTTGCGAAAGGAGGTGAATAATAGTTTTATGCAAGCAGAGTAGCATTTAACGAATTATTTTTACATAAATTGTATCTCTAATACACATTGAGTGTGATGTAACCATGGTTGCAATCTTATGTCACTTTAATGCTGTACGTGCACGCTTGTAGCAGTATGTATGTGGGCGCTGTGGTGACAGGGCTTGACGATGATGGGGGCTAATGGTTGTCATTCTGCCTCCTCGACCGCCTTATACATTCTGACCAATCACAACAGCCTTCTCAGCTGCCACAGACTAACCGATCTCTAATTCTACAGTATATCACCAAATATTGTTCTCTGTTCCCTTTCATCTTCTTATTTTATGAACTAATATCTGGATGGAAGAGGTGTTTTTAGAAAACAAAGATGTTTTAGTTTTAATTTTTGTGTTTTGTTTGTCCTCTGAATATTTTCTTTGACTCTGTTGTTTTTATTCTTTGCATAACCTGTTCATTGTTACAGCCAATGCACTTGTAGATGTCACTCTTGGTGCTTTGTGAATGCTTCATTGTCTTAATATTATTAATAAAATATTGAGTGTATTCCATGCAGTAAATAGACATGATCACAAATTAATTTCTTTCATCTGGTCATTATTTTGGTTTCATTCTTCATTCCGTCCCAGGTTTACCGTTAAGTCAACATTGACCCTAATGTATGTTACTGACCTTTTTGTGCACAGTTTATCAGTGCATGTCATTGTGAAGAAATAAAATGATTCTAATCAGGATCTACCTCTAAAACAATTCTCCATGTTGATGACATCACCAGGCCCTCTTATTTTCCAACTATTTTCCTTCAAAGAAACATTTCACTATCCAATTGATTCTGCAGGATAAAATCGCATCTTATTTTTTATTTTATTTTTTTTTTTTTTTGCTGTTTCATTCACATTTTGGAAGTAAAATGAGACGTGAAGGCGGTTTCATATTGAATTCAATAACAAAAATCTTCTAATCATCACATCATAACAGAAATTCTCATGAGCTGGACTGAGTTTGGCCTGGAGGTCAGCGGTATTATTTGTCCTTTTGAAATGAAATATAAATAGCATCCAGGTTATCAGTTACACATTACCCACCCAAAGCTTGTGAATAATTTAACATATCCTTTGGAGAGGAGGATTGAGCAGAAGAAGATAGGCCATTTATGTTTACTTTATTGAAAATGGCATGATTCAATGCTCAAACACTGCCGGACCATCAATGAAAACTGATATTTGAAAACAACACTTTCTCAATTTATGCTCTTTATACCACGCTGCGTGCACAGATCGAGTTCTATCCGGCGGACTCGGTTTATTCTCATTTTTTTCCTCTGGTGAACGCGATATGGTCAATGGGGGTGAATGAAAAGCCGTCCTAGTTACGAGTCTCTCATTCCCGACTCCGCTCGTGCTTTCCATAGGCAGCATACCTTTCGCTCGAAACACGTGCGTGAGCTTTTCTCATGCCTCATATCTCCGCACATCATCCATAAGCAGAGCAGAATGAGAGAGGGAGAAAAAGCCGCTGTCTCTTTTGCACTGGACGGCCTCCAAGTCTGTGGCGACAAAGTGAACAGTGACCTCTCTCTCACCTCTCCCTGCCTAAATACACATGCACAGGCTCCCATCCATATTTCATACCAGAAATACTTCCCCAGACAGTATTTTACACCCAGTGTGTAAGGCAGCCGTCAAGTCCAGGAGGAGAGGGCAGGGCCTAAATCAGCTTCGTGCTTGCCAACCTGGCCACCAGAGCCAAGAAAAACAGCAATCACTATCGTACTGTCATCTGGAGGAACGAGACTCACTGTTCTGTTCGCCTACAGCGGATTAGCCACAAGCTTGTGAAAATATGACGACTCTACCATGTACTGGTGAGATTAAACTGCTCGAAATGGGAGGTGTGCTTAAGTCCTTTTGGCACGGTATTAGTCCTCTCTTAACATGTCATATGCACAACTGCCGCAGTCCCTCTGTCAACTCCGTGTGGAAAAACATGACCACATATATGGAGTATACAGTGTATAATTATTCATTAACACGCTCGCGTCATACATAAGTAAAGTGGTCACACCAGCTGCGACATGTCTCAACAGTATAGTCAGGGGATGAATTGGGGGTTGCTGTCCACTCTAATTAGGGAACCTCACCCCAAAGAAAGTGAAAACAAAGATTGGGGGGTCTTAAAAGTGTGTTTTATTTTCACATGTAAGAATATATTTCAGTAACACCAAAAAATTAGATTAGAAAAAATTAATATGCTAATTGTTATCAGAAGTTGTGTTCCTTTGCATGAAATTGAAATTCCACCTATTTCCTAAATGCATTTTAATAATCATAATTCATCCATGCAATTTCATTAAAAATGTCTTCAATTTTTTTAACAACTTGCAGTAAAACTGGTAACATATACAGGACTTCTCCAGTCATTTAGTTTGCTTAAACCCCACTTCACTCTTACAATTGTATCCAAGCTTGCATTTAGATCTGTCTCCATCCAGTCAACACACATTGATTAACATTTTTTCTTTTCCCTACATTTTTTTAATAATCTGTTTCACTGTGTCACAATATGGCAGAAATGATCTGTCACTATATTACATCAATATAAGTAATGAACAAAACATAAATACTGCCATTTTTCAAAACCAAGTCCCACTCTACATTTGTTGTCATTAAATGTCTTGCATCCGATTACAGAAGTAAAATGGGTCACACTTTAGTTTGGGGGCTAATTCTCACTATTAAAGGGATAGTTCACCCAAAAATTAAAATTCTGTCATTAATTACTCACCCTCAAGTCGTTCCAAACCTGTAATGTGGTGTGATTATTATGTCTTTCTTAATAACACGACGCGTAAAATCTTGTGCTCCAAACGTTCATCTTTGGAACACAAATTAAGATATTTTTGATGAAATCCAAGAGCTTTCTGACCTTCCATAGACAGCAACGTAACTACCACATTCAAGGCCCAGAAAGGTAGCAAGGACATCGTTAAAATACTCCATGTGACATCTTAATTTGTGTTCTGAAAATGAACGAAGGTCTTTCGAGTTTAGAACGACATGAGGGTGAGTAGTGACAGAATTTTCTTTTTTGGGTGAACTATCCCTTTAACTAACTGTTAACTATGACTTTTGCCTCAATAAACTCTTTGTTGTTTATTAATAGTTTGTAAGGTAGCTGTTAAGTTTAGGTATGGAGTAGGATTAAGGGATCTAAAATATGTTCATGCAGAATATGTGCTTTATAAGTACTAATAAGCAGCCAATATGCTATTAACATGAATGCTTATAAACAACTAGTTAATGGTGAGAATTGGTCCCTAAGCTACTGTAAAATGGCTTGTTAGCAGCATTTCACGTTGTCTTTAACTTTTAGTTGACTTCATTGCCTTTGGCAGAAACTTTCGCATCTGTTGCTTTTCAGTATTCAATACTTTCTTTTCCAATCCAGTATTTCATCTTTTTCCAATTTTTTAACCTTTTGTCATTTTGCACTCTTACCTGGCAAGTAAATAATATGATCTGCCATCTTTTGTTCCATTATCTCATTCTGCCATAACTCATACTGGATATGTCCTACCAAGGGTCTGTGTTTAATTTACCTCAAGCTGAAATCACGCTAAAGTTTCCTCAAGCTGAATGTAATGTATTAAAAAAACCCTGATCTTATCATCAAGATCAGCATTTGCTTTGGATCGTCAAAATGTCCTTCATTAAGCATTATTTTTTTATATTTTTCTCTCGCTATCCTTTTTTCACCACTATAGTTGTGTCCACCTTCTCACTGTAGTGCATCATTGTTGTTTGGCTGGCCTTACTGTAAACCCAAGGGCTGGGGGCTCTGGTCTCTCTTTTTCTTGCTTGCCTGCAAGGCTCAAACCAGCTCTGGAAAGTTTTCCTCAGTCTTAATCCTGGCATAGTTATTCCACTCTATGTACGTGTTTATGAAGTCCTGACAAAATCCTTCCTCTTCAGCCTCTCCCTCTCTCCTTCACTTCCCCTCTTTCTCCCTCTGGGGCTCCACTTGCAGAGATTTAATTTCAACTCTCCTGTCGAAAGAGAAAGATTCTAGTACTTTGTAGGGTCAGAAACTGGACTGTTTTGTAACTATTGTTTTTGCAGGCTGTATGTTTTGAAGTTTAAATAATTATTATTGGTTAAATACAAGTTAGAACCCATGCATGACCACATGCACATACAAAATATTATTATTTTTGTTTTGTATACGTAATAGCCGTGTGGTCATCGATACAGTATTGTCATCCTGAAAGTTGACAAAATTCTCATTTAGCTGACAAACTGGACTGTCTCATATATATATAAATAATATGAATTTGACTCATAAAATAAGAATGACTCATCTTGCACTTGTGGGCGTGTCCAGACTATTTACCAATCAGATCTCTGGAATGAGAATGTCCTTCCCACTAATACCACATGCCTTTGGCTAACAATTACTGTCATGTAAACTAAAGCCTACTGAGTATCTAAACAGTTCTTTAATATGGTCTGCCACAATTTTTCTGTTTCAATATGAAATACAGTGCTGAAAATTGTGTTGAATCAAACTCTGTTGGTGCCAGTTCATTTGGCTAACTGGAAGCTAGCTAATTAGACAATTACAACATTAGAAGTCCTTGAAAATTCTGAACCAAAATGGAAGGCAAAAGAAAATATGGTCTCGACTATATCACAAATGGCTTAGAGATATGTCACCACTTGATGTCCAATATAAAATCTGGATCCTGAAGCAAAACCATCTGAGAGCAGTTGATATGTAATTGCATTGCTGTTCATGCATTTTTATATAAATGAGTCATAATTAAGCTCAAGATGCATGTAGCCTAGAATTTTTTGGTTTTTGATCAATTGACTTCATGAAAAGCTGTGGTGTGCCATTTGACAGCTGTGAAATATATTTTGAGGAAAGGTTTGAGAAGATTAGTAGGCTCTCTGCTGAACGTGTTCATGCAAAACAGTTTAGTTGCCCTTGTGGCAAAAATATGTATGGAGATGGATTATTGTAAACCTTAAAATGGAAACGTGTGGTTTCTGAGATGAAGCTCTCATGGCCACAGTTTAGACCACTGTTAACTATATTTTGGAGATGACTTGGCCTTGACTTGGCAGGAGATGTTTTCACCGTCATTAGATCTTAGACCCAGATACTGAGAATCCACTATGCCAAGTAATAATGTTTAGAAAGTGAATTTTGATCAAATGTTACAGCTCTGGCCACAGCTGAAATGATGTGATTCATAAAACGCTCGGTAGGTCATTTTACTGCTTTCATTAACATGTGAAATCACACTGTAAATCACAAGGTTTTATGAAAATTTATGTTTGTTTAGAATTTCATTCCCCATTGGCTGCATGTCATAATATCTGAAATCATGTGGAACAGCTCCATGAACCGCAATGGATTGGATGCAAGATTAAACCTCAAGGACTTCTGGACTGTCTCATTTTTTAAAAGGCACACTTGAGCAATGAGGGAGCACTTTCACACTAGAGCTTTTTGTAACCAAGTCAGTTTGATGCCAGAGCTCGGTTCGTTTGGTTGGTGTCAAAGCATTTTTCCAAGCTCTGATATACACCAGTGAAACTAGACACTGCAGTCTGCTTGAAAAGAAAGCGTAGGGTTTGGTTCATGTAAATTCTGAATCGTAAGTATGAAAGCAATTGTCCTAAACTGAACCCCTATAAATTCAAAAATATAATATTTTTTTTTGGGAATCAAGCCACTTTAATCAAGGCATTTTACAGTTTGTTTATTTATTTTTGTTTTGCTTATTTATTTACAGTATAACCTGAACAAGCTGACAAACTAATTTCCTTGGCATTAAAAGGTCAAGTGGGACTTGACCTTTGGTGCATTAAAGTCACGTAGGATAGAAAAGATGAATTGAACATGAATGCCACCACCACAATGTGGGAAACAATTAGTAAACTAATGGTAAACTCAGGATTTTCTTTTTTTGTTTTACAATAAAACTAGCAGTTGCATGTACAAAAATATTGTACAGTTAATTAGAATATAAATCTGTAATAAAACCTGATGCGCATTGTTTATTGATCGTTTTGTAGAACAAGAGTTCTAAAAAAAGTATTTTTGGTAGAAAAGGTGCAGTACTTGTCAAAAGTTTCGAAACATTATGATTTTTAAATGTTTTAATGAAGTCTCTTATGCTCAACCAAGGCCGTCTTTATGTGCTCAAAAATACAGTAAAAACAATGTGAAATAATATTCCAATTGAAAATAACTGCTTTCTATTGTAATATTAATTATTTAAAATGTAATTTATTCCTGTGATGTAAAGCTGAATTTTCAGCATCATTACTCCAGTGTTGAGTGTCACACGATCCTTCATAAATCATTCTAAAATGCTAAATTGCTGCTTAAATAAATCGTAATGTTTCCAAACTTTTGACAAGTACTGTACATTGAATACTTGCTCTGACTAACTTGATTTAAACACACCTTTGGCCTTAATTTAAAAAAGTGCATATAATGAAATGTGAATGTTTAACAGTTTCTGAAATGTTCCTATTAACGATTTATAAAATGTCTGTATGCTCAAAAATGTTCCTAAATACATTCCTCTTTATAAATTGCAGTTCATCTTAAATTCAAGTGCAATGTGTGCAAGCGCATCAACTCCAAAATGCCCACAAATATCTCTCTATGGTTCAGAAAAAGTATGGCACTCATCCTCAATAAGCAAGGAAATCCAATTGTAAGTGCATTTTATAAATTAGACCCCTGATGTGTTACTTATGACTTCCCCACTCATAAGTACCAAATTCCCAGGAAGACTCGAATGTGCACATTCATCGCATCCACTGCAAACTGTTGCCATGATAGTTGTTGACCTGAAAGAAAAAACTGTCTACAGTAATGCCCGCTATAGCACCCCTTGTGGCAATGCTGAGAATGCAAGGTACACGTGTGCATTATGAATTGTGGTCTGACACATTTCTAAACACAACTATGCACAAAATCAAAATTAGCCAGAAGCGTTTTTTGTTCATAAGCTTCCCTTGGGTATGTTTCGACCTCAGTCTATCTCTCTGTGCTGTCTTGATTGGCCTGTCAGTGAGATTGTAGCTCTAAAGAAGGAGGGAGCCTTCTGTGGTTTTCTCTCCCTCTGCTCTTTCCCAGAAAGATGAATCAGAGAGTGGTGACCGCTGAGTGGCCCAGGTTCCTTTCATCCTGCTCTTAAATCTCCCAGTGCGCTGAAGGGGGTCCAGGACTGCACCATCTCAGCCCCCCCGGAGGGGATAAAGCTGTTTAGAGAGTCCTGGCCCTGGATTTAAACACTACAGATTAAATTAGACTCTGCGCTGTGATCATACCAGCAAATGTATTCATGAGCTTATTGAAATGTTTTGTTTTCTGTTTAAAAAATTGTAATTACATTCATTAGTTTTGGAGCTGTGGTCTAGAGGCTTCTCCAACATATCGTTTTCAGCTTTCAGTTTTCATCTTGTGATTTTCTTTTTTTCATGCGAAAGAGCTGATAGAGGACAAAAAAGAGTCCAGACTTGGGTGCTATTTTGGAGGGCCACAATAAGCAATTCTTCATCACAATAAGAAATCTTCATCACTGTCTGTCATAACTCTGAATTAAATCATTCAAAAAAGATTTAATGTGATGCATTGACTTTTAAAATTAACTGGAAAAGTATATCTACTCTACACAGATCTGATAGGCATCAGTGGAAAAGTGTTGTTCCCCTCTTCCTCTATGTTCTTCTCGAGTTATGGGTGGATATTTTCCTGGTAATGGTGATTAATACTATTCACTCTGTATTGCATCCAGATCTGCCTGCAGACACAAATTTCAGACTCGAACAATAGTCTTAAACACAAATCTAGCTTTGCCTTACCCATCGACTACTGTTCTAAGCCTAAATGAACCGCCGGTCACAGCTCACATCTTTTGGACAAGCACCATAACCGTGAACAAGTCCCAAACTGCAAACGTCACACGACACCAGCCGCAGGAAATGACCAAACCCTGCATGCAGCTAAAAATAAGGCTCGTTGTTAGAGGAGAATAGGACCAGGAAGACAGCAGAGTACAGCAAATATTATTCCTATTCAACCGCTGCTCGACCACAGCACTGTTTTGGGAGTGGAATGGAGAAAAAAAAAAAGCAGCAAAAAAAGAAAAGAGAGGGGGCTGATGGGATAGAGAAGGGTGAAAAGAAAGGCCTCACATAGAGTGCTGGAAATCTGACAAAACAAACTATGAGAAATAAGAAGGGGGAGTGAAAGGAAGAGGGCGGAAATGAGCGAAAGCAAGAAAAAAGCTGCCTCGCTCACACGGACACAGCTGAAGACGCTGTAAAACCTCAAAAACCTGGAGAGCAGCAGCGCAAATAAAAGCGACTTTACACTGGAGAGCCCAGAAAAGTGTCTGCTCGCCTCTGCCGTTTTGGGTTTCTCAGTGGCTTGGTCGCACTCGCTATTGTCAGAGAAGGATAAAAAAACTGCAGAGCTGTAATGTTGGCACGGGACCCACACCACAACCCCATCCCCCTCACCTCCCTTCCTCCCTGGCAAGCGTGAGGCAGCCTGGCACGGTGCTGAGCCCAGCCAAGAATGGAGCTCTTCGTCGCCTCACGCAATGTGGTGAGCAGAAATTTCCTGCAGTAAAAGCCTGATTGGGAAGACACCCATTAAAAACGTGTAAAGCGAGAGCGCCAGGCACGGCAGCGTGCGAGAGAGAGGAGGCGCAGGACGGGGGGCACAATGAGGAGTAAGCAAAAAACAAAAACGATTCCAATCGAAGTGGACTTCTTACCCCGCCGCTGTTCTTTCGCCTTTCCATTTCACATTATTTCCTCCCTGCTTTTTCTCAAACCCTGTTTTAATTTAAATTATGGCAAAGCTCCCTCTCGCTCTGTGTGTTTCCCAAACCGAGAGCTATTTCCTGATTCACTCCCTCTTTTATATAATTATTCCACAGTCTTGCTTTCTATTTTTTATTTTTTTTCTTCGTGTTCTCACTTCAGAATGACATCATGGCCTCCATAGGTTCGTTGTGGCTTGGCATGAGTCTGCAAAGGGCAAAGTTCAGCAGGAATTTGGGAGAATGTGGCAGAGAGAGTGATGAAGGGATGGAGGGAGAGAGCTAGAGAGAGAGAGAAGGTGCCAAGTCAGTTCTGGTTCATTGAGAATTGCATGCATGGTTGCTCTCTGCACAAGCGCCCACAGTCATGTCCTCAAACAGCTACCTAGTAACGGTTGCTACTCATATCTATAATACATCAGAGTAAACACAGAATGACATCATTTGGTAAGTATTCTGTTATTTCAAGACACTCCTGTAGTAGACATTGACAGCTAGAGATTTAATATATTGTTATTAAATTACAATATTCTTTAAAAACTATATAGCTGGACTGATATGATGATTGTAGTTGTAGAGATTTGTACTGATGCAGATTTTTGCCTCAGAGAAGAATGATCAAGTTAATTGCAACTTTATTTCTTAGAATTTAGACATAATGTGACATTATTGCAACTTTGTCACAACTGCAGCTTTATTTCTCAAAATTTGCAACTTTATGTCTTACAGTATGACTATATCTTGCAAAAGTGTCTTTATGTCTCACAACTGCAACTTTTCATATCTGAGAATTGAGATGTTCAATCTCACAAAGTGATTATTTCTCAAAATTGCAGCTTTATTTATCAAAATATGACTATTTCACAAAGTGACTATATCTCGCAATTGTGACTAATTCTCAAAATTGAAGCTTTGTGTCTCAAAATATGTGACTAACATTTTAAAAAGTGACTATATGTCGCAGTTGCAACTTTATATCTCAAAACTGAAGCTTTGTGTCTCAAAATATGTGACTACGTTTCACAAAGTGACTATATCTTGTAATTGTGATTTTATTTCTAATAACAAAGACTTTATACCTCACTAAGTGACTGTATCTTGCAATTGCAACTTTATATCTCAAAACTGCAGCTTTGTTTCTCAGAATACTTGACTACATTTTACAAAGTGACTATATCTTGCAGTTGAGACTTTATATCTCAAAACTGAAGCTTTGTGTCTCAAAATATGACTACATTTCATAAAGTGACTATATCTCATAATTGTGATTTTATTTCTAACAACTAAGACTTTATACCTCACTAAGTGACTGTATCTCGCAATTGTGACTTTGTCTCACAATTGCATCTTTATTTCTTAAATTAAGACTTTGTATCCCATAATGTGACTGCATCTTAAAATTGCGACTTGATATCTCACAGTGACAGTAACTAACTATTGTGACATTATTATCATTAATTTAAATTCTTATATTAACATTTTTTCCCTTTTTAACCCTTTTTCTATTTTTTATTCTGAGGTGGAAAGAGGATTTCATAGCTTTCAAAGTTTCACAATGTCTGAATTCCTGTTACTACTCAAATTATCTCAAAATGTCTTATCCAGACCGGCCACAGTCTGTTCATTGACCTGATTAATATAGCGCGTGAATCCAGACAGCACAATCTAAAAATCGGCAGCTCGAATATTTTTGGCTGGCTTTTGCAACTAGCAGCAGTTAGGTGTAAATGTCTGTCTGGAAACGAGTCAGTAAGTTGTGCTTACAAGTTACCAGGCTGATTCAATGTGCCTGAGGAAGAACTAGTGACTGTATTTGTCGGGTAAGTGACATTAACAATGTTCAGAGTTTGAGGCACTTACTGTAATAGCAAGTAAACTAGCTGTGCAATTATTTAAATGAGTCAACTATTGACTGTCAGCTATTTTGGATAAATCCCTAAATGGCATGTAAAAAGGAAACAAGCTGTCTCTTCCTGTCTAAGAGGTTCTTGGCTGGAGTAAGCTGCAATGTGGACTAGATTTCATGATGATATTTGAAAGTCTGGCTGCATGAATCTACTGTCAAGTACCTGAAACAAAGGGCCCTGTTGTTCTCATTCTTAAAAAGGCTTATTATAAACATAATGACATTCTATCATTTGACAAGTCAACTGGAACATACAGCTTTCATGTTCTCGACTATACCTGTGTTTAAGAAAAGTTTACCTTTATTTCAGTTATATGTTTGATGAGCAACAGCCAATTGTGTTGCATTGAATGTAAAGCACAGTGTTTATACACTTACAATAGAAGTTTTTTAAATGCTTATATTAAATATTACAGTATTCATACAATGAAGTGTTTAATTCACAGTGCTGGGTAATAACTGATTACATGTAATCTGAATTACGTAATCAAATTACAAAAAATAAATACTTATATTACACTTATACTACAGTGATTAATGCGTTTCATGTTGATAATAACAACAAATGGAATACATTTTCTTTCTTTTTGTAATTTTATATTAATATGGTACAAGATTAACTTATTTAAATCAATGCGATAAGTTAGGTCAAAAGTAATCTAAAAGTAATCAAAAAGTAGTCTGATTAGATTACCTAAAATGTGAAATGTAAAGGATTATGTTACTAACTACAATTTTTGTTATGTAACTTGGAATCAGTAATGGACTACAATTTGTAAGAAATCCTCCCAGCACTGGTAATTTGACTGTACCAAAATGCACAAATGAGTTTGTACAAATTCATACAAATTTACCACATTATAAAATACTTTTCCATTAATTTTAATGAGACTGTGTTGCTTTGTTTAGTATGCCGGGTTGGTTATATTACATGATAGTAAATATAATTCAATATAACTTTTCACAGACAAGGTTAATAAGATATTTTATGACACTGATTTTGTCATAAGTCAGACCTCTGAGGCTTTCTACGATGGCCACCGGAGGGCACTCTCACCTGAATACTGACTCTCTCCACGGACTCCATTTCCCATAACCCACTGGGCTGCTGATCACCTGCCCAGGTGTAGCTCATCACCTGGCCTATTTAACCAGCATTCTCAGTTACACTCACTGTGAAGTCTTGTTTCTGCCCTGGCTGACATTACTGAGCATTTATCCTTCCTTTGATTGTTGCTCCTGTGTATGACCCTGGACTGCTCTTGATCTTTGTGAACCTCGCCGCCTGCCTTTGTGAACCTTGCCTTGGAACTCTGAACCTTTGCTTGTTGCCCCGACTCCCACCTGGTATTGTTTACGTCTCTACCCTGCCTCTGATATTCCTGTTTGTGCCTGCTGACCACTTGCCTGTTTGATTCTGTCTCTGTCTAATAAATCACACTGCAAATGGATCCACATGCTTCTGACCATTCATTACAGAAGACTTTGCCGCCTTCGGATCCAGCAGCTGTTGATCAGCTCTCATCTGAGATCTCAGCTCAAGCTAACATACTAGCTTCCCATCAGCTTCAGCTCCAGTGTCTCACGACTCTCACGGAGGAATTGCTGCCAGAGAGGTTTGACGGTACTCCAGACAGATGCAAGGGTTTTTAACTGCAATGCTCCCTGTTCATGGATCAACAACCTTCACTTTATCACACAGACGTCAGTCGTGTATCCTTTGTCTGCTCTCTACTATCGGGACGAGCGCTGGATTGGGTTACAGCAGTATGGGAGGGCGGCAGCCTTTTGTTCCCACCACTCAACGAATTCCTCCATCAAATTCGAGACGTTTTTGAGCACTCGGCCAGTGGAAGGGAGGCTGGCGAACAATTGCTCGTTCTCCGCCAGGGTAAAGACACAGCAGCTGATTACTCCCTAACCTTCCGCACACTTGCAGCCCAAACCGGATGGGAGAACGGCCCTCTGAAACTACTGTATCGCAAGGGGTTGTCGGCTGAATTACAGACAGAATTGGCCTGCCGCGATGAGGGAAAGACACTGGAGGAATTCATCAATCTCACCATTCGTCTCGACAATCTACTACGCTCTCGACGATCCTCTCGACCTCCTCTCGCTCTCTCCTCCGCCTCCGCTACCGCCCCCGAACCCGAACCCATGCACATCGGCATCACCCGCTTGTCACTGGAAGAGAGGGAGCGCAGACTTAGAAATCATCTGTGCCTTTATTGTGGACTATCTGGACATCTGCGGGCCAGCTGTCCCACTTGACCACCCACCAAGAATACCTCTACGGTGAGTCCCTATCCTAACACTTTAATGGTCCCTATCTCTCTCTAATCTTTTCTGAAGTTGCGGTCGAAACGACAGCTTTGATAGATTCTGGGGCTGCGGGGAACTTTATTGATATCAATTTCGCCAATTCTCATGACCTTCCTCTCGTTACATGTGAATCTCGACTGGCTGTGACAGCGCTAGATGGACGACCCCTGGGAGCAGGACTGGTTCAATTCAAGACTCAAGAATTCACATTAAGAACTGGCTCCCTACACATCGAACGCATATGTCTCTTTGCCATCAACTCCCCCCAGAACCCTGTAATCCTCGGTCTACCCTGGCTGGAGAAGCATAACCCACGTATCTCCTGGTCCACTAAACAAATCCAACAATGGTCAGAATTGTCACAAAGAATGCCTGCTGTTTTTTTTTTTTCTTCTTCAATGTCCTGATGCAACATCCACCTCTTCACCGTGCTCCGAAATCTCTCCCACAGCAGATCTTCCTGTTGAATATCAAGATCTCTCAGAGGCCTTCAGCAAATCTAAAGCATCACAACTACCTCCTCATCAACCCAGTGATTGCGCAATCGACCTACTTCCTGGAGCGACGCCAACGAAAGGTAAAGTGTTTCCCCTATCTCAACCCGAGTCAGAAGCCATGAGGGCATACATTGAGGAGGAATTGGCTAAGGGCTTCATACGACCATCCACTTCTGCTGCATCAGCTGGTTTCTTCTTTGTTAAAAAGAAAGATGGGGGTCTACGTCCATGCATTGACTACCGAAGTTTGAATGACATCACCATTAAGTTCCGTTATCCGCTACCGCTGGTGCCTCCTGCTCTCGAACAACTACGCTCAGCCAGATATTTCACCAAGCTTGATCTTCGCAGCGCCTACAACCTAATTCGCATTCCGGGAGGGCGATGAGTGGAAGACAGCTTTTTCAACCACATCCGGGCACTATGAATATTTGGTTATGCCATTCGGGCTTTCCAACAGTCCCTCAGTCTTTCAGGCTTACATCAACGACGTCTTCCGCGATATGCTCAACAGATGGGTTATTGTCTACATTGACGAAATATTAGTGTACTCTGATTCCCTTCAAAACCACATTCAACATGTCCGCGCAGTCCTGCAACGCCTCACCGAACACCAGTTATATGCTAAGAAGGAGAAGTGTGAGTTCCACCAAACACAAGTCTCCTTCCTGGGTTATGTCATCAGCTCCGAGGGGGTCGCCATGGATGACAAGAATGTTCAGTCCGTTCTAAACTGGCCACAGCCCAAGACTGTGAAGGAGCTACAGCGTTTCTTGGGCTTTGCCAATTTCTATAGGCGTTTTATACGGAACTTCAGCACCATAGCGGCTCCGCTTACTTCGCTACTCAGGGGGGGAAGACAATGACTAGACTGGTCACCCTCAGCTCAGCACGCTTTTCTCCAACACAAAGATCGTTTCACCACCGCTCCTATCCTCCACCATCCTGATCCCATTCTAGAATTCACTGTTGAAGTTGATGCATCCAACACGGGGATCGGAGCCATTTTGTCTCAACGTCAAGGCAATCCTCCCAAACTATTCCCATGCGCCTATTATTCACGTAAACTGAACGCAGCTGAAAAGAACTACGATGTAGGCGATCGGGAGTTGCTGGCAATGAAAGCGGCGTTCGAAGAATGGCATCACTGGTTAGAGGGCTCTAAAGTTCCCTTCATTGTGCTCACCGATCACCGCAACTTGGAATACATCCGCTCAGCCAGACGCCTCAATCCCCGCCAGGCTCGCTGGTCCCTATTCTCACGCTTCTCTTTCAAGGTCACATACAGACCAGGATCCAAGAACGGAAAAGCTGATGCACTGTCCAGATTATACGATTCATCGCTACCACAGAAAGATTCTAACAAACCCATAATCGCGTCAACCCTAATCGTAGCACCCGTACAATGGGACATAATCACCGAGATCACAGAGGCCCAGGCCAACGATCCAGCACCCCACGACTGTCCCAATAACCAAACTTATGTTCCGGCCAGCTTGAGACAGAGAGTATTGCATCTGGTTCACGATACCCCTAGCTCAGGACACCCGGGCATCACTGCATCGCTCCAGTTGGTATCCGACCGCTTCTGGTGGCCATCTCTCCAAACAGACACCATCAAATTCGTACAACAATGCCCAGTTTGTAACATGTCCAAATCCTCTCACCAACGTCCAGCAGGGCTACTGCAACCCCTACCTGTTCCACAACGACCCTGGTCTCACATAGCCATCGATTTTTCTCACGGACCTGCCTAAGTCTAGAAGTCACATCACCATCCTAACAGTCATCGACCGATTCTCCAAGGTTTGCCAACTCCTACCATTACCCAAGCTCCCCACTGCTTTCGAGACAGCCGAGGCCTTGTTGGAACAGGTCTTCCGTTTCTACGGTTTGCCAGAGGATATAGTTTCTGACCGGGGTCCTCAGTTCACCTCTCGAGTCTGGAAGGCCTTCTGCCACCAGCTGAACATCAACATCAGTCTCACCTCTGGCTACCATCCACAAGCCAACGGTCAGGTCGAAAGATTGAACCAAGAAATAACCCGGTTCCTACACTCCTATTGCCACCATAATCAAAACGACTGGAGTCGTTTCCTACACTGGGCGGAATATGTGCAGAATTCACTCCGCAAGCCATCAACCAGTCTCACCCCCTTTCAGTGTGTCCTCGGCTTCCAACCTCCTCTGTTTCCCTGGTCAGGAGAGCCATCAGAACTGCCCGCCGTCAATGACTGGTTGAGGAGAAGTGAGGAGACTTGGAATGCAGCCCATGTCCACCTGCAACGAGCGGTTCGCCGAACCAGGGAACAGGCCGATCGTCGGAGAAGGGAAGGACCTGAGTATACCCCCGGGCAGTGGGTTTGGCTCTCCTCCAGGGATCTCCGACTTCGACTACCCTGCAAAAAACTAAACCCCAGGTACGTGGGTCAGTTTCAAATCATCAGACAAATTACCCCAGTGTCATATCGCTTAGCCTTACCTGCCAATTACCGTATGTAACCCACTTTCCATGTCTCTCTGCTTAAGCCCGCCGGTGGTTCCGGAGGAGAGAGGGACCAGGACGAGGTCACAGATGAGAGCACACCTCCCCTAATTGTGGATGGCGAGGAGGCATACCAGGTCAGAGAGATTCTGGGCTCCCGACGTAGAGGACATTTGCTGCAGTATTTGGTCTACAGGGAGGGCTACAGCCCCGAGGAAAGGTCATGGGTCAATGCCCAGGACATCCTGGATCCTACACTTACCACAGACTTTCATCAAACTCACCCTAATCGACCTGCACCTCGTCCCCGAGGAAGACCTCGGCGTCGGGTTGCCCCTTGCGTCTGGAGCCGCTCGCAGGGGAGGGGCTCTGTCATAAGTCAGACCTCTGTGGCTCTCTCCGATGGCCACCGGAGGGCACTCTCACCTGAATACTGACTCTCTCCACGGACTCCATTTCCCATAACCCACTGGGCTGCTGATCACCTGCCCAGGTGTAGCTCATCACCTGGCTTATTCAACTAGCATTCTCAGTTACACTCACTGCGAAGTCTTGTTTCTGCCTCAGCTGACATTACTGAGCGTTTATCCTCCCTTTGATTGTTACTCCTGTGTATGACCCTGGACTGCTCTTGATCTTTGTGAACCTCGCCGCCTGCCTTTGTGAACCTTGCCTTGGAACTCTGAACCTTTGCTTGTTGCCCCGACTCCCGCCTGGTATTGTTTACGTCTCTACCCTGCCTCTGATATTCCTGTTTGTGCCTGCTGACCACTTGCCTGTTTGATTCTGTCTCTGTCTAATAAATCACACTGCAAATGGTGATTTGCAGTGACACATAAACATGCTTCTGACCATTCATTACAGATCTCATCACACATAATATTTCAGTCTGTTGGTTATAATTTCAATACATGTATGCATGTATTCCACTGTTTTGCTTTCGTTTCTATAATACGAAGTATAGTATAAATATATGTATATTATAAATGGTACTGTAAATAGTTATCTAATAATAATTGATCATTTTTACTATTCGTATTTCAATGGAAGACTTTTTTTTTTTTTTTTTTTTTTTTTTTTTTTTTTTTTAGTATACAGTTTTATTTTGGGGGCCTGTTCAATGTTTAATTATATTTTAGATGTAAGATTGTGTCTTTATCACCTTCAGTTGGCGTGTTTAAATAAGTATGATTGTAAAGCTTCTTGCTTAGTTGTGAGGGTGCGGTTGTGGTGGTTGGCATGATGGGAGATTTGCACAAAAATAAAGATGTTCTAATTAATCCTGCAACCAATGAGTACCCACAATGACACATTTTCTGTCCCTCTCATACACACAAACATCACACACACTCTTACTCACCGCAGAGGGTTGTGCTGTGGCTGCAGTTTAAAACGGCTGACTGTCACACCATACCCTGGTTCTCTGGGCTGATTTCACTCTAATGTACCGAGGGCTTTTGAGGCTGGAAGAAATTATGGCCTATGTTCTTTAAATGAACTTTCTGTACTGTGTAAGATCAGAACGAGTCAGACAAATTTAAGATTCAATCAGAACATCGAAACATGAGGGGCCCCAAGGCTGCAACAGGACATCATAAATCAGATTCCTAGCTCCAGCCCTCTGAAGCAAGCCTACCAACAAGCCTCTTTCACAGAACAGCTTGCAACATTAAGACAAAAGAATTCTTATTGATAAGTCCAACG
Organism: Spinibarbus caldwelli; assembly: GCA_039654775.1. Taxonomy (NCBI): domain Eukaryota; kingdom Metazoa; phylum Chordata; class Actinopteri; order Cypriniformes; family Cyprinidae; genus Spinibarbus; species Spinibarbus caldwelli. The sequence continues at coordinate 24,593,169 of CM077243.1, forward strand.
CAGGAAGGAGATTGTCAAATTTGGGGCAAGTAATCAAGATTGATGGTCAGAGAGATGGCCGTCACATGTAAATCTGTGATAGAAATCACGAGCTACAGACTTTCTTGGGCGGGTCTCCACATAGAAGACAAAGAACCCAACTGAAATTCCTTTGTTCACAGAGACTCTCTTCTCCATATGCATAACTATCATGTTTTAATCACATATTGTGTATGTCTTTTTAATAACTATGGAACGACTTTAAAGGGTCATATTCGTGTTTGGTATGTATGAGTTTGAAAAATCATGCTTTAAATGTTTCTTCCAATCAATTCTTTGTCAAATGTATCATAGTCTTGTTATAGAAATCATGTACAAAATTATACTTTACAAGAGCGGGAAAATTTGGACCATGTGACTGATACAGGATTTATGATGGGGAAGAAACAGAGCAACACCCATCATTGTCATCATTAGATCATTTCTAATTGGTCAAGACGTCCAGATAGGACGGTCTGAAAGCCGAGTTTAAAACTCAGGACACCATCAAACGCTCTTTTTCAAATCTCTGCTCTTCTAACTTATAGCCATGCTTTTTGTCATCACTTTCTGCATTCTTTGAGCGCCATTCCAGCGTGCTTCGGCCTGCACGCCAGCTGCTACCACAATGAGAAGAAAAACCACCTTGTCTCGTTACATCCTTTTATTCTTTTACTTTAATTTCTTGTCTTTCCGTGAGAATTTCGTTAAGCTTGCCGCAAAGTCCAGCTCCGACTGCACCCGCCCAAACTTCAACCAGACCAACTCCGCATCAAGAGCCAACGCCCAAGACTTCACTACGAAAGACCACTGAACTCAGCCAATCAGCAACCTCGGGAAACCCCTTTCTGCAAAGACTACAAGGACACAAGGGAATACCTTAAGGCAACGCAAGCAAGTAACCTCCAGACTTTTGCTGAGCCGGTGCAGTTAATATAAATTTTAACCTCATTGAGAAACTCAATGCGAAGGTTAAATAAGTGATTGATGGTTGTTCGGGTCTATGCAATTGCACATTGCTGTAAACTTGGGATTTCACATTTTCATTCTTTAAACTCATCCTTTCCTCACTTCCTCTCTTTCTGCAATGTGTGAATGTGTGAATGCGTGTGTTCATGTGTTAGATTAGATTAGTTTACATGTCTTAGATTTATCAAATAAAGTCCTATGTACTGTATATTGAAAAGAGAAGTATCTTGTGTTTTGTGCTTACAAGTTAATGTCTTAATCTGCCAGTCTTGTTACTATGCTATTTGATAGTGTTTTCGCTATATTTTGGATTGTAATATCCAGTGCAGAGTTGATTGTTGTACGGCTCATTCAGTCAATCGCTGCCGCCTCAGTGATCAATGGTAAAACAGTGAGTCTGTTCAAATTTCCTATAAAATCATAAATGATTTCCTTTGAGCTAAATTGACCTTGTTTCCCTTATTTACCTATTATCCTTTACAACTGGGAATGTTTTCATTGAGAAATAAACACAATTGCACACACGTTCAGAGAGCTACGTGTCTGTGCATGAACAAATGTAAAACATACAACGTGTGATTTTCTGTCTTCATCATGCTCTGTCTTCTTGCAAGCCGTTTCCAACAGTGTTTGATATTGTGTATGTTTATGCATGTGAATATTTTTGTGTGTGGTCATGTTTGTGCATACTTCAGGCTATGATCTGAGTCACAGCATGAAAAAATAAAATGTCCAAACAAGCAGTCCCTGATGGAGCGATGAAACAAACCTACAACGACCCACAGAGTGAGGACAAATGCCACGACAAGCAGCACTAGGACTTGCACAACTCCTTGTTTTTACTAGTTATAGTTGACTAATTACCCAAAAAAAAATGTTGACTGGTTGCCAATCCTGTTAACATTGTAGGTGTCTGCAGAAGCTTTTAATGCTCATTTTGAACATTTATGATATAAAACTAATTAGATATATACAGTTTGTGAACAAAGCAGAACCACATTTTCAAGCAGAACTGAAATCAGATGATCCATGATTAGTTAATACAGACCCAACATGTTGAATTGTGACAGAAACAGAAACATCACCAGCATGAAACACTAAATTGGTGAAACTTTGTTAAAAATGGAGCCAAGAATATTCCTTTATGAAGAAAATGAAGAAAGAAACTGAAAAGATACAGTACAAAGATAAATAGCTTTGCTGTAAACCAGCAGAATTTAATAATCAAGCTTCATTCATCCACACTTATAGGTGGTAGTATAAACATTAAGACCACTAGGATAACACACTCTCCCTGTGTCCGAATATTCATGAAACAGTAGACGAAGTGTACCCAGAGGACCTACAAGATTCTGAAGTGCGCATCTAATGGACACTTTACTATCCCATGAGGCCAAGAGAGAGGAGTTACGAATGGCAGTAAAGCAATGCAGCTGGCACTGTAAGTCACGTTAATGGCAATATACTAACATACTTTTTTTAATGGTTGCAAATTAAAATCAAATATAGTGCCTACTCTGATATTGTGTGGTTTCGGACACTTTTGAGAGCTTTGCGGTTTGTGCAGAGGTACTAGCATTTACGTTAGTTAGCAGTGCTTGCTAAGACAAGCGTTATTGTAGTTGTGTCCAAATTCAGAGGCTGCTTCTTCAAAGGATGTGGACTTCGAAGCCTTTGAAGTCCACAAAGACCAAACCGAGCATTGTTAAATGCTCTAGTCACCTAGCAAATGTGATAGCTGTCATTGACTAGCAGTAGACACGACTAACCGGTAGAAATTTGTCACCCGGTAGAGATTTTGGATTATCATCTCTATCACAGTTACACACTCACGTGACATTGCTGTGGTCATGTGGTCATGAAAACGTATGGTTTGCACACATTTTTAAGCATTGCTGTTTTAAAAAAAGTGATTTTAAGCCATTGAAACGCAATAAGCAGTGAAAGAGAACTCATTTCGCTATATGTGCATGCTGTCTGAGAGAGCGTTTCTGAGTGCTGTCAGATTCTCATAAACACAGTAATTTAGATCTTAAGTGAAAGCAAATAGCTGAGAAAGAAAACACATGCGTAACAGTATACTGGAGCCGAGTCGCTCTTAAAGTGACAGTAGTCTAATTCCTGCTGTCTGTCATTCATGTTAATTAAACAATAAAAGAGAGAAAATCTCTCACTGCTCTTGACCAATTCACTTTGTAACTTTAATAAGAAGAAATATACATTTAATTTATATACAAAAAATATGCAGTGTTTTTATACATTTGATTATACAATGTATGTAGCATTTATTAGTTATTTGTTCTTTTGTAGTTTTTTTTTTTTTTACCTATTGCTTGTAATTAGTTTCTTATTCTTATTTAATCACTGCCTGTTTACTTGTCTTCAGTGAGTTTGAGTTTTTTTTTTTTTTTTTTTTAATTTCG